>CM043884.1:11521970-11912755 GCA_024034495.1 Camelina laxa
GTTAGGAAAACAACAATATCATTAGCAATATTTCATGTATAAATAAGCTTAATTTTTGCATGCGAAAATATTGATTACAAAATATTTGTAGTTTATTCTAATATCAGTATCATTATTTGAAGAGATTTGAGTGAGTTTTAGCAAAATTGGGATGATTTCAAATATATATACTATAATTTTCAAGAATGAATAGAAAATACTCTTTATATTTTCTAAAGAAGACATTTTTCTTTAATTAATAACTAAACATTAAGAAAACAAAAATAAAATATTTGATTCCTTAAATTTAACAAATATAAATCAAAGCTTTTCTGATAGTAAATATAATTATTTATTGAAAGTTTTAGATAATGGTTATTATTCTAAATATTGTAACTAATTCTCCTTAAAATTATATTATTTTATATTATTACAAATTTAAAATATAACTTACTATTAGAATGAATTTTAATTTATTAATTTAAATAATACTTAGATAAATATATAAGGTACTATGGTAATTTTTCATTGAGAAATATAGTTTTCAAATTCCTATAAAATGTCTAGTATATTTTTTGAATATATTATAAAATATTGTATATTTATCAAAGTCCAACAAACATATTATACATACGTGAGTGAGGGAAAATGCATATGATACTTGAGGGACATTTTTAAGAATATACTAATTTTTGTAAGAAATTTGAAAACTATACACAATAGTCGATTTTTTATTAGCTTCAATCACTACCAACCACAATTAGGCCTGGGCAAAATACCCGACCCGAAATATCCGTATTGGAACCGAACCGAAAAACCCCGGTTCGGATCGGGTATGGATCCTCCCCAATATATTAATTGGATCTTAATTGTAAATACTTTTGGGTATCGGGTATTACCCGATCAGAACCGATACCCAATTGGTACCCATGTATATCCGAACCTATGTTGTTTATGTTCCAGAGTTTGATGGTGAAGTTAACTCAGTTAGATTCATAATCGGATATAAAGTAATTTCATGGTCTTTTGTTGCTTGTTGCTTGTTACTTGTTAATACACTACTACACTTAGTAACAACCTGATCTGCTTTTGAAACACGGAAATAGTGAAGACGCCTACAATGCTTCACCACATCGAAGATGCCTACAATGCTTCACCATATGCCACCGATCTCGTCTTTGATTCTTGTTGTTTCTTACAATTTTCTCAATACCTACTTCTAGCTTTTATAAGACTTTTGAGTTTGATTTTGGATGTTACTACTCTACTACTTGTTTATGTTTTGGATTATGTTTTCTCTTGCTTGTTTTGCCTATCTTTAGTTTCTAACTTTGGTTTAGTTATTTTTGTATGATTTTTTAGTTATAACTTCATGAAATTTAATATAGTTATTCAATTTATATATAGGGTATTTTAGTTATGTATGAGTATTTTGGTTCTAAATGGGTAAAAAATACTTATACCGAACCGAACCCAAAACATATTAGATATATTTCGGTATTCCAAAAAAATACTCAAACCGATCCGAACCCGAAAAAACCCGAACCGAACCCGAACCGAAATTTCCATAATACCTATATGATTCTATAAATTATAAACCCGAATTACCTAAAACCCAAATTACCCGAACCGATACCCGAATGCCCACCACTAACCACAATCAACTGCAAATGCCTAAACATTATACTATATAGATGTGGAAAGCAATTAAATTAAAGTTTGGGGTAAAAAGTAACGGCCAAAAAAAAGAAGTTGGGTTCTTGGTATAATTATTACTTCGTGGGAGCATGTGAATGAAATAATGGTGGACACAGATTTAGAGCTTTAAAATAATAGTGATATCTAATCATCTATGATGTCAAAAGGGAAAAAAAAAAAAGAACAAAAAAAAAGAGAGATATACAGAATCCAAAGACACTGAAGAAGAAAGCCATTGACATAACTAAGCTTCTTGGGGATGTAGTATCTTAATTCTTGAAGGAATAGAGGTTACAAAGATCTAAGGTATGTTTCTTATAATTATTGAATATAACAATTAAACAATATCAAAATCTTGAAGAAGGTCTCTAGATAAGGTTCGATTTCTTCATTTTATACGTTTTTTTTGGTAGGTAAGAAAGATAACAAATGTAAACACACAAAAGAAGATAGATCATCTTTGCGTATCATGATTACGTTAGTTTGGTGCCATGTCTTTTAGTTTCTCTATCACCATCATGTCTTTTGCTTCAAGTAAGTTATGATACTTTTTTCAACATAATCCACTTTGGTTTTATATTGAGATGAATCCGTAAATGTGTTTTCTTTTTACTAAATCCTGTTTGTCTTAATCTCCTGCTGTCTAATTTGGATATGATTTTGTACTTCCAGAATCTAATCTTGGTCAATGGTCATAATATTTCTTGAATTGTTCATACTTCATAAGCTAAGAACACAGTAAAAAGGTATTAAAACGATAGTGATGTTGCGTGCACTGAAAACAACCCAAGTGATGTTAGATAAACTGTCATTGTGCAGCTCAGTATTGTCTATATATAACCTAAACCAAGAAATCATTCAGAGATTTTCAACTCAATTTCACTCATTTGAGTATCTTTCGAAAGCATATTTGAGCAGAGAGAGAGATAAAGATTTTTACAGCTGAGGATGGTGTTCTGCACGGATGACGCGGCCACAGGTGTTAGAGATGCCTTCACTTATTACAGATGCAAAGGTAGAAAAGTAACACTTTCGGATCACGAAGAGGATGATGATAACAAGCCTATTGGAGACTTTAACTACGACCATGAAGTAACTAGAAAACTAAATTCATTTGCCTTTCGGCTTCATTTTGCTTTCTTCTATCATTCTTCTTCAACGACAAGAGTTACAAAACCTTTCTTTTTGTGACTGTGTTTGCTTTCAGGTTGTTGTTTTCGAGATTAGAAGTCGGGCAATGGAGAAGCTAAGGAAGAAGTCAAGGATAGGAATGGAGAGACTAACTTACCAACCGGCAAAGGAATGTGACATCGAAAACGAAGAGGGTAACGAGTTTTGTTCGGTGAGAAGCAGTTTTTCAGAATGTTGTATGAGTGATTTGAGCATAGAAGGATATATGACGGCGAAAACCGAGTTCTCGAGAAAATCAAGCTTAAAAGGTTTAGAGCTGGAGAATCAATGGAAGATGCATTACGTAAATGAGATTAGGAAAGGATCAGTGATTCAAGAGTTATGTCACTGCCAAGGATGGCCATTTGGTTTGGGACGTAAAGCTGCAATGCTTCCGCCTCTTCCAAAGTCACCTGCCGAGTCATGGTCTTGGAGGAAGCCAACAAGAGTTACTCCAATTCCATTCGTTTGAGAAAAACCGGCTCTAAATGTTGAATCATTAAAAACAAAAGATCTCTCATGTAAAGAAACAGTAACAAAAGAACGAACACAAGGGCCTGTTAAAATAGTTGGAGCTGTGAGTTTATTTTTCAATTGGTGTTAAGCTCTAAATTTGAAAGCTTCGAAACAATGAACAAACTCACCTTATATGTCTTTTGGTCAGATTGACCTTTATTATGTGCTAAGACACAATAACGCAATAAGTCAATAACAACATGACAAGTTTTGCTCGTATTTAAGATCTTCTTTTTCAGTTTTATGCCCTTTGCTCCACGTAAGACCCGGAGAGTCCTGAAGTTCCAAGAACAGTGACCTACAGAAGAAACAAAATCAATGCTTAGCCTTAATATGGTGCCTGAAAATGCCATACATAATTCAAATCATGAATTTCCAACAAGCCTAGACGATGCATGAAGGTTGACAAAGAAAGTAAGGAAATGATCTCAAATAGAACAAGTGAGAATGCGGAAGACAAGTTGAAATTGTCGATTACACTACTCATACTTGAATCAGGCTGTTCTCGCTTAGCTTATATGTTGCTGTCATAGATGCACATTGCAACTTATATCAACAGTGAACAAGTTCTGCGAGTATAGATTCCTATAATCAAATGAAATAATATAATTACATTACCTTTCTCCATCCAAACCTGGATGATGCATGAAGGTTGAGAAAAAGATAGAATAAATCACATATAGTATAGCGAGAATGTGCAGGACAAGTTGAACTTGTCGATAATTATGCAAAGTCATATTTCAATCAGGCTATTTTAGCTTACTATCTTGCTGTCAAATATGCATATCACAAGTTATATCACCACATGAGAAGAAGTTTTAAGAGTATAGGCTCCTAAAGGCTAAAATCAAGTAAAAGGATCTAACTTTATTACCTTTCCCCATTCAGAACCAAGCCCGCTGCATCTCATCTTCAAGTGGATCATCTTTGTCCCCAACTCCATCTCAACCTTCTTCTTCAAGTAAACTTCTTCAGGTTCAAAGGACTCTAGATAGTCAGCATACCTCTGATAAGCAGTACGCAGCGCATCAGTTATATCATTTGGTAAAGGCCTCACACCCTGCACACACAAAATACAAAAACAAGTAAACATCAAACAGCCAGAAAATGAAACGATTGAGAGTGAGGCAAACAGACAAACAAACAAACACAAACCTCTCCACTCATTCCAATGCTATCATCGATTTCCATCTTTATAGAAGTAAGAATCCCACCGAATTCCTCAACAGCTTCAGCTGCTCGGAACACGTTTCTCAAAGCCTCTTGCCCTGCCTCATCATCTGTGCTTTTCGATATCGCGCTTTTGGCATCTTCAACAACAGCAGAAGGAAGCTCAGCCCAATCTGCAGCCATCAAGTCTTTGAATGCATTCAAAACATCAGAGTCTTTCATTTCAGGCATGTGAGATACATCTTCGCTAAATCTCCGCACCTGTCCTATACCAATTGCTCGAGGATACCTCAAATCTGCAAATTTTCACCACCAAGGACGTCAATTATATAAACTGAACACACGAGTAGGCCTCAAAGTCTGATAAATCTAACCGTCCTAATCCTCAAATGGAAGAACACCTAATCAGAGTATGGATCCAATAGAGGAAACGATTTCTAATCACTAACCAAAAGGAGTTCGTTTGGAAGGAGATGAAGAAGAAACGGCGAAGAATCCTCTCGTGGCGAGGAAACGATTGCGAGATAGCTGATTAGTGGCGTCTGATCTCGAAGATCGGAGCGTAGCGAAGGTGGCCGCCGCAGCGGTTCGGCAGAGGGATCTCAGAAGCACCATCGTCGATTTAATCAGAAGTTGATGTTTTTAGTTTTCTCTATCTGAATGCGAAAGCTCTTTTGAACATTCCGATGATGGTGACAACGATTTGGACTGTAGTAGATGTTGGGCTCATAAATTTTAGAGTTTAAATATTTTGGCCCATTACAGCCCATTTAGATTAAAACTCCTTTTTTTGTTTTTCTCGACACCCTTCTTTTCATCTACACTATTAAAACAGAAGCATTATTCGCTCTATACAAAAAGAAAGGAAAAAGATAAGACATGAAATACCCTTCATAATATAACAAACCATATAGAAAAAAAAGGATAGGCTGACATTTTTATTGCCAAGCGTATGCGGGATATTAATGCAAACTGGATTTAATCTGTTGGGATAATGTTTTGTCTGTTTGGATTGAGGACAGTTATTCTATTCTTTTAAATTAAATAAACTTGATCTTCGATTAAATTATTTGATCATATATATATATTTTTTTTGCACGGTTTCTTATTTCATTTCATCTATCAAATAAATTTCTAAAGCCTTATTTATATTTATGTACCCCACAAATTAGTTTTTATCATGCTTATAGATATATCGAGTTTCGTTTATTTAATTTGATTCATACGTACGTTTTATCTTTGAAATCCTACTACTATATTTTATTAATTATTTAACCATGTATAAATTATATATAATATCAGAGAAGTTCAAAAAATAGGCACATTCGTTATATTCGTTTTAAATTTGGTTTAATCTAATTGTCCAACCTTTAAAATTTACAATTTTTAAAAATATTTACACATTTATAAATAAGAACGGAAAGTGGTCTATGTCAATCTTAGGGTCTGAATGGTGATTGTGGTCAGGGCGGCCAAATCCGTCAGCGATTTAGACCGCCCCAAAAATAGGGCGGCCAGCAGACCGCTGCCGATCAAGACTATTTGTACATAAAAATGGTCCACAGTTGGAAGGTAGCGGTTTTCTTTCCATTATCTTTAAACCGCACCACTGCGGACTGTATTTAATGAATGGTGAAGAAAAAGTGGTCTAATCCGTTGATGGATTTTTTCACACTGACCGCTGCAACCATTCACACATAATATCATGGTAATCAAATGTCAAAAAGAAATACACAATAATTTGATGACGTGGTGAAAACGAAGAAAAAAATATGAATTTGACTATAACTTTGTATTAGTAATTTCAAGTCGTAATAAACATTTTGGCCCGTGCTATAGCACGGGTTACTACCTAGTTTACACTATTAAAAGAGAAGCATTATTCGCTCAGTACAAAAAGAAACGAAAAAATAGGACATGAAATACCCTTCATAATATAAGAAACCATATAAAAAATAAGGATAGGCTGATAATTTTATTGCCAAACGTATATGGATATTAATGCAAACTGGATTTAATCTGTTTGGACCGTGTTTTCTCTGTTTGGATTGAGGACAGTTATCCTAAATACCAAACTAATGTATCATATACGATTCCAATACAATCGGGCCCGTAAATTGGACGATCGGCCCAAAACCTGTATATTTGTATTTATTGGTCTACGTAGAGTATTTCAAAAACAAACATTCTATAATTAACAGACATTAGTATAACGATCATTAGCAAACAAATTAAAACATATCAAAGGAAAATCAATAATATCAATGTCCCCATAATCACACAACTTACCAATTTCTTTAAAATGATCATATGTTGCAAAACGACTAAACGGAAAACATTTCTTAAAATTAAACAATCATATTAAATAGGAACATAGACTAAGGAACTATTCCAAATTTATGTTCTTCATTCAATAAAATCGTTAATAATGGATACCTTAATTATCGATAACTAATTACACAAAATCTTAGAAACTTAATACAATTCATGTATGCTCAATTATAGCTGAAAAAGTCGAATGTAATGTTACCAAAATTAACAATCGAAAATTAAACAAGATCTCATGAACTTACCATATTACTGTATAATAATTTATTTGCAAAATATATTCTAGGTCTATTCAAAATTAATGGGACTCGATCTATATATAGATGTCTATGTGATTATCAGTATAGCGTACAACAATATACTCCATAAACATTTAATAATCTTCAAAAAAATGGCTGAGCCTCACTGACGTCAAGCCTTTTAAGATGACTTGGAAGATTCAGGTGCAGGTCATTCATTCGTGGAGACAGTACACTAATTTAACCGGAGAAACCTGAGAAACGCTTATCACCTTAGAAACAAACATTCTATTGTAAACAAACATTCTATGTAGTGTCGTATTCACTGGATTTCGATTATTGACGGATTTGGTTTTCGATTGAGGATTCAATTGTATCTGGTATTGTTCTGAAGGATGAAGAAAAGGCCTCTTCCAGAAAGTGTTGTTCTTTTCTTCTTTTTTTCTTTTCCGATGGTTTTTAGTAAAACAAAAAAACAATTCTGATCAATTAGATCATAAATTTATCGGCCCATCACATATTTGGGTTTGATCGGGCCCATCAGATATTTGTCAGGTCCAAGATTTAAAGATAATAGGGAAACTTAGATTGAAACTATACCATCTTAAAAAATTCTACACTTCATCAATACATAATTTACTCCCTTTCATTTTTTTTTTTGGTAGAACAGAGGGAGTAGACTCCCCTAATTTATTAAAGAAAATAGAACTCAAATACAAACAGACCGTGGCGTAACAAAACCACTAATGTCTTGTGAAACCAAAACCGCAACACAAGGCGGAGCAACTACAAATAAATGAAAACCAAGCTGTAAAGAAAAAGCATAGGAGGCTAAACCGTCAGCAAGACGGTTAGCTTCTCTATGCACATGAGTAACCCAGACCACCCAGTCCCTTGATATGAAGCCATGGCACAACCGTACCAGGAACGACAGCGGATGAGTCGCACTAATCCCTGTCTTCAAAAACCCAACCACTATCTCACTATCCACCTCCAACTCCAACCGCTCAACTCGATTATCCCATGCCACACACAGACCATAATAAACACCCCATAGTTCTGCCATCGGAGCTGAGCAAATACCAATGTTGAGGGAGAAAACCCGCCTTCCAAACCCCTGTTTCATCCCGCAACACACCACCTGCAGTTGCTAAACCCGGGTTCCCTCTTAAAGCACCGTCAGTGTTCATTTTCCACCATCCCCTCGGTGGGCAAGACCAACATATTAACCTCTCCTCCCTAACCGGCACCGACCCTAACAACCGCCTAGCTCGGTGCGCAAGTTCTACCTCCTTAGCCAAGTTCTTCAGGAACTTGACCCTATCCCTGCATTTGCCCAGCACCCCAAACACATTTCCACACCGCCACTTCCACCCCCACCAAGCCGCAATGCTAAACAAGGTAGGCCACGTCCTTGCCCTTAACCCTGTCTCCGCATTCAAGTTCGTAAACAACCACTCAAGTAACGACGCAGAGAAGAACCAAGGCAGTCTCTGAGTTGGTACCAGCAGTCTCCAAACTCCACTCATCGCCGGACAATCCCGCAATATGTGAAGTATAGTTTCCTCTCCACTTTTACATACTTCACACAACGAGGAGACACATAAATGTCGACGAAACCTCTCAGAAATCGACATTAGAGCCTGATGTCCAACCAACCACAGAAAAGTCTTCACCCGCTCCGGAGCCACAACACCCCAAACGCGAGACCAAAAACGGTCCAGTTGGGGACCCTCACACAAGGTCGGAGTGAGCATAGCATATGACGACTTTACTGTAAATTGTCCAGTCGCCGTCCCAGGCCATGAGAGTCTATCTCGAGCTCCAGAAAATGTGTCCAAAACCACAGCCCCTAGTCTCAACCTGACATCCTCCGAAACCCATGGTGTTATCCTGTCCATCCTCCAACCCATCCCATCTTCCCATAGGTCACTTGCCAACTCATTCATTCTGCTCTCCATGACCTCATTTTGTGTTCTATTAATGATAGGCTCTTCCAACAGCCACTTATCCTTCCAGAAACGAATTTGCCGGCCATCCCCTACAACCCAACCATGACCTGGTAAAATCACTTCTCTTATACCAGTTGTTATACTTCTCCAAGTAGAAGACCAGGTCCCTTTCGGTTTCAACCAGTCCACCACCCTAAGGTTCCTCACACGATATTTGCGTCGAAGCACACGCGCCCAAAGACTGTCTTGATCCCCCAGTAACCTCCACCCCACTTTAGCAAGTAGCGCTTTATTCATGTTCTGAAGCCGCTTAATTCCCAGGCCTCCTTCACCCTTAGGAGCACAAACCCTATCCCAGGCGACAAGATGTTGTTTTCGTTTCTCCGGTGTGCTACCCCAAAGAAAGGAACGTGACACCTTTTCCAATTCATCCAATAACGATTTTGGTAGATAGATAACACTCATGGTATGGAGCGGAATTGCACCCAAAACAGCTCTCGTCAAAGTAAGTCGACCCGCAAAACTCAGACATCTTTCCTTCCACCCTGCTAACTTCGAGGATACCCGCTCCAAAACTTCCCCAAACATATTCTTACTCAACCTCTTCTGTAAAACCGACATCCCAAGATACTTACCCAGGTCCGTCGTTGTTGTAATACCACTTTCCACTGATATCAATCGCTGCATATCTCGTGATACATTCTGAGAGAAATATATCTTGGACTTCTCAAGACTCACCTTTTGTCCTGAAGCAAGACAAAACTTCTCAAGGATCCCCCGAATAACTCGTATCTGCACTACTGAAGCTTCAGCAAAAAGAGTTAGGTCATCAGCAAAGCAAATATGTGAAAGAAAAGGTCCACCTTGTGATAACCTGATCGGTTTCCATTGTTTCCCCACTATAGCTTTATCAATCATCTGACATAGACGCTCCAAACACAGGACAAATAAGTAAGGAGACAATGGGTCCCCTTGACGTAGCCCTCGAGCAGGTTGAAAAGACTCTGTGATTTCTCCATTCCATAGTATGTTCATTGACGGGTTTGTGACACACTGCATGATCCACTTAATCCATAAGTTCGAGAAACCTGCTGCAATCAAAGTATCTTCCAAAAAGTCCCACCTTATGCGATCATAGGCCTTCTTCAAATCCAACTTTAACAGCATCCAACCTTTCCGACCCTTCTTCCTTTTCATCGAATGAACTGCTTCCTGGACAATAACAATGTTATCTAGACTTAGACGGCCTGGTATAAAGCTGGATTGGGAGGGACCAATCAACTTGGATATAACCAGCTTCAACCGTGTCACCATTACCTTCGTTATAATCTTGAAAATGACATTACACAAGCTGATAGGTCGAAACTGTGTAATCGTCTCTGGCTTAGCCACCTTAGGAATCAAACAGACTAAAGCATCATTCAGCCCCGATGGAAGCTCTCCCGTCTCAAAGAAATGTAACACAAACGTAATGACTGTTTCACCAACAACGTCCCAACACTTCTGATAAAGATGGGTTGATATCCATCTGGACCCGGGGCTTTATAGGCCCCCATACTACTAATAGCATTCTTCACCTCTTCAGCCAGCATAGGTTTACTAAGACCGAGCTTCTCATCCCAAGTGAAAGCTTGAAAACCTCCTCTTGGTAATCCATCAACAACCAAGTCCACATCCGCTAAGGAGTATAACCGCTGGTAGTATGCCACTGCCATGTTTTCAAGCTCCTGTGGATCAGTCAACCAAACTCCAGCATCATTTTTCAGAGCCTCGACCCTATTCCTGCGCCGGCGAATGATGGTGGAGGTATGAAAGAAACTAGTGTTCTGATCCCCCAAGGTGAACCATTTCTCTCTTGACTTCTGAAACCAAATTACCTCCTCTTGCTCTAACACCAACTCGAGTTCCCTAATCAACTCCTCTTCTTTGCTTAATAACTCATCAGATTGCGTGACATCTAAGATGTCCTGAACTTCCTGAACCTCCTTTAAAAGTTTGTCCTTCCTTCGATTCACATCACCAAATACTTCCCTATTCCATTTCTTTAGAACGGGACGTAATGCAGTGAGAGCCTCTGTTGTCGTGATATCCCTACGCCAAGACATCGCTAACAGTTCCTTAAAACTCGCATGGCTCAACCAGGCTGCTTCAAAACGGAATGGTCTTCGTGTCGGATCCCTCACAACCGCAGGACTCAGTTGGACATAAAGAGGAGCATGATCCGAAGCCATAAACGGCAAGTGGGAGACAATCGCATCCTGCCACTTGAGACGTGCTTGAGGATTACACAAGATCCTGTCAAGTCTTTTGGCAACAAAGTGTTGTACTACCTTCCCTCTTCTCCATGTAAACTTATTGCCTCTAAACCCCATATCGATAAGAGATTCAGCGTTTATCCAGTCCCCAAATAATAAAGAGTCCGCTGACAATTGTCCATTACCACCCGACCGCTCATCCAGACGAACTATGGTATTAAAATCCCCTCCTACTAGAACAGGTCCGCTAATCCCGCCTAAAGCATCACTAAGTATCCTCCATAGTCCACTCCTTCTAGTGACTGTAGGTGCTGCATACACTGCAATAACGTTCAACACATCCTCTCCATTCACCACACGAGCATGGATGAATTGTGTATCCGAGGCAACAATATCCACTGCCCCAACCTCACTTCTCCATAGTAACCACAGTCCCCCACTCTGACCAGATGCATCCACTTTAAAACAATGATCAAATCCCAAACCTCGACAAATACGACTAGCAGTATCCCCACCAGCATGAGTCTCAAAAACTGCTAACAGATCCATCTTATACTTCTTCAACATATAGCGTATGGACCGGCGGAAATTGGGCTTATTCGCCCCCCGGCAATTCCAAAACAAACAATTCATTATGAATTTATAAGGCGTAAAAAGAATCACCGGGGAAAACCGCTACGCCATAGGGACCACCAGTCCGCCCCCACTCGAACTATCCCTCTGATCCGCAGACCGCGACTCATCATCACCGCAAATCGATGTGTCTCCCGAGGACTGTAAACCATTCATCTCCCCTCCCCCTGGCTCACACCCCGTAACATTCCCACCAGAAGAGAAGGCTCCGCCAGCTCTACCGACAGTCTCCAACTCGACACGGAGTCGTTTACCAGTCGTGGGTAACGACGCCTCTTCAGGTCGAGAGCCAAAAATCAATCCTCGCCCAGGCCTATTGGGCCTACCTGAATTATTTTTGGGCCCATTAGCAACCCTATGCACCTGTTGGGCTTTCTTCTCTGGAGGCCCACGACGACCAAAACCATTTCCTTTCCCACCATCCATATTCACACGAACATCCTTACCGTGTTTGTCACGCTGGCCACCCTGCACTCGTGAATGCAGAATTTCGTTTTCCTTATTTGAATTAATCCGAATCTTCTCACGCATAGAATCAGCCAGGATCTCGGTATCTATCAATCCGCCAAACTTATTGGAAACAAGAATATTCTCCGTATTATTTGGCAAGATCTCCCGAAGATTACGGCCAGTTTCCTTCGAACTACCCGCCGTAAAAACAACCGTCCCCGGCGGCGACTTGGCTCGCCGACCTCCCCTCCGAACCTCAGTAAAACCATCCACCGCCTGGTTTTCCGTGCCACTCATAGTAACCTCAGTGGAAACGGACTGGACTGCTACCTCCTTCTCGATAACTCGTCGGGGACATGAGTGGACAAGATGCCCGTATACACCACAACCGGAGCAAATGTTGCTCAGTCCCTTATACGACACAAAGTACCTTTCGCCGTTCACCATCACCGATCCCTTTAGTGGTCTCCGAAGATCCACCTCCACACAGACTCGTGCAAACCGTGCTCGGTCACAACTCAGCGTAGTTGGATCCACCCGGATGGGGTGGCCCAACCCCCGAGCAATCCCCATCAAAATACGGTCATGGTAAAAAGTAACAGGAATATCAGACAGCCGGATCCAAACAGGCGTCGTCGTGATATCGTCCCTCACCGGATCAAACTCCGGAGACCATGCTTGTGCCAGAAGGTAACTGCCAAAAGCTTTCCATGGTCCTCCAGTCAACGCCGCTAAATACTCCTCTTCTTTCTCAAAGCGTACCATGAAAAAGTGTCTCGGCAAATCAAACACATGCATCTCCCCATACGGCTTCCACATCTCACGCAACTTCCTGTTTAAAACCGAGATTGAAACATGACGTCCAAGCACCTTTACAATCATGCATTGCTTCCATAATCCTTCCATTACATCCATTACTTCTTTCTCAATAGTGATAACGGGTTCACCATCCTCCCCATCCGGAAAAGCCAGATTCACTCGTGCATCCACAAACGCCCCGTCCAGCACTGACTCCGGTACCAACCGACCTCTTCCAGAACCACCCTTCACCTTATTCACCCATGAGCCCCCAGCATCTGGTGGATCCCCCAGTGGAGGATCCTTCCCCCCGAGATCCACCATAGTTGTGTCCAGCGCCGCCGTACTCGAAATCGCCATATCTCTCAAATCTACGCTATTAAATTATCTTATTTACTCCCTTTCATTGTTCACAAACGACTTATAGTCTTTAACCAAATTACTATAAACTTTTCCTTCAATTTCCCCTAAAAGATTAAAAACAATTAAGTCTACACCAACAAATTAAAATATTTTCAAAAAGAAATTAAAATAAAATAAAAGAATTTAGAAAACAACCCAGCACATATGTGCGGGTCTGAATCTAGTTTTCATTAACGTGTGTCCATAAAATACATAATTCAAATTGAATAACACTAGAATTATAAAGATGTATTTCAATTCATTCAAATTCTTTTACATTTCTTAATTAAATACTCTCTCCTAAATCAAATACTTCTTTCAATTCTTCTTTTTTCTTGTTCTTTGAAGTTAGGTTGTGTCATGTGTGAAGTCTAAAAAACACGCATCTAAGACAAATAGATCTAAATGTCGTCTTTATATTTTAAATTTTTCTATAAGTTTATATATAATTTTTACATATTTCATTTTTATGAAATTATTATGCTCATTGTTTTTCCTTTCTTGTAAGATTCATTTCTCTAATAATTAATCTATTTTCACCATAATCATAAAATTTCAGAACACTTAAAAACACTATTATTATTTTCCATAATAATCGATCAAGAATCAATCACTAAAAACAGAAAATGGTTTTGTTAGCGAAATTTCATATTGACTAATTGTATTATACTATTTTTAATTTATTTTTCAAATGCATATTTGGTTTGTTAGCAAAATTTTATATTGACTAGTTGTTTACAATTAATCAATATATTTTTAAAAACATAGTTACATTCTATTTTTGGAAAATCACTTACAAATAGTTGTAGGTAAGGCTTTAAAGTCGTTTGTACCAATCATATTTTAATAACTAAAATTTTTGTAGTCAAATTCTTATTGCCAAAAAATTTAAAATAAAAATCTCTACAAGAAAAAAATAAAAATCGTCACCAATCGGCCTCTGAAACTGATGTTTTAAGTATCACACAAAAAAAAATATTTAGAAATGTTAAAAGGATACTTATTTTAGAAGTTACATTATGTGAAGTGGTGAACTAAAACCATCTCCAATGATAAATTTCTTAGCAAGTTTGTTAGTAATATTTTAATTATAAAAAATACAGATTCTTAAGCTAAAAAACTTTTGAAGATCAAGTAAAATTGATCTCTCCAATGGTAAAGTTCTAACCAAGTTTCTAAGCCAATCTTTTGAAAAATCAGAGAACTTGTTTTACAAACAACAACCAATAGAAAAAAATCAGAAAACTTTTGAAGATCAAATTGAACCTATTCATTCACCCCCTTATAAAATAAGGAAACAAAATCTGTATACATTATTATAAAATTAAAAAGTTAAACCGCTTGTAATAAACCCAAACCGATATATAATATCTATATATATTATTATAAAATTAAAAACTTAAACCACTCTGTAATAAACCCAAACCGACATATAATTTCGTTCTACTTGTAAAATCTAAACCCTAACCATCTCATTTGTGAACCCAAATCAACATATAATTTCGTTCTACTTATAAAATCTAAATCCTAACCATCTCATTTGTGAACCCAAACCGACATATAATTTCATTTTAATTACAAAATCTAAACCCTAACATCTTATTTGTGAACCCAAACCGACATATAATTTCGTTCTACTTGTAAAATCTAAACCCTAACCATCTCATTTGTGAACCCAAACTGACACAAAATTTGGTTCTAATTGTAAAATCTAAATCCTAACCATCTCATTTGTAAACCCAAACCGACATATAATTTCGTTTTAATTGTAAAATCTAAACCCTAACCATTTCATTTGTAAACTCAAACCGACATATAATTTTGTTCTAATTTTAAAAATCTAAACAAAGCCAATATTTAACATTCCTTAATTAAAAGTATAAAGAATTTGTTTTTTTAATTTGTTTTGCTTTTTAATTTAATTTTGATTTATTTTTTAAATAAAACATTAGATGGAAGATTCTGATTGGGTGAGAGAAGAGGAAGCGAAGAAAGAGGTGAACCTAAGTATTTTTCGGGATGATTTATCTTTAACACTCGGATCAAAAGTACCCATATATTTGTAGCCGAAAACCAATACCCACTGGTTTATACTACTGAATATTATTTACACCAACGAACCAATTAGACTGAATATTATACTCCCTTTGTATCAAAATACTTGATGTTTTAAGATTTTCACTAGGATTAAGAAAATAATTAATGTCATCCAAACACTACAAATGATTAACCCAAAACAATAAATGATGTATATAACTATGTGTTTTTTTTATGCTTAGACCAAATGGATTGATTTAATAGTTTATTTATAGTAAAAGCAAAATCATTAATTGATTTTGAAAATAAAAATGTATTAAATACCCTAGAAAATACTGATACAAGAAAAAATCCTAGAACATCAAGTATTCTAATACAGAGGGAGTATTATTTTTAGTTCGTTGGTGGCATCATTCAATTTTTAGTCAAAATGAACAAACACGTTGATCACTTTAAGTCACCTAATCAAATTAAAATTCAATGATTTCTTTTAAATTACAGCCTATCATTATTTCGAAAATTAATTTTTAATCAAAAAGTCTTATATTGGCTCCCTCTCCCTATCTATCTCCCCCCATTATTATTTGTCTACCAAAAATATACATCAAAGCTTAACTCTCTTTTTTCATTTCCATGGATTCAAAGAAGAACCAAGTCCCGTTGGAGCTACTTCCATGGTTAGTCGTCCATAGCGATGGTAAGATAGAGAGACTAGCTGGAACCGAAGTTTGTTCTCCTGGTTTAGATCAAGAAACCGGTGTATTGTCTAAAGATATCATCATCGATCCCAAAACCGGTTTATCCGCTAGAATCTATCGACCCGACTCGGTTCAACCCGGTCAGAAGCTTCCTCTCGTGCTTTATTTCCATGGCGGTGCGTTTCTCATCGCCTCCGCTTCGTTTCCTTGTTACCATACCACTGTTAACAAACTCGTCGTTCAGGCTAACGTCATCGCCGTCTCTGTCAGTTACAGGTAACGAATCCGGTTTAAGTTGACTTATTTAATATTTTACGGTTCGGTCGACTTGATGTTGAAATAAAAACAGGGAGTTCAGTGATTTGGTTCGGTATGTCAAACTACCGGTTTATTCTGTTGCATGTGGATAATTTCCAAATAAAAATAATCCGTAAACCGAAATAAGTACGCTTCGGTTTGTTCATAATAGTCAAAATTTGGTTCGGTTTGGACATTTGGTTAACGAATACTGAATTATATCATAATATAAACATTCGATTTGGATTAGAATTTAGGATGATTCAGTTATTTATGTAGTAATTTTGGGTTGTTCGGTTTATTTGATAATTTCGGTTAAATGTGGTCATTTTATTCAATTTGCCCAAACTAATCTAGTGAATTTTGGTTCAATTTCTACACATTTTCAGATCATTTTGAATACTGTATGCCAATTTCAAAACCTTTAAAGTTCATACTTCTCTGTAGAATCTCTAACGGTGAACAGAATTTCAAAATACAAATTTTGTAATCCCAATGACTTCATCAATTGTTTCAGTTATCTTTTTTATTAATTTGGACAGACTAGCACCAGAAAATCCACTTCCTACAGCGTACGAGGACTCATGGACCGCGTTAAAGACAATCCAAACGGTAAACGAGCCGTGGATCAACGACTACGCTGACTTGGACCGTTTATTCCTAGTCGGAGACAGCGCGGGAGCTAATATCTCGCACCACCTTGCATTCCGAGCCAAACAATCTGATCATACCGTGAAAATCAAAGGCATCGGAATGATCCATCCGTATTTTTGGGGAACACAACCTATTGGATCAGAGATCAAAGACAAAGCGAGAAAACAAATGGTGGATGGATGGTGGGAGTTTGTGTGTCCATCCGAGAAAGGATCCGATGACCCGTGGATAAATCCGTTTACGGATGGCTCACCGGATCTTGAAGGGTTAGGGTGTGAGAGAGTGATGATTACTGTGGCAGAGAAAGATATATTGAAAGAGAGAGGGAAGTTGTATTATGAAAGATTGATGAAGGGTGAGTGGATAGGTAAGGTTGAGATGATGGAGACGAAAGGGAAAGATCATGTTTTTCATATTTTCGAGCCTGATTGTGATGAAGCTGTGGAGATGACACGACGCTTGGCTCTCTTTATTAACCAAGCCATAGTTTGATATTGTTAGTTTTGGATTTATTTTGTCAAATTTTATGGGGTTTTAAATGCTTTTATATTGGTGAACAAAAAAAAAAAATGTGTATAGTAATAAAAAAAATTGTTTTTACATCTTTGTTAATGCTGTTGTTATTGTTTTTTTATTTCCCCAAATTTGTATATTTTGAACATTTATATGTGGTTTAAAGAGAGGTTCTCTTTGTAGTTTGTATGTTGTTCGTAAGTTCTTGGATTGATACACACCCTTTGCTTCATTTTCGTGGCAAGGAAAAGACAAAATTAGAATTTATATTAACCTAGAGTGTTAGGAAATACTACTTCCTTCATAAAAAGTTCCACTTAGCTTCTACTATTTAGCATGGTCCCAAAAACTTCTTCATTTTTACCCCATAACTTTAGGAATACTAGAGTCTGAACAACTTCATATAATATTTAATTGCTCATAAATAGAATATTTTAACAAAACAATTGACAAAAATATTAGATAATTAAACGTGTAGCTGGTTTTACCATGAACTTTTGTTTATCATGTCATTCGAGGACATTGTTCTGTGTTTCTGTTTAATCTTCTTGAATTATTTAGTGAAAGTCAAGTGTATTAATGGGTCTGATTGATAATGTACATAAAACTGTACATAGGTAAGTTGTTACGAAATAGTGCAAAGCTGTAAGAAAAAAAACTATACAAAAAAACTGGGAGTAAAGTTTTTGATAATTTTTTTGGTAATGATTTTTTTAAAAAAGGACCCGACCATGATCAAGACCTTTTCATTGTGAGTGGTAAAAATTAAAAGTTGTACAAGCTGTATAGATTTTTTTGTGTTCACCAATAAGACCCAATATTAGAGCGGCCATGGTTACAAGCCAGTCAAGCTGGTGTTTGCACCCAACATAATAATATATATTAATCGGCCCATATTTTTTCAAACAAACAATAGTTCTGCAAGAAACTTACTACTATGAGCATCTCGGTAGTATTTAAGCAAAGTTGTTAGCTTAAAAAGCTAAAAAATTAAATCAAAAATCCTAATTAACTAATAATCGATCTTTACTTTAGAGATTTTAGAAACGATGCCTAGCTAACACGTGTCAGCCTCTGAGTAAAATTTTAGGGGGAAAACAAAAAAGAAAAGCGGTGTTTTTTTTTTGTTTATCGCTGTCGTCTTTTTCTTGTTTCCTCGATGAAGACTGAGGAAGAATTTTGTCTTGATTGAGGAAGAAACTCGTCGTACATCCATCCAGATCATTATCTTAATTTTTCGGCTTGATTGAGGAATTTTTTGGCTTGTATAGATCAATATGATGGCCAAATCTGAAATTTTTAGTGGTATGTGTTTGTGTTGAAGTGGGTTTCGGTGAATTTGAGCACTATGATGAATCGACTATTCAGGAAACCCAAGCATGAGTCTAATCTTAATGAGGTATGATCCAATTTCTACACTTCTCTCAGGTGTCAATCAACATTTGATTTGGAAAAAAACGATCTTTGAAAGTGATGTCTCTACTGTTTATTTACTCTTTGTTTTGATATATTTGGTTAAGATTAGGAATTGGTAACTGGGAGTTGGAAATTGTTTAGTCGATTGGAATTGTTAATTGCTAATTGAGAATTGGGAATTAATGTTAACAAAATTAGAGTTCTAGGTTGTTTTGAGAACTCCGCCGCCCAAAAGGCTCAAGCGAATCTAAATTTTTTTTATTATTTTCCGACTTCTTTTAGGTTAAAACTGATGTTCTAGATGTATTTAGCAGAGTAACAAGTTCAGGAATATCAGACTAAATTACTGATATGCTCAAATTAATCCCTAGAGCTACTCTCTCAAATTAAGAGATCACTGCAGTACTTAGGGGTCGAATTCCACAAAGACTCAAGACTACACAATAAATTATAGAGTTTTTCAATTACGCTAAACAGATTAAAGTAAAATAAAAGCAATGCAAAATATTAAATAAAACTTGTTGTAAATTCAGAAGATCAAAAAGCTAAGCCTAGGGAATTTTTCAGGAAATTATGAAATATTAAATCAATCAATAAATTAGGATTCAAAGAATTAAGAACAGATCTAGAACTCTAAACACTTTTGTAAATTAATTCAGTTCTCACTGCAAATAATATCTAAATTTAAAACCAGAAAATCCAAATCTCTTTGTAAAATTCTAGGTCAAAAATCATCAATAAAATCAGGTTTAGATTGTTCACAAAATTATTAAATCAAATCTCTTTGCAAGAAATAATTTTGCTTATCAAAAGGTTTTATCAGGAAAATTAATTATATTCTCATATCAATTTATTTTCCTAGGGTATTAATTTTAGATGGCCAATCAAGGATTAATATGAAGAACAACCTAAGATGAATATCTAGATAGATAATGAATCCTAAATAATCAGATCTAATAATTCATAAAATCCCTGTGAAAAACCCTAAACCTAACAAACAAACTACTCAGACATGATCAATGAAGAACAAAACATCTTTCTGAATAATAAGCAATTGAAATTAAAAGAGTAAAGGGAGTTCAAGAAATTCTTCTCTACAAAGCAGATCTGATCTCTCTCTCTCCAAAGCTCTCCAAATCTCACAGGTTGCAGGAAAAATAAAACTTGATAGAATACAACTTAAGGGTTTGGAAAACCTAAAAACTATATATATATATATATATATATATATATATGTCCTAAAACACGTCAGGGACTCATGTTGCAAATACGGAAAACTTCGGACAACTTTGTAAAACTTCCAAATTTGGCTCTCTCGTCGGTTTGGACTGGGTGTCGATCGATGCTAAGGCAGTGTCGATCGACACCATCTCCTCTGATCGATTCCAAGTTGATTTCTTGCGGATTATTGCTCCAAACTGATCCAAATTGCTCCAACAATCTAGAAACAAATGAAAAGACACTAAAAGACTACTTATTTCATGGTTAAAAACCACAAAAACCATGATATATCAACTCCCCCAGACTTAGCCATTGCTTGCCCTCAAGCAAAACATAAACTTAGACATGTGAAAGAGGTTTGAATACAGGGAACTCACTCAATTGCATGATGATTCTTATTCACACTCTTCATTTACCTGACTCAAGAACTTACTTCTTATACTCAACCATGATAAGCATCAACATTCCTTACTCAAATCCCACAATCCCTTGGAATCTCTGAAATCTCCATTGTCATCTCATTACATAAATTAAAGCAAGTATAGGCGAGTTCTTACCTTGGGTGTATTGATCAGTGGCATATGGACTCTTTTCAGGCCAAGACTTTCTTCTTATATCTCCTTTCCTCTCCCTTTTCTCACTTCCAATTTTTTTTCTTTTTTCTCTTTTTTTTCTTCTAATCAAAGGTGTAAGCGAATACCGGGGTTATCCGTAATTTACCTACCCCTCGCTTCCAAGCTTTGTGTGATCATTTGACTCAAGAGTAGAATAATGAAGTCACTGGTAATTTACCTACCTCTCTAAACTGATCAAAATCATCTCATCTTTTATTCTCTCTTTTTAAAAAAAAAAAAGCACTAAAGGGAAGAGAGAGGGGAGACATACTTTGAAAAATTGCATTGTCTTGTATGGCCTGAAGAAGAAGTCTATTCCACTGACTTCCAACCCCAAAGTAAGAGATTAAGTCCGGTTAAAATCCTGATAAAAGTTGAGACAACGTTAGATCAATCAGATATCCATTGAATAAGGGCTTTCAGGATTTTTGATAAGGCTCATAGTCTTTCTAAGCTTCAGTTCTTAGATCAAGCATAAATAAGTAATCATTAGAGTGTTAGCCAAATAAGAGAAATCATTAGTCAAGATCATAATTCCCAAAGATAAAAAGAAAAATTTTGAAAATTTTGACTCAAACTTTATGGTTTTGACTGACACAACTGAAACTCAAAAAAAATAAAACATAGTTAGTAACTAACCTCCCCCAGACTTAAACAACACTGTCCCCAGTGTTATCAAGTAAGAGGAAAGCAAAAATAGAAATAAAATAAACAAAAATCAAAATCAAAAGAAAAAGAAAACCTACCAGTGGGTTGCCTCCCACTAAGCGCTTGTTTTCAGTCATTAGCTTGACTGTATTGGAGCTCATGCATCCAGAGGATCAGAACATGGCATTGAAGTCCTCTTCATCCAAGGTGGTGTATAAGCTTTAGGTGCATGAGGTCTGCCAAGGATGTTCGGAACAGGACCAGGGCGGGATTTAGGGATGGTTGTGCTTCTCTTATGTCCTGCAAAATCATCAACAGAAGAAACAAGCGCTCTACGATAATCTCGTGGCTTGGTTAACTGCAAAACAGTTTTTATCTCTTTGAAATTCTTATTGATGATAGGAGGAAGTTTAGGAGAAGGAGAGGTGTACCTTTGCCTTACCTGAGGGCTCTAGAGTGTGGATTGATTACTCTTCTGTTTGGGAACAGGTTTCTGTCTTGGAACATCAGTCTTGGAGCTGTTATGTCTCGGTCGTGGAGGGGTGTCGATCGATACCCCCTTAGTGGCATCGATCGACACTGAGCCTGATGCTCGTGTTGCAGAAACTTTTTCAACAGAAAAAGTCTGTCCATCAATAGTAGGAGCCCTCCTCAGCTTATCCATCTCAAAATTCAAACTCAAATCATCCACATTCAGTGCTATGTGTCCCTTCTTCACATCAATGATGGCACCAGCTGTAGCCAAGAAAGATCTTCCTAAGATGAGAGGATCTTTAGGCTCTTGATCATACTTCAGCACCACAAAGTCAGTGGGAATCATGAAGTTGCCAACCTTAACTGGAATATCCTCTAAAACACCTTCAGGAATTCTTCGGCAGCGATCAGCCAAGATAAGAGAAATCTGAGTTGGCTTGAATTCTGTCATCCCAAGTCTCACAGCAACAGAATGTGGCATCAAGTTGATGCTAGAGACAAGGTCACAAAGTGAGTGAGAAAACCTTCCTGCGGAGATTGAGCAATCAAGAACAAAGCTTCCAGGATCTGGTAACTTCTTTGCAGTCCTACATTGAATGATTGCACTCACTTCCTTAGAGACAACCACCTCCTGCTTTCTCTCCTTATTCCTCTGAACAGGCTGGTTCGACAGAATTGCACTAGCATCCTTAGTTAGAAGTGCTCCTTCTTCAGGGCTCAAACCATTGGATACCATTCTCTTCACATACCGCTTAAGAGGTGGTGAAAGCTTTACTGCATCAATTAAAGGCATCTCAATCATCACCTTGTCCATCATTGCTTTGCATCTAGCTTCCTCCATCTCTTGCTTAGACTTTCTTGGCTTGGGAAAAGGAACCTTAGGCTTGTAGACCCTTTCAGCAGCTGTTGGAACCTGAGATTTTGCAGCTTTTGGTTCCGTCTGAGATGAGTGTCGATCGATACCCAGGTGGTGTCGATCGACACCATCATCTGAAACCGAGAGATTGGTCGATTTTTCACCCAGTTCGGCCGAAGCAATTTCAACAGCATCTTCATCCCTCACAGATATGGCATTACAAGCATGCTTGGGGTTTGACTCAGTTCTTCCAGGAAGAAAACCCTCTTGTCGTTTGACAGACCCAACAGTCTGAATAACCTGATTCTCCAACTTCTTAACATGAATGTTCAATGCTTCTATCTTCCCATTCAGCTCAGTGTAGACATTGTCAATCTTTCCATTGAATGTCACTGTCAAATGCTCCTGTCCTTGCAAAAGCTGCTCAAGCATAGCCTCCATTCTACTCTCAGAAGAAGTCTTAGGAGGTGGAGACTGATAAGATGAATTCCCATAGGTTCTTGTAATGCCATTGTTTTGTTGCTGCTTTTGGTCAACATTGTAAGGTCTGTTGCCTTGCTGATTACCAAATCTATGTCCCTGATATCCAGCTCCATACACATAGTTGACATTCTCCTCTGTATTCTCTGGCTCTGGCTCAAATGTCTCAACTTCAGCAGCAAATTGGACTGACTTCTTACCCACAAGGACATTATGTACTGAATCCAGCTTAGCATTAAGAGAAGCTAACTGGTTTGAATCAAACTCTCCATGCAGTCTCTTTCTTGCAGCATCAGCTCTTTTAGTGCTATTGCTAGAAGCCAAATTCTCAATCAAAACTTCAGCATCTTCTGGAAATCTTGTCTTGAAGTTCCCATGACTTGCAGCATCCAAAGCTAACTGATACTTCCAGTCACACCCTCTAAAGAAGATACTCAACAGTTGTACCCTTGAAAAACCATGGTGTGGACAGTCCTTTTGATAAGTTTTGAATCTCACCCAAGCTGCCTTGAAAGCTTCATCATGTCCTTGCTTGAATGAAGAGATCTTGACTCTCAGCTCATCTGACATTGCATCATCATAGAAATGGTTGAGGAAAGCCACTTTGACTTGTTGCCAAGATGTCAAAGATCCAGCTGGCAATTGCTTCAACCACTGAGATGTCTCTCCTGCAAGTGAGTATGGGAAGAGCTTGCAGAATATGAAGTCCTCAGTCACCCCATTAGCCTTGATACTGGTCACAAGATCCTCAAAGTGCTCAATATGGTCCAGAGGCTTCTCATGGGGTAGGTTAGAAAAAGATCTCTGTCCAACTAGCTGGAAGTAAGCAGGCTTCACCTCAAAGTCATTCCTCTGGAATGGTGGAGGAACAATAGCAGACCGGTTCTCATACACAAGATCAGCACGGTTGTAGTCAGCAATGGTCCTGATCAAGTCTCGGTTCTGCTCCTGTCTTCGAACCGGGTTTTGGACGTGGTTGGCAGCTCCACGTCCGTCTGCTGCAGGTGGGTGTCGATCGATGCCACCTGGTTTGTGTCGATCGACACCAAGGTTCAGCTCATCAACGACGACAGCTTGCTGATTCACGACAGCCTGCTCATTGACAACAGGTTCAGCAATCACGTTTCCTTCTGGATCAAGCTTTTGGCCCTGCTCATTGCGCAAGTGGCCCTTTTGATCCCTCAAAACACCAGCCTCATCACGCATCAGAATGATCGTATTAACCATCTTCAGAGATTTAGCTGCTTTTCTGTTCTCACGCTCAAGCTTCCCCAACTCTTGGTTTGAAAGATTCACAGTATGACCAGACTTGTTGCTCCTTGTGTGAGGTCTTTGAGGCATGCACCTGAAACACCAAAGAGAAGAAAAATCAAAACGTGTAAGTAGAAAATAAAAAGAAAAATTTAGACAAAATCTAAAACTCAAATCTAATGGTAGATCAAAGAGTCCCCGGCAACGGCGCCAAAATTTGATATGCTCAAATTAATCCCTAGAACTACTCTCTCAAATTAAGAGATTACTGTAGTACTTAGGGGTCGAATTCCACAAGGACTCAAGACTACACAATAAATTATAGAGTTTTTCAATTATGCTAAACAGATTAAATTAAAATAAAAGCAATGCAAAATATTAAATAAAACTTGTTGTAAATTCAGAAGATTAAAAATCTAGGCCTAGGGAATTTTTCAGGAAATTATGAAATATTAAATCAATCAATAAATTAGGATTCAAACAATTAAGAACAGATCTAGAACTCTAAACACTTTTGTAAATTAATTCAGTTCTCACTGCAAATAATATCTAAATTTAAAACCAGAAAATCCAAATCTCTTTGTAAAATTCTAGGTCAAAAATCAGCAATAAAATCAGGTTTAGATTGTTCACAAAATTATTAAATCAAATCTCTTTGCAAGAAATAATTTTGCTCATCAAAAGGTTTTATATGAAGAACAATCTAAGATGAAGATCTAGATAGATAATTAATCCTAAATAATCAGTGCTAATAATTCATAAAATCCCTGTGAAAAACTCTAAACCTAACAAACAAACTACTCAGACATGATCAATGAAGAACAAAACATCTTTTTGAATAATAAGCAATTGAAATTAAAAGTGTAAAGGGAGTTCAAGAAATTCTTCTCTACAAAGCAGATCTGATCTCTCTCTCTCCAAAACTCTCCAAATCTCACAGGTTGCAGGAAAAATAAAACTTGATAGAATACAACTTAAGGGTTTGGAAAACCTAAAAACTATATATATATATGTCCTAAAACACGTCAGGGACTCATGTTGCAAATATGGAAAACTTCGGGCAACTTTGTAAAACTTCCAAATTTGGCTCTCTCGTCGGTTTGGACTGGGTGTCGATCGATGCTAAGGCAGTGTCGATCGACACCATCTCCTCTGATCGATTCCAAGTTGATTTCTTGCGGATTATTGCTCCAAACTGATCCAAATTGCTCCACTTTGCTCCTTTCATGCTAAAAACCTTTAAAGGCTCAAAACCAATCTAGAAACAAATGAAAAGACACTAAAAGACTCCTTATATCATGGTTAAAAACCACAAAAACCATGATATATCAATTACATAATCTATAAGCCAACTTCAGCAAAATAGATGAGAGGGTCTTGATTCTGAATGTGTTTCTCTTTTTTGCTTTTGTTGTTATTGGGGGAAACATTTGCTAACGAAATTGATTTGGTTGTTCTACAATAGATGCAGAGAGAAAGCATTTAAGAGATAAATTCTTATAATCAAAGCAAGAACTGGCTGCTTCTAAACGACGTGAAAAGATGTTTCAGGAGCAGCTCCTTACAGAGATCAACAATTTTCAAGAGCGGTATACCAAAGAACTACAATCTTGCCATGAACTGGAGATTGATTTGTTTACTATGGGCTAATCTTTTTAACTGCCTTACTTGCGACATGTTTTAACATTGAGTGGATTAAAGTGGTTTGTATAGTTACTTCTTCTGAGACAAGCTCCTTGTGAAATTTAATGCTTTTACTTAGAATCATTATGAGTTAGGATGTGAAATTGACACTGCTTTTAATTCCAGTACTTTACATCAGCTAATGGCGGTTGTTGATTGAATGATTATTTTGTGTTTTTTTTTCATTGTTTAGATTTATTACATTTAGAGATCTTCCAATTCTAGGAAGCAATTGAGACAATTGTCGCATGCTCTGCCATGGGCATTCAGAAGGGTGAAGATGCTCTGTCTCCTACGAGTTCATGGGCTAAGTGGAAACATGGAGGCATCATTATTGCGGCTGCTATCACAGGGGACATAACATTGTATTTTGGAGAAAATTTTGGTCGTTTCCCTCTCCCTCCTTCATTTGGAAATCTCCATGCTCTGATTTTTCCAGTTCTTGAGGGCCACTTTTTTCACTGATCTGGAAATGTTTGTGGCAATCAATGTAACAACAGTTAATAATGGAAGTCTTGATTGCTGGTGTTGTTTTTGAAGAAGAAGATTTGTGAAACTATGGGAAGAGTTAACTAGTAATATGGAGAAGTATATATGTCTTGTGAGAACTTTGGCATGTTAGAGCATTTCCATTGGTAGTATTTAAGCAAAGTTGCTAAAAACATTAATTTTGAATAAAAGTAAAGTTAACAACTTCTTAAGAAACTTTCTATTTTTATGGGTCCATTGATAGTATCTAAAACTGGAATCCTTATTAATTTATTATTTTGTAAATTATTGTAGTATAATAAATTTTGTTAAATATTTTCAATAATGTATATTTATAAAAACTTGAAAATGAATATATTTCATAAGATTTTAAACAAACAATACATAAAAGCATATTTGAAACATATTACAAAAATGATTAATTGTAATCTTAGGGGGTGTTATTGGAGAGGTGATTTCTAAATGCATATAAAAATTGTAAATTCTAAAAATCAAAATACATGGATTTTGAAATAACATGTTTTATCCTTGGATTTGAATCCTCAATGTTACACTTTCAAATCTATTCAAATCCATTTAAAACATAATGTGGATTTTGAAATCCAAAAACAAATCATTAAATGAATAACATGGTATTTTAACAAGTATTTGTAAATCAGAGAACCAATAACACATCATTTTGAAAAGTATTTTAAAATCAATGATTGAATAACACATGATTTTTGGTTGGATTTCCAAATCCATTAAAATCATAGAACCAATAACCCCCTAATTGGTGCCAAATTTTTGCCATATCTTTTCAACCTAATCAGCTTTCAATATTTGATATATTTTTCGATCATGAACGCCATTTTGTCTGCTCATTATGTTAGTGAGATTTGAAGGTGTATCTATAGAATATGTGAGATCCACTTGTGAAGTTCTGCTTGAATCTGCTTGTGCGAGTGTTGCCACATCAAACTGAGTGGACACATCTCGTTCGTCTTCTACTATCATAGTGTGGAGTATGATACATTCTCTCATTATCTTTCCAATTTTTTTCCTTATTCCAAATAAGAGCTGGTTTTTTTTTTACTATGGCAAATCGAACTTGCAAAATGTCAAAAGCACGCTCGACATCTTTATGTGTGGCTTCCTGACATGTAGCAAATATGGATGCTTTCGAATCTTGTGGCATTAGAATTGATTGGATAAAAGTAGCCCAATTTGGATAAATACCATATGTGAGATAGTAAGCCATATGATATGCTTGTCTATTGACAAATTTTTTCACTTTAGGAGCTATACCTTGTAATATGTCATCAAAGCTGGTGAGCGATCGAGAACATTGATATCGTTTAATGTACCTGGACGTCCAAAAAATGTGTGCCATATCTAGAGGTCTTGTGAAGCTATAGCTTCTAAAACATTTTTTGGCTTTCCAGATCCATGTGTGTATTGACCTTTCCATGCGGTCGGGTAATTATATGCATACAATCTATGTTGCCTCAAATCCCGAGAAATCCAAGCAACTCGCCAATAGCGAGTAGTCATTGAAGATCTTCTGCTATGGGTCTTCGGAAGTACTCATCTCCAAATAAATTAATGACTCCTTCAACAAACTGTTCCATGCATGACATCGCAGTGCTTTCAGCAAGTTGGAGGTATTCGTCAACCGCATCAGCTGCACAACCATATGCCATCATACGAATTGCTGCTGTAGATTTTTCTAGTGCATGGAGATCAAACCTTCCACTAGCATTTTTTCGTTGTTGAAAGTATGGAACTTCAGCAGAGAGCCGTTCAACAATACACAAGAACCAAATTTTGTTCATTCGATAACGGCGACGAAAGAGGTGAGGAAGATATGTTGCATTGTCACTAAGATAACCGTCTCATAAGCGTTTGTGACCACCTTCACGGTCTCTTTCAATGACGGATTGTTTTGGCTTCTTCTTGGTTGCTTCTTGCCGATCACTAAATGCTTGATCGAAATGATTCTCGAATGCTTTATCAAAATAATTATCAAATGCTTGATCAAAGTAGTCATCTATCATTTCTTCAATATTATTAGAAGAAGATGTCATTTCAGCAAAGAAAGGAGAAAAAGTATATTTTGAAAGTTTTTTTTTTTGTGGATAAAGAAAAGAGAAGAAGATGCTTTAAAAAAATGTTTGATTGTGATATTTTTGTGGTTAAAAAAGTGATTATAAAAAAACACAATAAGATGTGAATGTATATTGATATCCAATTCATGTGACTTATATAGAAGAGATTGTGGTGATACAAACAAAAAAAGTTTGTGGTTTACATTGCTTGTAAAACTTGTGGTTTCTATCATATAAAGTACATATGGTAGATACGTTTGTGAAACTTGTGCAGAAGAGTAACAATAAATTGTGGCTGGCTTTGTTCTTCCTCTTGTCTTCTTCTTCAACATTCGTGACCTAGTGTAGAACTCACAAAATGGTTGGCTTTTCTTCTTCCTCTTGTCTTCTTCTGATTTTTCTTCTTGTCTTCTACTGTTTCAAACACCAAAATGTTTTCTTCTAAAGTTTAAAAAGCTTGTTGTACATTTGTTTAAAAAGATGTGCATTTCTTTATTTACTTTACGTAAACTCAATCTCTTAGAACTTGTGCTGCCATATGTTCCCCTCCCAGTTCTGCAAATTGTCTCAAATGCATGTACCTATTACAGCCGCCAATACTCAAACATCATCCAAGCACCAAAACGGATTTTCACAATACAATAACCAAACTTGTTCATACAAAAACTCCAACTCAAACTATTAACATTGAAACATAACATAAACATAAACATAAACATAAACATAAACATAAACATAACCAACTGATTGTCATTATAAAACAAAACAAGTTTAATTTAAACATAAACATCAATTCAACTCATTGCATAAAACAAACATACAACTCATAATATAAAACGGAACTGAAAGGAACAACATACAAGCAGACGAACATAAACATAAACTCAAACTAACTTGACAACATGTCACTAATTAGCTTATTCTTTAAAGTTATTTCCATTTCCGTAAGCGGCTCTGTTTTAGCAAGTAGACGGTCAAGCATTTTATGCATTGTTTGCTTCTCTTTGATCTTACTTTGCTTCTCTTTCAAATCAAGTTCTTGTTGCTTTATCTATAACTGATATTAATGGTTATGATAGGTTGTTGGACAGAATGTTTGGGATGTTATTGTATAGATGATATATATACTTTGAGATGATTAATGCTATATGTTTCCGTTGTGCATGTTACTTGATGTTGGTTTATGACTGGTATTGTGGTTGGTTAGTAAGTTTGTGAGCAAGCCAAAGAATGTGGAAGAAGAAGGCACTTCGCTTGAGGAGTTTCAGAACATGTGGAAGATAAGACAAAAAAACTTGATTTGATGACTATGATGAAGTTCCAAGCAAATGTGAACACCAACCTAAGGAGCGTCAACAAAGATGGAAATGGTCTCAGAAAGAAGATGTGCTTCTCATCGGTGCTTGGCTCAACACTAGTAAGGATGCAATAATTTCAAATGACCAAAAATGAAATACTTTTTGGTCACACATAGCATCTTATTATGCTGCTAGTCCTAATCTTGCTGGCGTTGAGAAGAGAGAGGCCAAGCATTGCAAACAAAGGTGGCAGAAGATCAACGAGACGGTTTGCAAGTTTGTTGGAAGCTATGAGGCTGCAACAAAAGTGAAATCCAATGGCCAGAATGAGGATGATGTGATGAAACTGGCTTACCAGATATTCTTCAACGATTATAAGGTGAAGTTCACACTTAAGCATGTTTGGAGGGAGCTTCGCCATGATCAGAAATTGTATGGAGCTTCTACTACGAAAGGTATTGGACATTCTAAGAGAAGAAAGTCTGAAGGACCATCCTTCACAGTCATCAACCTTAGTTCCAGCGAATGTGGAAGAAGAAGCTGGTTCTCCAGGTATTAAGGCAGCAAAGGCCAATGGTAAAAAGGTGGTCAGCAAGCCAAAGACTGTGAAAGAAGTAGGCGCTTTGCTTGAGGAGTTTCAGAGCATGAGGGAGATATGGCAAAAAGAATTTGATTTAAAAGAGAAGAAAAGTAAGATCAAAGAGAAGCAAACAATGCATAAAATGTTTGACCATCTACTTGCTAAAACAGAGTTTTTATAAAAATGGAGATCGCTTTAAACTTTAAAGAATAAGATAATTAGTGACATGTTGTCAAGTTAGTTTGAGTTTATGTTTATGTTTTCTGCTTGTATGTTGTTGCTTTCAGTTATGTTTTATGTTATGAGTTTTATGTCTGTTTTATGCTATACGTTTAATTGATGTTTATGTTTGAATTTAACTTGTTTGGTTTTATAATGACAATCGGTTGGTTATGTTTATGTTTGTGTTATGTTTCATTGTTAACAGTTTGAGTTGGAGTTTTTGCATGAACAAGTTTGGTTGTTGTATTGTGAAAATCTGTTTTGGTGTTTGGATGATGTTTAGGTATTGGCGGCTGTAACAGGTACATTCATTTGGGACAATTTGCAGAACTGGTAGGGGAACATAGGACAGCACAAGTTCTAAGAGATTGGGTTTATGCAAGGTAAATAAAGAAATTCACATCTTTTTAAACAAATGTACAACAAGTTTTTTAATTTTAGAAGAATACATTTTGGTGTTTGAAGCAGTAGAAGACAAGAGGAAAAAGAAGAAGAAGACAAGAGGAAGAACAAAGCCAGCCACAAGTTTTTGTGAGTTCTACACTAGGTCATAGATGTTGAATTAAGAAGAAAGCAAGAGGAAGAACAAAACCAGACATAAGTTATTGTTACTCTTCTACACAAGTTTCACGGGCGTATGTACCATATGTACTTTGTATGATAGAAACCACAAGTTTTATAAGCAATGTAAACCACGAAATTTTTTAGTTTGTATCACCACAATCTCTTCTATATAAGTCACATGAATTGGATATCAATATACATTCACATCTTATTGTCTTTTTTTACAATCTCTTATTCAACCACAAAAATATCACGATCGAACATTTTTCCAAAGCATGTTCTTCTCCTTTCTTTATCCACAAAAAAACTTTCAAAATATATTTTCTTCTCTTTTCTTTGGTGAAATGGCATCTTCTTCTGATAATATTGAATAAATGATGGATGACTACTTTGATAAAGTATTTGATAATTATTTTGATAAAGCATTCGAGAATCGTTTCGATCAAGCATTCGATGATCGGCAAGAAGAAATCACGAAGAAGCCAAAGCGATCCTTCATTGAAAGAGACTGTGAAAGGAGGTCACAGACGCTTATGTGATGATTATTTCATTGACGATGCAACATATCCTCCTCACCCCTTGCATCGCCGTTTTAGAATGAACAAAATTTTGTTCTTGCGTATTGTTGAACGACTCTCCGTTGAAGTTCCATACTTTCAACAACAAAAAAGATGCTACTGGAAGGTTCGGTCTCTCTGCACTACAAAAATCTACAGTAGAAATTCGTATGATGGCATATGGTTTTGCAGCTGATGCGGTTGAAAAATACCTCTAGCTTGCTAGAAGCACTGCGATGTTATGCTTGAAAGATTTCGTTGAAGGAGTCATTTATTTATTTGGAGATGAGTACCTCCGAAGACACACAGCAGAAAATCTTCAACGACTACTCGCTATTGGAGAGTTGTGCGGATTTCCCGGGATGATAGGCAGCATATATTGTATGCATTGGGAGTGGAAGAATTGTCCGACCGCGTGGAAAGGTCAATACACACGTGGATCTGAAAAGCCAACAATTTTTTTAGAGGCTAAAGTTTCACAAGACCTCTGGATATGACACACATTTTTTGGACCACCAGGTACATTAAACGATATCAATGTTCTCGATCAATCACCAATTTTTGATGACATATTACAAGGTATAGCTCCTAAAGTGAAATACTTTGTCAATGGGCGAGCATATTATATGGCTTACTATCTCACAGATGATATTTATCCAAATTGCGCTGCTTTTATCCAATCAATTCCAATGCCATAAGATCCGAAAGCATCCTTATTTGCTACATATCAAGAAGCCATATGTAAAGATGTCGAGCGTGCTTTTGGCGTTTTGCAAGCTCGATTTGTGATAGTCAAAAACTCAGCTCTTATTTGGAATAAGGAAAAAAAATTAGAAAGATAATGAGAGCATGTATCAAACTGCACAGTATGATAGTAGAAGACGAACGAGATGTGTCCACTCAGTTTGATGTGACAACATTCTCACAAACAGGTTCAAGCAGAACTTCACAACTGGATCTTACATATTCTATAGGTACGCCTTCAAATCTCACTAACATAATGAGCAGACAAAATGACGTTCGTGATCGAAAAATACATCAAAGATTGAAAGCTGATTTGGTTGAGAATATATGGCAAAAATTCAGCACCAAGTAAGATTACAATATAATTAATTGTTTTTGTAATGTATTTTAAATATGCTTTTATGTATTGTTTGTTTAAAATTTTATGAAATATATTTATTTTCAAGTTTTTATAAATATACAATATTAAAAATATTAAACAAAAATTTTAATACTATAATAATTTCCAAAATAATAAATTTAAATTAAGGACCTCAAATTTAGATACTACCAATAGACCCATAAAAATAGAAAGTTTCTTAAAACGTTGTTAACATCATTTTATTCAAAATTAATGATTTTAGCAGGTGCTGGATGGTGTTGTACCTCGTTCCAGACAGTGTCGCCGATTTTGGGAGCCAAGAATTTCCAGCGAAGTCTATCTCCATTACATGCTGAAGCTGAAGCGTTCTTTTGGGCGATGCGCTGCATGATCGGCCATTATTTCAGAGAGGTGGCTTTCTATACCGACTGCTCAGATTTAGTGAAGATGGTGTCTTCTCCTTCCGACTGGCCAGCGTTCTCGGCGTACCTTGACGACATCAAGACTGATAGGGAGGAATTCTCTTCTTTCTCTTTATCTTTAATTTCTAGAAATGCTAATGTAAGAGCGGATTTTTTGGCACGCCAAGTGCGTAAGTCTCCGCACTAAGTTTTGTTTGTAAATAATTTCCCTTCCAATTGGCTTGTTTGAACTGATCCTTAGTTGACAAAAATAATAATAATAATAATAATAATAATGACTTTAGCAACTTTGCTTAACGAAGATGTTCTAAGTATTAGTAACTTATAGAAACAATAGTCCTGCTAAGGTTCAACCACCACATATTAGACTTTTAACAAAAAAAAAATTACCCAACTTCCCATATGATTTTCGGGTTCTCGTGTCTTTTTCTCTTCGTTTTCATTATCAAAGATCTCTCGGTCGTGAGGTTGTCTCTTATGACACAATTATCTTAGTTACGATAGACAAGGGTTATAGTTTTCGAAATATAAGTGCATCTTATTGGTTTCTACAGCTTTCAAATGCACCTTTAGAGGTTTACCATGTATCTACTTACATTTACATGATGAACTAAATGAAATCTAACTTTTTCCCAGTGATAAGAGTATAATGTCTATCTCATTATGTACAATGTATTCTTTACCAATTATAAAACTACACAGTGTTTTCTTTTTATCGACTTGACCGATAAGCCTGTCCCTTTAGCCATTAAATTATACAAAGAAGGAATATGAAGTCTGAACTCTTGTGAAGAACAGGGCAGTGGTGGAAAAAAATCAATTTGGCCAACAATTTTGTGGCTCCCCGCATATCAATTCACTATAGTCCCGGCTTTGATGGACGGTAGAACTAATGTGGACGCTTTTAATGTTCTATCTACCATGAAAAAGAAAACAAAAACATGGTAAAGCAAAGTCGGTTTGTATAATTTCATAGTTGAATACGATAGATAACAAGATCATATGTAATTATAAAAAGCAAAGCATAGGCCATAGGCTAGAGAACCTAGCATGTATAGTACTTTCGGGGACAAGCCATAGTGGAAGGTGATCCATCTCACGCATGAAAACTCCTGTTCCGCTTGATTTGAAAGTCTGATATTCATTTCTACTCTCATGTTTCTTACTTGTTTAATATCAACAACCCCTTTTTTCTATTCCATCATTCTCTTTAATCGGTGCTTTCCCCTAAATATCTTAATGAAAATGATAGATTAATCATGAAAAATAAGTATGATTTTGAATGTAGATAAATACTATGTGAAAAAATGACAGAGTAATGAAGCCAGTTTCGTAAAATAACATATGAATTACCATAAAAACCTAACCAAACAAAATTTTATATATTTAACCAAATGGTATATATAGAAAATCTGAAACCTGAAAACCTGAACCGAATGCCCATGTCATGCCTACTCAATTTTTGGTAGAATCTTCTCTCTCTTTTTTTCCCCCTCGAGTGCCACTCTCTCTTGGCACCAATACGCCTCTTAACCCAACAACTTTCTTATGACGATGATCCGAAGGATCTTTGCCCACATTGATCGTGAAAAATATGAGCTAAATAAATACGAAACAAACTGAGTGTGTAAATGCATGGGCCATGTGCCCATGTATACAAGACAAAGCAGACATGCAAAGTTGGAAACATATGGAAGTATGAATCACCTGGATTACATTATATACTCAGACATCATAAAACATCATCATTTCTCTTTTTGAAGTAAAATTTCCCCACATTTAAAGTTTCATTTAAGACAATGCTAATGAATGCCATCTACTTCTTTATAAATACCGTATATTTCATGCTTCTTGTTTCTATCTTCTGTTCTCCTATCTAACATATATATTGTTTTTTTGTTATTTTTTTTTTTGCATATTCTCTTACTATCTCAATTTTGTCCCGGACACATGGGAATGTCGAATAAGTCAGTTTCTACATTTACATTTTTCCTTGCTTTGGTTGTTGTGCATGGAATTCAGAATACAGAAGAGAGACATTTGCAAACTACTTCGGTAGAGACTGAGCGAAACTATAAGAAGAAACCTGAGGCTAGGAATCCCACCATTGTGGTCACATATACACGACGTAGTGTCCTTGGAAAGGCGGTCATCTTCCACCCCACTGACTTTCGGCCTACAAGTCCCGGTAACAGCCCTGGCGTAGGACACTCTCACGGGCGACACTGATTTGATCATACCATACATCAAAGTCTATATCATAATATATACTTTTTTAATGAACTATCGTTATAGACTTTTCTTCCAATTTTATAATATATATATATATATATATATATGTATCATGTATGTATGTCTTTGGGATGTTTGGAAATCAGTTTGGCATTTCAATCTTTTTGACGGTATCATGATATAGTATGATCACTATGTATTAGTCGTGGGTTTGTTCCCCATGTCACGTATTGTAAGATTCTATAATGAATAATAAAATCGTTTTCAATAAATACATATATAAATGGATTACGCTTAGTAAAGTTGTCAGTTGTAAGGCTAGAAATGAAAAGAGAAAACATAGAAGAAATGGTAAAGTATAAGAAAAAAAAAAAAAGAGGGGCCTAAAAGAGTAACCAAGAGTGTATAGATAGTATCTTGTGGTATAACGCGACAGAAGCGTTTGAAAGAGGGAGTTTAAAAATCACTATAAATGTATAGTTGATGATTTAAAAATGGTTCCGGATACGTGCAGAAATTTTCACTAAAATCTCAAATGTCAAAAACAAGATTATCCAATTTTTCGTTTTAAATCAGTTGCTCTCGTTTCTATTCATCGATAATTAACAATCCGGGATAAATAGATTTTAAAAAATTATTAAATATATAAAAAAATTTATAGTGGAGAAAGTATTGATAAAATGTTATTATTTATTGTAACATATTTTTAGTCTGATTTTAAAAATCAAATTCATAATTTTTTATATTTTATCATGTAATCATAACAATCTTATATATTTTTCATGTAACCATAACAATATATATTATATTATTTGGTAATTTAATTATTTAATTTTATATAATAAAAAAATGAAATACTGATACTTAAGAATGATTAATAGTTGTACGTTTTTTTTTTGTAACCAATGTACTTTAGACCTAGAGAGAACAAAAAATTATAGTAGTCTATTTACTATAGTCGATATTCAAATTCATGACATTTGGAGATATTTTTGGTTACAAACATCGCACATAATAATTAATTTCATTATAATTTTTGATTTTTTGAATTAATTAATATGCTAATTAAACTACATATATTGCACAGAATAATAGTTTTCTATTTATTTTTATTTTTCCTTTACTACTATTTTTTTTGTCATCTGATAGAATCAAAAACTTTGAAAAGCATATAATGTAAATAAAAAATTAAAATCAAAAGATACATTCATAAGACACATCGACCCCCACTTGATACTGAGGTCAAAAGACCCTCCAAGTGTTAAGGCCTAAAACCTTCCTCCCCTCGACACACCTATAGTAGCCACCAGGCATCTTATTCTCTGATCCTGCCGCTAAATTACTACTATTCTCTCCTTTGCTACTTACTATTTAAGAGCTAAATTATTACTAAATCAAAATACATTTCTTTGATTTTGATTATTTCTTCATACACATACTAACCATACCCCCTTTTGATATTACATTTATATTTGATGTTTTGTTTCACAGTGTTCGTAAATTTTGGTGGTATTTAGAAAGCAATCTAAAAACTGGAAAGTAAAGCTAAAAAAAGAGTACTAAGAAAAATAATAAAGCATACTATATATACCAAAAAAATAATAATAATAAAAATAAGAAAAAGGAGAAAGTGCATCATGCGAGCGAATCTAAAAAAACACAAACACATAGATAGCAAAAACAAAAGCAACCTACGGTTCAGATTTATCTCTATCCGTACAATCCAACGGTTTTCACAAAACTAGGTCAGAAACAGAAACCGTAAAAAACCTAGTACACACACACTACACAGAATACAAACCCATAAACCCGACCCGTATTTGTGTTTGTTTTTTTTCTTTTTGCCAAAGTCCCCACTTTAACCGGATAATAAAAAAAAAAAACCCCTAATTTGGACCCTAAACTTTGCCATTAATAGAACTCTGAAACATAACTCTCCAAACTTCCCTATTTGGTCCGAATCTAACCCTAATCTAAATATCACATCACATCACACCTTACACATAGCGCCGCAAATTCATGGCAGACGTCAAGATTGAATCTGAATCCTCGGATTCTCAGCCTTTGGTCGACACCAATCAACCTCCTCCTCCACAGCCACCACAGCCGCAGCCACCGGTTGAAGAAGAGGAGAACCAACCAAAAGCATCTGTGACGCCGACACCACCGCCGCCACAGTATATGGCTATGAGATATCCACCAGCGGTTGTACTGCCTCACCATATGATGTACGCGCCGCCGCCTCCACCGCCTCCGTACTCACCTTATCATCAATATCCGAATCAGCACCACCCCCATCTCTCTCGTGGTGGTAATAACAATAAGCATCAGAACGCTTCTAATGGTGAGAACAAAACCATATGGGTTGGTGATTTGCATCATTGGATGGATGAGCCTTATCTTAATTCTTCTTTTGGATCCGCCGGCGAGGTTTGCTTCTCTCTCTCTCATCATTATCTCCTTCTCTCTCTAACATTATTACACAAACATTTATGTATCTCTTGATTAGCGTCTTAGATTGTGCATTAACAGTTTCTTGATTCTGTACTCGTTGACTTTTGATGCTTTTTGACCTTACCCTTTTCAGCATCTATCATATAAAGTTTGCTTTTTATTTATTTATTTATTTAGTTTACCTACGTAACTCGCTGACTCTGTTTTTATCTCTGTTTCTTTTGTACTCTTCTCTATGGGTAATACAAATACAGATTGTTTCGGTTAAGGTGATCCGTAACAAGCACAATGGTTTATCAGAAGGCTATGGATTCGTGGAGTTTGAATCCCATGATGTAGCTGATAAGGTTTTGGAGAAGTTTAATGGAGCGACTATGCCAACTACTGAGCAGCCTTTCCGTTTGAACTGGGCTAGTTTTAGCACCGGTGAGAAGCGGTTGGAGAACAATGGACCTGATCTCTCTATCTTCGTGGGGGATTTGGCTCCGGATGTGTCTGATACTTTGCTGCACGAGACGTTCTCTGAGAAGTACCCGTCGGTTAAAGCTGCTAAAGTTGTCTTTGATGCTAATACTCGAAGATCGAAAGGCTACGGCTTTGTGAGGTTTGGTGATGATAATGAAAGGACCAAAGCCATGACTGAGATGAATGGTGTTAAGTGTTCGAGTAGAGCTATGCGTATCGGTCCTGCTACCCCGAGGAAGACTACTGGTTATCAACAACAAGGTAATGTCTTTTCGATACCCTATCGTTCGTTGTGTCTAGTGTATATAGATGATAGCTGTGTTAAGTCTGAGTCTTTGTGATTGATTTGCCCATTGTTAAAGCTTGTGTTACCGAGTTGTATTGCAACAATATGTTGTGTGCTTAAAACTATATATGTTTGGCTATGGTAGGTGGATACATGCCGAATGGTGCCATGGCGCGTCCTGAAGGGGACACATTGAACACAACAGTAATTGTTATTTGTTTTCTTTTTGTCGTATCTTCGTGTTTTCTACCTTTCCATGTGATTGTGACAAGAGAAGGTTAATCTCTTTTATGTCTTTCCCGTTTAATCCATGTTTTATAACATAGATATTTGTTGGAGGACTTGACTCTAGTGTCACTGACGAAGACCTAAGGCAACCTTTCTCTGATTATGGGGAAATAGTCTCTGTCAAGATTCCTGTTGGTAAAGGATGTGGGTTTGTTCAGTTTGTTAACAGGTAACAACATTAAAGGCCTATGTTTATATAGTAACCATGAATTAAGTAATTTTCTTATTGTTGTTTTGCCACCGTTACATTTGGTTGCAGACCAAATGCAGAGGAGGCTTTGGAGAAACTAAATGGGACTGTAATTGGAAAGCAAACAGTTCGGCTTTCGTGGGGACGTAGTCCAGCCAATAAGCAGGTAAATCACACTATATAATAGTGTCTAATCCTGGTACAAGTGAATTCAGTTCAGGCCATAGAACAAAACCCAAAACTGTTCTCTATTATAGTAATTAAAGAAAGTTTGATTTTGTGTTAGAACCCCTATGTGAACCTAATCTGAGATAAACCGAGCTGATTAAATCATGAGCTTCATTGATATTACTTCTTAGGACGTATGATTCTTTTCTTTTACTTCTGTTTTGGAAAACTTATCAATACTCATAAAATGTTATAACTTCATGGATGCGAATTAATATTATATAGATTTAGCATGATTAAACGTTTTGATATGTATTATTGTTTTTAAAGAATTTCTGTTTATTTGGTTTGGTTGCACTAAGTTTTATATCAGTTCAATTTGCTTTGTAAGACTATTATTATGGTTAAGTGTGGAAATAAGTTTGTTTCTGTTTGGTGTATTTTACGCCCACCCTTCCTTGAGTACTTTCCTTGTGTGATCTATATTATGCTCTGACTTGAGATTTGAATGCCTCTGATTGTAACAAGTTTTGTGATTGTGTTGCAGCCTAGAGATAAGTATGGAAACCAATGGGTTGTACCGTACTACGGAGGACAGTATTTCAATGGGTATGGATACATGGCACCGCAACCTCATGACCCGAGAATGTATCCTGCTGCACCTTACGGAGGGTATCCAATGTACGGTGGTCATCAGCAACAAGTTAGCTGAGGAAACTAAAAGCTTAATCTCTGATCATCTATCTGTAGGCAAACAAAAACTCACTCAAGTTAGGTGATGTTAGGAGGTACAAGGAGGCAAAAATGGTTGCCTTCTTGTCTCTCTTTGAGGTTAGGGCTTTATCTTTCTAGTGAAAAATGAATTTTGGTGGAAACCATAGCAGTAATTTAGGAGACTTGGATTTGATTGATTAATTTTGATTTGTTTCTTCGGATGTTTTTCACTATGGAACTTATTGATCAAAGAAGAAGTGAGTTGAACCGATTGATTATTATTTTTCTTTTGCTAAACATGTCATTAGTTTAACGTTGTGGAACGAATCTAAACTCTTAGGTTTGTTTCGTTATTGTGTTTGGAGATAATGATCGCCATATATATGGCCTATAACACTAATAATGATCGTCAAGTGAGCTACTGAGCTTACTACATATACTTTACCGACTTTAACTGCGTCTTAAATCCTCTTTGGGCCGTCTCAAGCTAAGGAAGCAATTTTCCAACAACTTGGTCCACGTACAGTCCTTGAATAGCTAGAACCTAGAAAGATTAAAACTTTCTATGGAATAGTGGATCAATATTTGGACTCTCTTTAGTATCACTGAAGAAGCTTAATACAATGTCGACTAGCTATACTTTGTGAACATGATGATATTTATAATGTTTTATACTTGTTGAATATCAATGAAGGATTCTGTTGAAAGTATTGGAAAAAACTTATGAGTACTTGTTTTAAAATCACAACTCAAATGCGCGCAAGAAAACTTAGTAACAAAAGTAAATAACGTGCCAAAATAACTTTTTGAAAATTATATTACCAGCCAAAAAAGTTTGATAAGTATACAAAATTTGGTGACCTGAATTTATTAATTCTATTACCAAAAAAACCCAAGATTAACTTTATAATGTTTGACTAATACTAGTGTATATGGATATAAATACTTGGACTTATAAAAGAAAAAAAAATCATTGAATCCAAAATACAAGAAAGGTGAGCTTCTCTAAATATTTTTCTACGATATTTCTCTCCTCTTATCTCTTTTTCGTTTGTTTAACACTTTGTTAAATTTGATGGCATTTGCAAATTTGAGGCATCTATAATGTAAGACTTGGATCTGATGAAGCCACTTTGCGATATTCCTTTCAGTATGGTTTTATTAGTATTGAGTTTGAGGTATGCTTATCTGTTAGTGATAACAATGTTTCATCTTAAACAAATTTAACTTGTTTCTTGGTTTACATTTTGATTTCAGGTGGAACGATATATAAATGAGGATTATGCAACAAATATTATTTTTTCATATACAACTATGAGCCTTACGGTTCAAGATTTTGTTTCTAAGTTAATGTAGAATTTCTTCTAATTTTTCTTAGATAATTTCCTGAATTTAAACCCTCTAGAAAGTATTAATCCTTTTTCCGATGGCAATTAGCGAAAGCCAACAGTTAGTTCATTTACCGAAGTTTCAACTGCCTTTGTTACAATTAAACATGGTGAATTGTCTGTTTTAGAAGACATGTTACTTAATGTCCTACTATGCTACGGAATTCACTTAGTTTGTATAAGACTCGTTAAAATTTTATTAAATGAGCTAATTTTTGGCCTTTCTTCATTACCATTAAGAATAGGGTAGCATTGGGCATTTCAGTACCCGATCGGATTCGGCTTCGGATTTTCGGATTTTCGGATGTAGAGATATAAAATCCGATCGGATATTTTATAACTTTGGGTCGGGTTCGGGTAATTTGGCTTCAGGTTCGGGTAATTTCGGGTATACCCAAATTCTTAATTTTTTTTTTTGGTCGTGAAAGAAAAAGAAAAAAATTACCTTCTAGCTTCCTCTTCTTCATATCTCTCTTCTTCAGCCAAAAACCCTAGATTTATTCATCCATAGCCACCACTTCAATAACCAAATCTGTCAAATCTCCTATCAAATCTAACAACATCTATAACAAATTATATGATATGATTCATATTAATATCTGTTTCCAATCTCACTCACTCCGCAAAAGTCAAACACCACAAACTATCACTCAGTTTTTCAGATTTGCTTGTCATATTTCTCATAAAATTGATCTGGGTAATGAAAAAATAAATCGATTAGGGATTCTAGAGTTCTTCCGTTGATTGAGAAAGTGAAAAAAATAAGTCAATTAGAAATTTTTGATTACATATGTAAATATATATATGGATAAATATTTAATGTTTTCATACAAAGACATAATGACTAAGGTGGCAAAATGGTTTATGATGCACTCAATAATGTGTAAGGTATTGGGTACGAATCCATTTAGGTGCATTTTTGTACTTATTTTGGGTAAATTCGGATCTTCTTTGGGTATCGGGTATCCGAATCTCAGAAAACAATATACGATCGGGTATTACATGCCACCCGAATCCGAACCGAACTGCCTATTTCAGGTCGGGATCGGGTTCGGATTTCGGATTCGGTTAAAATGTCTAGGCCTAGAATCGGGTATATTTATTTCTTGGATTTCTTCACTATAATTTTTTTTGTTTAAGAGGAGAGAGGGGAGAGACAGTTGAAATAACATATATATAGAAATTACTTTGATGATTGATATATAGAAATTTTAGAAATAATGTGCATTTCTTAAAAAAGTTAAAAAGTTAATAATTCGTTAAAATATCATAATAGCATGCAAAGCTGTAGTTCAGTGGTAAGGGAAAATTGGAGAAATGTTCGAATAAACTAACCTAGATTTGATCCACTCTGGAAACAAAAATCAAAGTTCTGTTGATAGTCAGAAATGCAAGCGGCCTAACTACCCCTAGTATTAGTTGGAAAACATTTCAAACTCGGAAGAGATAGTATTGTAACCTTTCGGGGAAAAGTGTACTCTGAAACACTTTGGTACGTTTCTATCGAGGTGGATCGGATTAGCCGACAGGATTTATCAAATATATATAATATATATATATATATATATATATCATAGTAAAACAACTTAATAATGCACCACAGTCAGCGTAATAAGAAAAATAAAAAATATGCCAAAATATTTAATTTTATAAGATAATATAATATACTGATTAAAAAATATTGAGATTTTCTGAATTCTCAGTTTTTTAGTTTTTACCGAAAAGAGTGTTTTTTTCAATTCAGTTTGTTTGTTATTTTATTGATAATATTGAGTTTTATTAGTATAAATTCCTAAATGCATGACATTATAGAAAAGGTTTTTATTTTTATTTTTTTGTCAATAAGAGAATTAGCTCAAACGAGCCAATTTTGTGGGAAGTCGTTTACAAACAAAACATGGTGCAGACTTGCGCGCGTTTGGCGTGCCAAGGAGTCCGCCCTAATATTAGCATTACGAGAAACATAAATTAAACAAAAAGAAGAAAACTCCTCCCTGTCCATCTTTATGTCGTCTAGGTACAGTGCAAAGGCCGGCCATTCTTGTGGAGAAGACACCATCTTCACCAAGTCGGAACAGTCCGTAATAAAAGTCACATCCCAGAAATCATGACCAATCATACATCGCATGGTCCACATAAATGCTTCAACTTCAGCGTGTAGCGGGGAAAGACTGCGCCTGTAATTGGTAGCTCTGAGCAAAGGGGACTCTCGCTGTACAGAAGTACAACACCATCCTGCACCTGAAAAAACATCGGACTCTTTCCAAGAGCCGTCAACAAAGCATCGATACCCCGAAAAAACCAAAGGGAGAGAAGCAATACTCCCTCAAGACGTCCGAGAAGATAGGGGAATAGGGGATGGACCCACCAAGTTCCCGTCCTTCGTCTGAGCCTGAAGCCAAGAGGACGCCTCCCCTTCTGCCAACCTCACCACCTCATCAGGATGTTCCGCTCTGTTCTCAAAAACCTTAGCATTTCGTGCTTTCTAAATGTACCACATGAGTCAAGGAAAAAATTCAACCTGTGAACCCGGATTATTCCGCCCTAGGAAATGATCAACATTAGCATAAGTCGACTATGTTGGGAAATTCTGCGGACCCACCGGTACATGGGCCAGAGCCCAGGCCTGACGTGCTGGCGGACAGAGGAAAAGAGCATGATTAATAGTTTCTTCCTCCGTCCCGCACCTCGAACAACCAACATCACAAGCAAAGCCACGCCGTTTCAGGTTCGCCGAAACAGAAATACAACCAGTAAGAACTTGCCACATGAAATGTTTTAATTTAGGCAGACACCAAACTTGCCAAACCCCGGCGAGAAGAGGGGTGATATCCGGACCCGACCCAATAGCTTTGAAAGTGCTGGGGACACCCAACCGCGCGGTATTGTATCCTGATTTAACCGTATATTTGCCAGACTTTGTAAAGTGCCACCCCAAGGAATCCGCTTGCGTACAACTACTTAAAGGAATAGCCTGAACCAAAGGAACATCCACAGGATCAAAATGCTCAAAGAGCCGATCCCGTCGCCAAGTACGCGTGGAAAGATCAATAAAATGAGATAAGGAAAGATTAGGATCTGTAGCAAATCCGTTCGATAATGCTGGTCTTGGGGATTGGGCTGGAACCCAGGGATCAGACCATATATCGATGGTATCTCCCGAGCCAACCCTTTTAATAAGTCCTATATTCACCAAAGAGCGAGCAGAGACAATACTCCTCCATCCATAGGAAGGGGAGTAGGATCGCAACGGTTCCATCGGATTAAAATTCCGGTAGTACCGACTTTTAAAAACCCTAGCAAACAGAGTGTCCGGGAGCTCAATTAGACGCCAGAACTGTTTAGCTAATAATGCCGTGTTAAAATCATCAACATTCCTAAAGACCAAACCACCCAACTGTTTACTGCTGCAGAGTTTGTCCCAAGCTAACCAATGCATGCCCCCACCCTGACCCGAAGAACTCCACCAAAAGTTGGCAACTGCACTCGTTAATTTGGATGTGATCGATTTTGGTAATCGATAACAAGACATTACAAAACTCGGGACTGCAGTCGCGACGAACTTAACCATAACCTCTTTGCCCCCTTTGGACAACAATCTAGCCGTCCAACCAGTTGTGCGGCTCAGTAGCTTATCCCGAACAAATGAGAATACCTTCGTCTTGGACCCCCCCCCCCCAAACTTTCTGGTATTCCTAAATATGATCCCATCCCGCCCAGAGTGGAAATCCCCAGAACCCCCTGCATCTCCAATCTAGTCGGTTCATCGACCGTGTGACCAAATTGAATTGAAGATTTCGCAAAGTTTATCTGCTGTCCAGATGCAGCCTCATACTGCGTTAGAATATCCAAAACGACCCCACACTGATCCTTATCCACCTTGCAGAAGAAAAGACTATCATCCGCAAATAACAGATGTGTTATGGGGGGCACTTATTGGCCACCTTAATGCCCGTGATCCGCTTATACGCTTCCGCCTTACGAATATTGGCAATCAAAACCTCCGTGCATAGAATAAACAGATAAGGAGATAGGGGATCCCCCTGCCGTAATCCTCTCTCAGGTACAATTTGACCATATGGCTGACCATTAATAAGAACATGATACTGAACCGACGAAACACAGAACATTACCCATGAAATCCATTTTTCCGCGAAGCTCATTCGGCGAAATAAAGCAGCGAGAAACCCCCACTCCACCCTATCATATGCCTTACTCATATCCGTCTTAATTGCCATGAACTTTACTTTACAAGACTTATTGGTCCGCAAACATCTCTTGAGCAATCATAATATTGTCCGAGATCAAACGACCTGGAACGAAAGCAGACTGAGTTTCGGAGATTAAACCAGGTAGAATCGTCTTCAAACGATTACACAAAAGTCAAAACCTTAGAGAGGACCTTGTACCCCACATTGCATAAACTAATCGGACGCAACTCCGTCATTCAGGTCGGTTTAGTCACCTTAGGAATAAGGCATATATTTGTCTGGTTCAAACCAGACTCAAAAATGTTTTCCTCAAAAAAACTGTTTACCAAAGATACCAGATCAGCCTTGACCACATCCCATGCCTTCTGAAAAAACAAAGCGGTCATCCCGTCAAGGCCCGGAGCTTTATCCACTACAATAAAATAATGCTATTGTCACGATATTTTTGCAATGATCGAATTCGTTACAATTTTGTAACATTTTTTGCTATATTTTTGCAATGATGAATGCATGTAACAATTTTATTACAAATTTATTGCAACTTAGTGACAAAATTGTCTGTTGCATTTTTTCGTTACAAATTAGTAACATTATTACGACATACAAAAATGTCTTGCAAATTTTGCAAGAAATATTCAACGGTTATGAGTTGTTGCTATTTTCCAAGAAAATTTTAGTAAAAATATGTGGTAAAATATGTGACACATTTGTTACTGTATTTACAACAATTTTATACTTTTTTGCAACATATATTTTTTTATTTTAAAATTTACCTTAATATATATTATATTTTTAATTTAATTACTAGTTGAAATCTATAATATTTTGTAAATTTATTAACGTCTGATATATGTTTTTTGGTTTAGTTGGATTATATATGATTTGTATATTACTTACTCATTTATAATATAAAATTTGTGGTAACGTAAGCTTGTAATACGAGTGGAGACTTCAAGGGTATTTGTACAGTAAATTCGGTTCAAATTAGGCCTGGGCACTAATACCCGTTACCCGTACTCGACCCGTTACTCGGTTCGTACCCGTCCAAAAAAAAAGGGTACCCGCAGCTTTAGGATCGAGTGAAGGGTATTATAATTGTATTACCCGTGAGTAAGGGACGAGTATAGGGTATGTGGTATTGGTTTGAGATTTATAAAGATTTTTGAAAAGTTCAACAAAATCATTAAAAATGAATAAGTGAAAGATTGTTAAAGATTGCTAGAGAGTTTTGTTGATTAGTTTTCTAAAATCTTGTAAAGTCCTCCAAACAATCCCTATATATTTATGATACTTTCCATGACTTTATTTTATAAAGAAAATGTCTAAAATCATGAACCAATAACATAATAATTGAACTCATTAACAATACTAGATTCTTTTGTTTTAATTGAATAACATAAAACTTTAAATGACTTTATAAAAGTCTGAATCCAATAACCTAGATTTGTTAAGATTTTAAATAACTTTTTATAAATTACAAACTAATAACACTAAACTTTAACAGAGTTTAACAAAATCTTGATCTAATAACAACAGATTCTACATAACATTTAAAATCTTCAAAACTCTATTCAAATCTTAAACTAATAACCCCCACTTAATTTAGTTTTCAATACCCGTCCCGTTACTCGTCTCTTTACCCGTTTTGCTACCCGACCCGTAAATACCCGTTAATATTTTGTATTATTATTATTTATTTTTAATTTATAGAGTTAAAGTTAAAACTTAAGTTCAACTTAGCCCAACTGAATTAATATATTATTTTTATTTTTAAAGTTTGTAATTTTATAACTTTTGGAATTATATGTTGCATAAATTTTAGAATTTTTCTTTTTTTGAATTTCAGAATATGAAATATTATTGCGATTGTTGACATTTTTTTATCGGGTACTTGTTTTTTCGAGTAATAATAAAAGATCGGATATTTAAAGGGTCAACTATTTTTTACCGGGCAACATATGATTTTATCATGTAAACATCCTTCGAGTATTCACCTTCTTCTTTATTTTTTAATTTGTTCTTCATGTTTTCTTCTTGCTTCATTTTGATTTAGAAAAATAGATAAGAAAAAACTAAAGAAATCATTGGAGTATTTTATAGAGTAGTATGTTTTGATAGAAGACTAAAAGACTAAAATCTAGGGAAATATCAAAACAAGGATCTCCATATCATAGTAATATATGTCCTCCATTGTTCCCCGCAACCGTTTGCCGCTTCCATTTTTTTCATTTTTTAACACATCTAAAAATATGGATGATTACCCAACTCCCATATTTTACGTTCAATGAAACAAGTTTATTAGTTTTAAGTATTTTCAGCCTCTTTCCGTTTGTCACCTCTTATATTTTCAATAATACTTGAAAGATTTGGATAAATCCAGTATTATTCATTATCAAAGATTTTATTTTATTCTCTGCTTATATATAGTTAACGACGTAGTTTACCAAAACACAACACATTAGCAATCATCGTTTTTTCTCCAAAGTAAACACACTTATCCATTGATCTATTATTAGCTTTTGTGTGAAGTAGTATAACATCTGATTAACTATTATATTCTCCAGATGTTTTGTTGCATGTGTGGAAGAAACTAGTTTGATTCTGATTTCATTTTCCCCAACGATTTTTTTATTTCAGTGATAGTTCTATGTTTCGTTTTTACGTAATTAGCTTTTGGTTTGTTTAACTTTGTTCTGCAAGTGTAAGTTTTGTTTTAGTATTAATTAATTTATTATTTCTAGTAAATATATTTAGATGAATCCTATGGAAAATGAAGCTCAAGTTCAAGGAGGTGCTCTTGGTTTAGGTGTTCTTAATCCATCCAGAGGGAATGGAGCCTTGTAGTAAGAAAATATAACAATTTCTTTGAATTTTTTTTGGTTACTATCATTTCTGTAACAATTTTTGTTTCATTTGTAGGTTTAAACTTGATTCTCTAATCACCACTGAAATAAGAAAAATAATTCGATCCGATTTTTCTGGTCCGTATCGAAACTACTCAACAACACCGATAGCTGTTAAGGAGCGATGGTTTAACACATTTAGGGTATTTTTTTTTAATTTTCCTTTCCAGAAATCGTTATGAAATTCCACTTTTATATAATATATATTTTTAATATTTTTTACAGAGAAAATTCAATAGGAATCCCATCATTGAACATGAGGTGCTTACAATGTTTCACAAATGTGCTGCAACTAAGCTAATTGATATGATTAGCCGAGTTAAAGAAAAGGGTCAACAGCCATATTGGATCCTTGATGATCAATACAAAGCTCTTGTAGACTATTGGGGAACAGAAAAAGCTAAGGAGAGAAGTAAAAAAGCTTCTAAGAGCCTGATGTCTGACCGAAATGGTTTGGGACCTCACAAGCATCGAGCAGGCTCACGCTCATATGCTAAAGTTGTAGACATTTTGGTAAGCAATACTATTATTTAAAAATTATTTTTTAAACATTTTACTATAATATTTTTTGTTGATATTTTGTATAAAGAATAGAATAGAGATGCATCATACATAGATGTTCTTCGAGAGACACACAAGAAATCAGATGGATCATTTGTCGATGAAAAGGCAAAGCAGATGAGTGAGGGATTTGAGAAGAATATAGCTGATTATATTCTTCTTGATGATATCCCTATAACAGCAATAGAGGAGCTAACTCAGGAAAAGAAGAATGAAATATATTTAAAGGTAAACATAAATTTTCAAAACTTCTATTGATTTCCAAGTATTTATCATAAATGTTTTGTCTCATAAATATTTTAACCATATATTATAGATTGTGGAGACAACAAACGGTCGTGTGTTTGGACTAGGAACTCTTCTCAATGAACTATCAGTCAACGGTGGAGTGGCAGCCACCTTTGAAAAGAATGTGGAAAATGATGAGGCTATCAAACAAAAGTTGGAAGAGCTTTACAAAGAGAATGCAGAAATCAAGGACAGGCTCAATAAGCTTGAAGGATTAGAGAAAATGTTTGACATGTTGTTCTCCCGTCAATCCTCTAATGATGTGAACAACTAAGTTTCATTTACTTGTTTTAGTTATGCTTTTTAGGTTTTTATTCTGAACTTAGTTTTTATTTATGGTTGGTTTTTTCTATTATTTTTATTTTTCGCATTTTGGAATATTTTAATATTTTATTATTTAATAAAGTTCGTTATTTTTTTCATTATTTTTTCCTATCATAATATATATTTAATAAAATAATGTTTTAAATAAAAAATTATAATTAAACAAATCATGTGTCCAACAAAAAATATAGAAATATACTGTGATTCATATTAATGTTGCAAACATTTATCACTATATATCAATGTAATAATGCAACAAAAAAAAATTGCAGTGGCAATATTTTTAGTTGTGAGCATCGTCAAAAAATATATGCGACGAGCGTATATTTAAAAATAATTACTACAAATTTGCAATATATTTTGCTTTATATTTTACGTAGCATTTATTTACGACAATATACAGTTGCATTAGACCGTCGTGATTATACCACTAATTTGCTGCATAAATATTGTTGCATTAATACAACACATATAGCAATATATTACTTCGTTACAAATTTGTAATAATATTTGCTATATTTTTTCTGTGGCAATAATTTGTAACAAATGGAAATTGCAAACATACGTTACAATTATACGACAAATTTACTACAAAAATAATGTTGCATTAATACGACAACATAGCAAGGAGTCTATTTATTACAAATTTTGCAATATATGTGCAACAAATACCAATTTGCAACGCTCATATAGCCACAATAGAAAATGTGTCTCAATTTTGTTGCATTTTCGAATTTGCAACAAAATATGGAGTTATTGCAACAAATTTTAGTGTAGCTATGACTCTTTTTTCTTATAGTGATCCGGATACATCATAAATCACGCCTTCCTGACTTCTACCTCCGTGGCCGGGACCGTTAACCGTTCATTATCCACTGCCCTAATAATCGATTTGACTTTCGTCAAAACTCTTTAAAGGAAATTCTTTAAATCTAAATATTTGGGAAGAGTAAATTTTAATACTTCTCTCTCTCTCTCTCATCCCCAAAAAGTACGTGATTTGTTCTCACTAACATTTTAACTGGACTAGTTCTCTTAGAGGCAATGAAACTCGTTAGTCACATGGCGAGAACGATTTAGGTTTTTCCTCGGTCTCTTTGTGTTTGCTTTGTACAGCGATGAAAGAGAGAAAGTAATAACACTTTTTTTTTTCCTATTACTTACGGGAGCTTTAACTTCAAGTGATGACATGCTTTACAGAAGTTAATTTTGCTTTTCTATTGAAATGTTATCTATTTAATTATGAACTTTATAATAGTTGACCAAAAGGTTCCAAATTTTGTTCAATGTGTTCCAAATTTTAATCAATGTGTCCGTACTCCATATCTCTTGTTTGTACTCTTTTTTAGTGTGTACGTACTTTTGAGGAGGTGGTGTTCGTTCTCGTAGTAGCCAGTAGAGGTTTGTTAACACTTAATACTTGTGAACATGATAGTGAAAACACCATATCTCTCGTACTCCCTTCTCTTGTTCATACTCCGTGTTTCGTGTCCGTGCTCCGTTTAGTATAATACGTGCATGCTCTTATTAAATTTGCCATACAATTAATTTTGATATTAGGCGTTAACATGTACGTATTACTTGTGCATATGAGTGTACGTATGAACCTCTAATTGTGGTAATATGAAGAAATTATGAAGTATACAAGAGACATGGTGTAAAAAATGAGAAAGGGAGTACGTATACGCTAAACGGAGTACAAATAAGAGATTGTGGGTACAAACACGATACACGAGTTAAACCAATTTAAGGGAAAAAAAAAAAAAAAATCTAAGAAAGGGAACGTAATTATTAGTTTAGTAGAAATAGGTGTACAAGAATTTGGTATGGCCCATGAAGGCTAATGCAAGGCTTGATTCTGAAGTAAACTATCTGCCACTCATGAAAGCAAACTTTAAGAAACTTGTGACACATATAAACTTTCACAGTTGAAACTTTATAGAGTTGTGAACTTGCAACTTTTAACATTGAAAACATTAATATAATAATTAACAAAAAAAAATTAAAAATGTTTCCAACTATTTACTCTCATAACAGCAATAATGCATTATTGCATATCTTCTAATTAATCCTTCATAAACTGTATGCATCTATTAACTAATTGTTGACCCACTTCAAGCAAAGATCCGCTTTTACAGGTTTATGGTCGGAACCATATATTTGGTCTATGGAATCATAAGAGTGAAGAGTTGCTTGGATATTGTCAGTATCTTGGATCTTGAATAAGATCCTATCTGTCCAAGCTGGAACCCTGACCTTATGGCTTGTATCATAGTCGTTGCTTCCTACATTGTATTTGTAAGTTGGTTTAAACCCTAAAGTTCCTTCAGAGTAACCCTTGAATATTTCACCTCTCTCAGCTTCTTGCAAGAGTTGATCTTTACTCACAAGAACCTGCACAAAGTAGAAATTCAATAGGATTAAAATTGGCTAGCAAACCAAACGGAATACCTTTTAAAAAAAAAAAAATAGAATGAAATAAAATTTTATCTTCAAAATCAAATGATAATACTATTTTTTACTAAATCAAAACTAATATTTATGCAACCTAAAGAAAAAAATTATCTTTAATTAATTCTATGTATAATAGTTGAAGAATATTCTTTTTATCTTTATTTAGCCCAATGGCAATCTCTATCCATAATTTAAGTATCAAGATAATATTTGCATGTCATGGAATTGGAGACTTACGGATTGAAGATGGTTGTGGATAAGAGATCGAACAGGACGGTTAGAGGCATCTTGGATCCTGTAATTGAGATCTCCAAGCCAAACAGTAAGGTCACGTGTCCTTTTGTCTCTTGATAATAGTGAATTTGCTATGTGCCTCAACTCTGTATTTCTTTGATCAACTTTCTTTGCATGAGCTGCATTATTACAATAGTAATTAGTAATTATATTTTTTTAATTGTAGTTTAACTGTAATTTAGCTTAAAAGAGAGAGAATAAAAATAAAAAAAATGAAGTAGGTACCAGAGAGATGGCAAGAGATGAAAACCATTTTGATGTCATCGTAGTTAATACGAATAGCCACGGCTCCTTTTTTTCTTCCAATTAAACCTCCACATCCACCTACTGAATGTCTCTCCGCCTTTAATTCTGCAATTAATCGTACACAATTATGTTATTTTACCTTATAAAAAATTATAAAGTTTGGCATGAAACACAGAATTTCACCTAAGTCCAAATTAGTTGTATATCTATATATACATTTTTGAAGTACATTTTGGGTTCTACCCTTTTAGTTTTGCTTATTTACATTATTAGTTTGCAATATTGGTCCCTAAACAATTCAAAACACTAAATTACTTCAATTAGAAATCGACCAATACAATTATATTTTATTGCCATAATCTCTCACATTTGATTACTATAATCTCTACAAATCTCAATGATACAATCGATTAACAGTCTAAATTCCTAAAATGTGAGAACATTAATATCAGTCGATTTAATTCATTTCATCAAATCGAATGCATTAATATCAGCCCACTTAATTCATATTCCTAAACAAATACATAACATTACCACCAAGACAAACATTTAATTATCTACATATATTATTTGGAAATTAATATTGAAGGAAAAAATCACTGTTTTAATAACAGAGATTACAATAATCTCGCTTTGAATGAGTACATCGTAAATTCCTTGGTCATCAAGCATATTAGAATCTATAAATACTATCTTCACAAACAAAACATACCAGAAAAATAAGTTGTTAATTGTTAAAATCTAGTATATATATATAAAGAATATTACAAAATGTCAACAATTAACAACTTATTTTTCTGTATTTTGTGTGTCAAAAATGCGAAAAAATACAAATGTAGGGAGTAAGATATATATATTGAGTGAAAAGAATATGTTTATATACTCTTCCATTGCGGTTAGAAAAAAAGTAATCCGTTTTTTTATCAATATTAATTTGATAATCTAAAGATATTTTTGGTAAAATAAGTTAAAATGTTGGATAGAAATGTTTAGAATGAAATTATTTATATAATTTTTAAAATATACATCTAGTAAAGATAGATAAATTAATACTCCCTCTGTATCAGAATACATGATGTTTTAGAATTTTCACATAGATAAAGAAAACAATTAATGTTTAGTCATAAATGTAATTTTATATATAATAACATATTTGTCATAACTATTAACCAATAGTAGTTTATTAAAATTTTAAATTCTCAATTAATGAATCTTATAATCTACAATTTCATAGCATTAATTAATAAAAAAAATACAGAAAATCAATCTTTGTGATACAAGATTAATTTCTAAAACATCATCTATTCTGATACAGAGGGAGTATATAGGTACCTTTTACTAATGCGTGTGAATTCTTTGGCCCAAACAAATATAGATGGATCGATTGCAATTTTGCCTTCCCTAGAAGCCTGCATTTCATTTCGATATGGAACCTTCCAATGTTACGATTGCAGAGGAATAGAACTAGAAGAAATAACACTTTTGTTGGATCAATAAATTGAAAGAATCTGTAGAGTACTAGCTTACACGTGAGTTGGAGATGTAGCCGTCTCCAAAAATTGAGCAACATTTTCTTTGGGAGCCTCTTGTAAGCCAACGACAAGCAAATCGAACTTCCTGTCTTTGCCAAGAAGCTCAACCAAATCCTCATATGAAACCTTCACATGAAAGAATAACAGTTAACGATAAATTCGTAATTGAATCTAATACTCTTTGTGTTCATCATACAGTGACATTTAAACATAATTAACAACTAATTAATATGTGCTACGTATTCAACTAATTCGTGCGTACGTACGTACCTTTCCATTCATGTTCCATGTGATGATACGGATGCAAAGATCTGCTTTCCTAGAAAAACTGCAACTCTTGACAGCTTCAATTGTTTTAATACCATCGTGAGATGAGTTGTTGGCAAACGAACCAATCGAAGTTTGCTTGTTTTTTGAAAACCTATAAGATGTAACAACTCAAAGTCATTAACTACTCCTCCACGTTTGAGTTAAGTCTCTATCTTCAAGATCTATAATCGTATCTTTGTGAATAGTATTTTTTATAGAGAAAATAACGTAGGAGACAAGATTCGTGTGATAACAACTATTACCTTTTTAGTCCAAACATCGAATTCGTATTCCCCATTGTCTGCATGCAGTGTTTCTCCGCTAAAAGCAAGATTCTAAAGGTTTTTATAGAGAGAGAGAGAGAGAGAGAGAGAGAGAGAGAGAGAGAGAGAGAGAGAGAGAGAGAGAGAGAGAGAGAGAGTGGGGAAATTTAAAAAGGAATGATATAATGAGAAAATTTACAAGAGTCATCATCTATATATTGATTGGGGTCGCTTAAGAGAAATTAGGCACATGCAATGTTACGTGGTTTTCTAGGAAGGTTAGGTGAATGGTGTTGACTACAAAGACGTGTACGTCATCGAATGGACGGTCGAATTTGATAATGACTTTGCTGGTTTTTTCTTCATCAGGAAATTTCTAGAGGAAAGAAAAAAAAAAGTACAGTAGAATCTTTTATTTTTATTAGAATTTCAATGTTGATATTATCATAGTAAACATATGCGGATGATTCACCTATCCACATCATCACCACATGCGATGTAAATCATTTAATGGAAATTAATTGTGTGTGCGCTTATGCGAAATATAGAGTAAAACTTGTATAAATTAATATGATTGGGACCAAAATATTTTATTATGTTAAAGAAATTATCAGTTAGTTGATAATTTTTTTTTTCTATGTACAGATAGATTTTCTTGAAATACTCAATGTTGAAATTTTTATCTTAAGATTCTAAAATGGGTAAACATGGATTTTTACCATATTATATATTTTAAATATATTTACTTTTAGTACTAAAATGGGTTAAATGATTAGTCCATTTTATGTAAAATAAAAAATGTTCTATTTTAGCAAAACGTGGAAGAATAATTAATTCCACCATTTTATATCCTTTGCATGTTGACTAAATTTAGTTTTATAATATATATGGACCGCTCGATATATGGATCAATTCAGTTAATAGTTTTTTGTAGAAACTGTTTGTTTTTTTTTTTTTTGTCCCATTTTGTATGCTACTCAAGTGACCTGATACCAAACTTCTTCAACTACAACATGGGAGATCGACCAAATCAGTAATCACGTGTTTGGTGGTGACTATCAGGATTTAGTCGTCAAACTAATTAACTTTCGTCCAGTTTGTTTGTTTAACTCATCCCAGAAATTACATATACATCCAAATATTATATGTAAAGAGTTCTATGCGAAAAAAACATTAAACCAGCACGTACCTTAATTAACTAGCGATGAAAATTTGTTTCGGATTTGATTAGGAAATGGACGCAGAGGTAAGGGAAAAGATCACATACATAAATTAATGACTTTTTTTTTTTTTTTTTTTTATTGTTGAAGCTCCCTTCCGATTAATTTTACCAGCTTTCTCTCTCGAAAATAATTTACTAGAGATCTCTAGTCTCTAGAGTTCTTTCTAGTCAACAATTTTTTTTTTGTTGGAACAAAGTCATCAAGTGTCTACGCCTTAGCATTCTCTCTTTTATAGGCCACATCAAGAGAAGTTGTAGAGATAGAAATGAGTGGTTCTAGTGAAGTTAGTGGGAATAAACTTCTCATATCTACCGGTAATCTAAATCGGTTCGGTATGATACAAATAACAGACGCAAACCTTTCCTAAACCATAGTTCAATCAGTTACAGTTACGATTTTATCCATTCCAGAAACAACAAAAAAAAAAATGTTACTTTTATTCACATTCTATTAGATTTTGCCTCGGTTTGGTGAAGTTCTAAATTAAATATCTAAACTACTAACATGTTCTTATCCACTAGTCTTGGAGTTTCAACAAACTAAATTCACGTCCACATATTATGTATAAATAAGAAGTTCTTGTCCACAAATTTGTGTTGCTGTTGGTTGTTGAAGTTTATGTGGTTTCAAGTGGCTCTTCTATTGAAGTACTTATTTTCTTGTTATTTAGTTAATATTTTGGTGATTTTTATTTTCCAATTAAACTGAAAAGAATATAACAGGTTGGCGTACGTATTGTTTGTTACTCAGTATAGTCCATGTACGGATTTCTTTGTGTGACATTTCTGAATGCTCTACAATCACATCTCCGAAGTTACATCATGTAAGAACCTGCATAGATCTCCTGGAGCCTTGAAACATTAAAGCCCACACGCTTAAGTCAATAAGCATGTCGCACAAAGCTCTCATAGCCCATGTACATATATATGCTCGTATTATTGAGCTATACTGCATGTTCGTTTAAAGCAATGTAGGCAATGCATGCGATACACCAAACTAAATACACTCGTGCAGAAAAAAGTTTTCATATATATCATGCACCAGCTTCGCATGAGTAAAGCAGTAGCCATGTTGACAAATGCATGAACTTCACTGTGTCATATCGTACATACCAGGATCTTTATCTAACCAACGTTAATTAAATTCTATGGTTTTCTGACTTTAAACCAGCTTAAGGATTGACCCACGTCAAGTCCACTTCCATTTTTCCGATCGATATAAAATAGATAGTCGCTTTTCAAGTCATTAATCTCGACAGACTCTCTCATCATTCTCTCGAGAGATTATACTTTTCTATTTAATATTTCAAAAGAATAGGCCCTCCTTTTTACCATCAATTTTATGCGATTGATTCCTTCATACTGAATTCGGGTAGCGTATGTTCAGACTTATATGTATTCTGTTTCATATATGTATTTCGAACTTAAAAATCACTTATGAATTATTGGATCAACTAATGTTTAAAGCATTATTTATTAGTCAAGTCTATCTACTACCTCACGTCTAGTAAGAAAAAAAAAAAAAAAAAAAAGAGTGGTAATCTCATAACTTTTTAAGTGCAAAGAGAGTGACTCTTCGGGAAGCTTAAGAGGATAGTGGGAAAAAAAAAAAGAATGGATAAATTTCGATAATCTTGATACAAAGCTATATAGTACCAGAGAAGAAATTTGACACCCCTTAAACCACCGATTGCATGTTTGAAATTAAGGAAGTGTTTCCATAACTTATAGAACAAATCAATGCTTAGTTTCGCAGACATATATAGAGTTATAAGAGTTTTAAGTAAAGGAAAATCCACATAAACTCAATATCAAAAGGCAAGTAAAATCCAACATTTGAAAGCTAAACAACGAAAGAACAAGTTGAATGGTTGCCAAATAAACTTGCCGTTCTATGAGAACCGGGCTCGAACCGCAACATGGCATCATCACACGCATAGTTCATCTTTCCAGTCGTCTCATATCTGCAATCCCGAAAATGCAATCTCGACCCGAACCGCATTTCACTTCTTTCCTTAATACTCTCCATGATATCTTTCACAATCACACCGTCCATATCTACTTCCGAAGAAATAGATGAAACCTTAAGTAGATTAGCCCACCACGGTCTGAGACTATAACTAATTATACACAAGAGTTAATCTATGTTAGTAATCGAACATAATATGTGAACAAAACTTAGCTAGCGGCCATAAGTTTTTATAGTCATCAACATCCAATATATGAACAAAGTTAAATCGATTTACAGAAAAAAAGAAAAGAGTGTATAAATTTTAGAATTGTAACCTCTCTATGGATGAAGTAGCAATGGTTACACCTTTGTAAATAATGAAAACCTGAAAATCTCCATCGAGACACATATAGAAACCAGGAAGATCTGGAGGAATCCTAATCAATAAATCCCATTTTACATTAAGACGAGTCTCGGTCATATTAAGCACTGTGAAATCCATTGATGGCACTGTAATATCCGGCACATAATTTTCTTCATACGAATCTTGTGTTGTCTCTAAGTCGTAGATACAAACGATTACGGAAGAAATGAAGAGCAAGGAAAATAATAGTATTAAGAACCCACCCACATAACCTTTTTGTTTCAGTGTAGTCCATAGAGAGGTGGGTTGGGGTTGGGGAAATAATGCTTCGTTTCCCATTTTTGTGACACAAAAAGAGAGATGATATGTTAATCTCTTTTTGTTAGGTTTAATGTTATATATATACATACACCTAAATATATACTCTCCTTTGAAAACTATTTTGTAACAAAAAAAAAAAAAAAAAATTTGATAAGTGCATATCTATTTTTAGATAACCAGGGGAGGTATTGGTTTAGGATTTAGAAAGAATTTTAATGACTTTATATTTTTTTAAATCTTGCTGATTTTTAAAATCATAGAAAATTAGAAAGTAAAAATGAAGGATTCTATAAAAGATTATTTAGGAAATTATTTTAAATCTTGTTGATTTGTTTTTCCTAATATTGTAAAATCTTTCAAAAAATTTCTATTTGATGAAAAAGTTTTCATGACTTTTGTTATGAAGGAAATAATATAAACTACTAAACCAATAACACAAAATTTGAATTCATTAACAATCCAAGATTCTTTTTTTTTTACATGAATAACATAAAACTTTTAATGACTTTATAAAACTCTTAATCCAATAACACTATATTTATCAAGATTTTAAATAATTTTTTATAAATCCACAACTAATAACACCAAATTTTTAAAGAGTTTTAAAAAGTCTTGATTGAATAACAACATATTTTACATAACTTTTAAAGTCATTAAAATTCTTTCTAAATCCTAAACCAATACCCCCCTCTTAAGATTTTGTATTATTACCTTTTTCTTAGACATCGTATTGTTGCCTTTACCTTTTTAAGTCAGATATTGATTCCTTTTCTAATCAGTACGGTTAGGGGTGGGCGTTCGGGTACCCTATCGGGTTTCGGGTCGGGTATTTCGGGTTTAGAATTATAAGACCCATTCGGGTATTTTTAGATTTCGGGTCGGGTTCGGATAAACACCCATCGGGTTCGGGTTACACCCAAACTACCAAACACCCATTGTTCATGTTCTTCATTATCTCTAGCATCTTGGTTCGGAGATGATGATGAATCCATCTAGAAATAAAAAACATACTAAATCAGAATTCTTAAACAAAAGCATAACATGTATCCAGTTTTAATATTCTAACTAGGTACCAACCCGCACTGTGTGCGGGATAAATCAATTTAAATAAAATATTGTGAGTAAAATTATTATATGAGATTTAAGATTCTTTGTATAAAACAAAATATTTAAGTATAATTTTTTCGTATATTCAAATTTATGTTTATTTTCTGTAAAATACGTTTCACCCGTGAAATATTTGAACTTGGAAAAGAATACTAAGGTGGTGTAGAAAGTTTTGATGTCATTTTCTGTTTCAAAAAATCAAATTCACATTTTATGTTTTACATTATTATCTATATCACTATACCATTAAATATATAAAACAATATTTTTAGACTAATCGATTTAATTTAAACTAATCCTAAGTTTAAAAATGCAATATGATAAAAGTGGTAAATTAATTAATAATTTTTTCTTGTTTGTGATGTAATTTACTTTTAATAAGTAAATAGGATATAAAAATGATAGTTAAATATATTTTTGGATTTAATAGTTGATTAAATATTTCATTTTAAAAATTAATAGAAAAAAACAATGCCTCATAATATTTTAATGGCATATTTCTGTAAATAATAATGAGACGTAAGAGCATTTATTAAAGAAATGTACGTGAATTCTCTAAGCGCGACACCTCAACTTTTTTTTTGTGAGAGTATTTCTCTATTAATGTATAGGGGATTATTATAACTCAAGTTAATGTATGAATTCTCTAAGCGCGACACCTCAACTTTTTTTTTGTGAGAGTATTTCTCTATTAATGTATAGGGGATTATTATAACTCAAGTTAATGTACTGTGTACGGTAATTAGGGGGAGTGTATATTTGCTATTTTTAATCACTCGATAAAAACTTATGTTCCATTTGGTCTTCCTTCAGTCATTTTTTTCATTAATTTGGGGTCAGCGAGAGGCTATCAGTAGTCTAATAGTAAAATAATAACACTACAAGAAAACAGGCTATTTATAACTACGTTTGCCGATAAAATACGTAGTCGCTTAATTTCCCGACTACTTGCCAACTTAGTAGCAACCAAGTTACAACTGCGTAAATTTAGTTGTAACTCAGACGTTATTTACACTACAAGAAAACATGCTTTTTCCGATTACAAATGGCGACTGCATATGTAGTCGCCAGTTTTAACCACTATTTAACGACTATTTGGCAACAATTTTACGACTGCAAAAGTTTAGTCGTAGAATAGTCATTATTTTGCGACTACTTACTGTAGCGGTGATTTAGTCGTAATTTAACGACTACTTTATGACTATATTGCATAATGGAACATGTAGTTTTTAAATAGTCGCTAATTTAGCTACTAAGATGTGACTCATGGTAAAGGTCACCAATAAGTCATATATCAATCGCTATTTAAGAAAATCAAAATTTCAAAATTTAACTCCAAACCCTTAACCAAACTCCAAAACCTAAATCTTAAACTTTAAGTTTAAATCTTGAACATTTAATTCTTAATCTTAGAAATTATTTCGTAAACCATAAAACTAAAACATAGCCATTCTTATATATATATATATATAAAACCAAGCTTTAATGCTTAAAAGAAAACCTAATTTTCCAAAACTTAACCCCAAATCTTAAATCTTAACCCTAAACCCTATACCCCCAAACCCTTAACCAAACTTCAAAACCTAGATCATAAAATCTAAATTTTGAAGTTAAATTCATAATCTTATAAATTAATTCAAAAACCATAAAACCAAACCATAAAACCAAACCATAACCATTATATATATATATATATATATGTATATAACTAATTTTCCCAAACTTAACCCCAAAAAACTATAGTTTTCCAAATCCTAAATTTTTATCAACACTTAACCCCAAACCCAAAACTTAAGCTCCAAAACCCTTAACCTTAAATTTAAAACCTTTATAATTCATGTATAGAAATTAAATCATAGATCATTCACCCAAAATATAACCATTGAATATCTATAAAACCAATATGTAAAACTATTTAGTATTTACATATAAATCAAACTTTCCAAAAACTATATACTTACAAAATTTATTAAACTTAGTCATTTTAAAACCTAAAACAAATTATTTTTAAATCTAAATCAAGTCTATTATTCTTCTAAATTTCAAAACCCCAATTCCTAAATCATAAATTACAAATGTCATTTCCTGAATTATGAACCCAGAATTGCAAAATATATATATAAGTATAAAGTTTCGATCCAACAAATTACTCTTTAAATAATGAAAGCTTTTTATTGGATGATACGTAAACACATGGATTACACTATCAACCGTTGATTAATTTAATCCAACGGACAAGGTTTTTTCCTGCTCTTCTTTCTCTTTCGTCTCCTTCACGAGGGATTAACTTTTGCCCCTTCTCTTCTTTCACCTTTGTCTCTTTAGCCGATTAACTTTCTCTCCTCAGCCCGTTGTTTCATTCTATTCGATCTTCATCTTGTTGTTGTTTTCATCCTCTCAAGTTTTTAGATCTGGTACCAGAGCATTTTTGCGGATCTCAGATCTCGTAATTACTCACACTCTGGAGTAGCCTTCATTCACTGTCGAATCCCTGAACGTGAGGAACCTACCCGGAAAGACTACTTCCGAGAACGAACCCAATTACTTGATGCTGACCGCTCTGAATAAAACACACCATCGAAGGTAAGTGTGTGTGTGTTTGCTTTCGTATTGAAATTGATAAAACTCAGAAATTTTTTTCCACTTAGTTGCTCTATACACTCCCTTTGTACCGAGTATGAAGCCTATCCGGCTTAATTTTGATCGAATTCATGTGCTTTAAGCGTTTTCAATTCTCTGTGGTGTTTACTGTTGGAGAAGAAGAGTTTACTTCATTTTCAAATTTGTGTGTTCTTAGTGACTCAGGGTTTGGTGGGGCTTTATCATACGGAAGTCATACATCAAGCAAAAAAGAGAATGATGGCAATGACTCTCCAAGAAAGCTAGATTTGGATGGGCTGGCTCCTTTCGAGAAGAATTTCTATGTCGAATCGCAAACTGTGGCGTCTATGATGGAGGCGGAAGTGGACGAGTATCGTAAGCTGAGGGAAATTACTGTTGAAGGCCGTGATATTCCCAAACCTGTGAAGAGTTCTTCGTGATGTTGGTTTTCCTGGTAAGTTGTTTTCATATCCTAAGAACTACTACTGGCCTTTGACTTTTGATTCATTTGTTTTCTTCTCTTGAATTTGGTAATCATGGTAGGGATTTAGATGTGATCAGTTTCACTTACATGTCCATATAAGTTCTTTTGTATATTATCTACTGATACGAGTTTCCTGATTGGCCTAGATACTGTTTTGGAAGAGATTAAGAAGGCTGGTTTCACTGAACCTACGCCTATACAATCTCAGGGCTGGCCAATGGCAATGAAGGGACATGATCTTATTGGCATTTCTGAAACTGGCTCTGGAAAGGCTATTTCCTATTTACTACCTGCAATCGTCCATGTCAATGCCCAACCAATTCTAGGTAACGCTTGAGTTTTGCTCGTGAAGTTTTTTTTCCTGGTTCTTGTTCGATGTTAAGTTGTCAAGGCTGTACTATTCTAAATAACTTTTCTCAGCTCCTGGGGATGGCCCAATCGTCTTTGTTCTTTCTCCAACACGTGAACTGGCTGTGCAGATAAAGCAAGAGGCATCTAAATTTGGTTCATCCTCAAAAATTAAGACTACTTGTATTTATGGTGGAGTTCCAAAAAGGCCTCAAGTGCGTGATCTCCAGAAAGGTGAAGTGCTTTGGCTCAGTGCTTTTCGTGACATTTCTCAAACTATTATTTCTTATTCTTTTTTTGTGGACTATTCTGATAATGATTGCTTGCCTATGGATTTATGTGTGGAAATCATTATAGCTACTCCCGGGAGGTTAATAGATATGATGGAGTCGAACAACACAAACCTGCGAAGGGTTACTTATCTTGTTTTCTGCATTTCCAATATTTACTTTTTTTTTTTAGTATTCAATGTATTATTATTTTTAATTATGTTTTTAGTTTTATTTTGTAATACAGTTTTTTTTTATATCACGGTTTCATAATAAGAAATATAGTATTTTTTATTTTTAATATCAATTCATTCCAATAACAACCCGTTATTCAATAAGTTATATATATTTAAAAATAACTAATAAAATATATATTATTATTAAAATAATATATATATATATATAATGCTGTATAAATACAATATTGTTTAAATAGTTAATCGTAAATTAGTCGTCAGTTAGTCACTAAATTTGGTGACTACATTATGACTATTTAGAATAGTCGTAAAATAGTCGTAGTGTAGTCGCTAAATTTAGTAACTACATTTACGACTACGCAAAATAGTCTTAATGTAGTCGCTATTTGGCGACTAATTTTACGATTGTTTATTTTAGCGACTCTCGATTTACGATTACTGGTTTTAGTCGCTATTTAGTCGTTAATACTGTTTAGCGACTAAATAGTGACTAATAGTGCAGTCGCTATTTGCCTGTTTTCTTGTAGTGTTACCGACCAAATACAATAGTCGGTACTGTAGTCGTTTATTAACGACCATTATACGGCTAAATGGGAAGAACTTAATTTAGTTGTCTCAGAGAAGCTAATTTGGCGACTAGGTAGCGACTAATCCGATGAGTCGGTAAGTTGGCGAATATACAGCGACTAATGTGGTGGCCTTCTTGACATATAAACTATAAATACAAGCATCATGTTGGGGCATTCTCATTTATTCTCATTCTCAGTTTCTTTTATGCTTGATTTACCATATCTATACTTATTGTTATATAATTTTAGGTGCACCATGTCATATTAATTGTTTAGACTTGAGCTTTTGTTTCCTATTACTGTGCCAGATGTGAATTGGTTGCAAACTAAAAAATTACCTATGAAGGTGAAGCTCAAGAAAATGTATATGAATTAGTAGGTATGAATTTTAAAATTAGTAGTCTTCATTTATGCTAAGTCATTTCTAAATTTTAATTTAAAAATAGAAAATGTAATTTTTATTATATTAAGTATGTAAATAATGTTTTGTAAATTTTAAGTGATGAATATATTATGTAGTGTATAAGTAGTTTGCTTTAAATAATATGTAAACTAAATTAAATTATATGTTTTTAAATAAATTTGGTTTGGCTACTGATTCGCGACAAACAAGTGGCTATCTTCAAAATATTGGGTTTAATTTTAAATTACGTGGTGGACCACATTTTGGACTCCAAAACAAGTCCAACTTTTTTAAATAAAATTATATGTCAACTAATGAGTGGCTAATTTTAAAACATTTTGGGTTAATTAAATCCGGGAATCCATTTACGCGGTCCAGCCCATAACAATCGACCTAACCCTAATTTTACAACCCTAATCTCTCATTTCTCACAATTCTTCTTCTTCGCCGATTCTCTCAAATAACTAATCTCTCAATCTCTGATTCTCTCCATCCCCGATCTGTCTTTTCTTCACCTAAGCCATCTCCGATTCTCTCCATCCCCGATACTTACGATGCCTCCTGCCAAGAAGCCTGGACGAAAGAGGAATGTTGTCCCCAATGCTTCTCTCAGACCCGGTGACTCTAACCTTCCGTCCTCTAACAAGGTGAGAAAAGTCAACCCTCTACCGCCTCAATATAACTTCACGCCGGCGGCTCAAAATCCTACGCCTCAGACGTCTCAAGAACAAGTCCGCGGTTCCCCCTAACTATTGACGTCAGCCGCACCGCAGGTCAGAAACTATCCACCACCACATACCCTATTTCAGAACTCTGTGAATCGAAGCGTTGATGACCAACCAACTCGGTCATTACCAGAATTTCAGAACAATCCTCTGGTTCAATCAAATCCTTTGCATGATTCTGCGAGATCTCCAACTCAGAACTCTAACACTCAAAGTCATCCTTCTTCTCAAGGTAACAACTTCGACGAGTCAGATCCAGTGTTGCCGGAACTCTAGGAGGACACGTTGAGGGCTCTTAACGCCATACTTATGGTGCCGGACCGTCATACTTTTACCACCGTCCTCTCTCTGGAACCGAAGCCTAACACGACTTGGTATGTAAACACGCTTAAATCTCCAGCTCAAACATGTTTTCATATGTTTTCTTCTAGATTAGAGTTTCTTCTAGATTAGAGTCGATGAATTCGTTGCTTGTAGATGACACACAACATCACTATGTTTATTGTTTTGTCATTCCCAAGTCTCTCATCAGTTAGTAGTAACCAGAAGAGTAGTAACTAGAAGAGTATATGTGTTTTTTTATTTGATTTTAAATGACTTTGGTATGGTTTACGCTTACACTTGATTCGGACTTGATTCTTATGTTATGAGGTTTACTCGTGATGTCAAATCACAACTGGTGCGGAAGATTACAAAGGTTTTTACAAACATATTTGATGGTCCATACCAAAGTATGCCTTCGGAGAGACGAGAAAGATACTTCCTTGAGTTTGCGGTATAGTTTTCTGTCATATATCATTCATAGACAGGTTTTCATTGTTGTTTATCACTAACTTAATTCTATTTTCTTTTTCCTAGAAATCACACACTTGGGATCCATTGATAACAGGGACAGTGCAACATTTTTTCTATGAGATATGTCAATGCCGGATGAAAAACATGGTAAGCGACGCTAGGACTTGTCGAGTGCAACCTAAATGGATCGCGGGTGAACTCTAGAAAACAATGGTTGCGCAGTGGGATACTAAAGAAGCACAGGAAAGGAGTCAAATCTATTCCAATGCTCGTATGTCAGACCGTAATGGTCTCGGTCCACACTCGCACTTATCTGGGCCAACATCGTATCAACAAGTCAAACACGGCTTGGTGAGTAACTTTAACTTATGTCTTAACCTTTTTTTGTAACTTTTAACTTATGTCTTAACCTTTATTTTTATTTTTGTAACATTCCATGAAGAGAAACTTGGGAGACCGGTGAGTCTTGGTGAGGTTTTCAAAGAGACACATACAGGGCCAGACGGTACGTATGTCGTTCGAAAAGCCGAGAAGATCTTCTCAACTTTTGAAAAAAACTTACAAGCTAAGATATCTGAGATCGAGTCAGATCTTTCACAAGCTCAGGAGCTTACAGCAGAAGATTATATGGCCATCGTTCTTCAAGTAAAGTACCATTTTCCCAATCTATATTGACTTACGACTGCACTAATAGTCACTATCAATTTACGACAACAGTTATTAGTTGAAATTTAGTCGTTATGTATGAAGTAGCGACTATTTAGTGACTATTAGTGCAGTCGTAAGTCACCTGTTTTCTTGTACTGTATAAAGAGACAAGTGATAAAGTCAAGATTCCATAGTTCACAAGTAACAAAATGTCTCGGAACATGAGTTTTTATCGAGTGATTAAAATTAGCAAATTCCAAAATGACTTTATCTATCCAAATCACATTAAGAGACAACTCAAGTTCCAAAATAAGCTATAAGCGAGAGTAGAATCAAACAATTTTACACTGTGTAATTGAGGGCAGAAACGTAATAGAGAAAAATAAAAAGATTTTATTGAAAAAGCGAACATGTGCAGAGAACTTGAAACTTGAAAGAGCTTGTTGTTTTGTGCAGCAATCGTTAATATTTCCAGAATAACTCTAAAGAGTCCATGAACCAATATGGTACAACCATTAAACATTAAATCTTGACTAAGCATTGCTATGAACCTACAAACATGTAGAATTGTTAAACCTTTATAATAAATCCACTCATATCAAATGCATTTCAATCTACTTCATTGATAGATTTAAAAAAAAAACTATTAAATATGAGCCAGGAGCCATGAAAGGAAGTACCTTGCAAGATATTCCCCCAAATGTCTCACCACATTCAAGGAGAGGAGACTTCACAGAATTAGAAACTTAGTACATTTTGAAGCATGTGTTTTCGTAACATATATGATGAAAAAAATCACATCCCCTAGTCATGGGACGCTCGAATATGAAAAGATAAATCTACTCCAACATGTCAATTGCCATGATGATGAGGAACCATCAACACCTGAGCCTCAACCTCTTGTTTAGAATGATGTCGAATGCTATTATATCAGCACCAAAATTTGGATTCGTCTATGGTGAAGATCTTTCAGTTTTTCCAATGTGGTGATTCCACCATATATTCCACTTATAGCAAAACCACACAAAAAAAACGATGGTTTGAAGGAGATATTGTAGGAGGAGTATCTGGACTCCGTAGAAAGCCAAAGTCACATCTTAATAGGGGTAAGTGATAAGGAGCTTTTGAAACTGGCTCCAAACCAAACTCTCATATCATTTACATAGATTAACTCTGGAAATGAAAAGGCAGTAATAACTTGTATTCATATCCATCAGCCAAGTATGCACCGTAGCTACCTACTGATGATGCAACTAATATAAGAAGCTTTTTAGGAATTATATCATCCATGGACGAGCTTGTTATGTATTTTTCGTAATAAGTGTTTTGAGCTTCATAAGCTATTTCTACGTTCTTTCGAAGCAAAGATTCACTTTCCTCTCTTGAAAAACCCTTTTCTTGAAACCCCTAAATCGTGGCCGGTTAAGATTTACAATCAATCCACTTTTTTTTTTTTTTAGTATCAAGAAAGGAGATGGATAAACAAAGAAAGATAGAAAGAGGGAGAGAAATAACCTAATAAGAAGAGCTTGCGACAATATCAGCACCAGCTTTAAGGTAATCAAGATGTACATGCTCCATCAAGAAAGATTAAGTAGCTAAGCAAGCCATAATCCATTGTGGGATGATCGAAATTAGTCTCTCGTTGTGTGATGATCAAAATTAGTCTCTCGTTGTTTTCTTCTTAAGCTTGGATTTCTTATTGTGTGATGATCGAAATTAGTATTTTTGAATCTGCATCGATACTTTTTTTGTATTTCCACCAATATTTTATTATACATATGTAATTTAAAATGGAAAAATATAACTAGCTACATCAACTATATCACAATACATGACCACACATGCGAACTTCAGAAATGTATATTCAACTACATGAAGTATATGTATTGCATGACCACATATACCAACTATATGATGACATGTGCTCAACATCACGATCTTTTTATTCTGGTACACCGTTCGTCGGAATCCGGTGTTGACCAATATTGACCGGCGTTGACCAATATTGACCAACCAAAATATTCAACTTTTTCAAAAAAATGTTAGAAACAAAAATAAGAAAATTCTTTTATTGAATTATCTATGGAGTTTTAAAATTAACAAAATGTTTATATTCATTGTAAAATTATATTTTGTATATGTTAATTATATTCATCCAACCTTATAATAATTAGTTTTTTTTATTGCAAAACTTAATAAAAGTGAAATAAAAAATCATTAATAATATTTTCAGATAATAAAACATTTATTTTACCATGAGTATATAACTTTTTCAATAATTCTAATGATTTTGACATGTATTGGTTTGGTTCTAAGTATTTTTTATTGTAGAAAATATTTTTTATTGTGGTTGGGAATATTAAATAATATTATAGATGTATTTAAATAAATTATGTAAGAAGTTGATGTTTATTAATTAATAATATTAAAATAAGTGGTTTTTTATTTGATTCACTACAACAAGATGTTTTGGTTTGAGTTTAAGTTTTAATATCTTATGAATGATTTTTATTTCAATTTTAGTTAAGTTTTGAAATTGAAAAAAAAGTAACTATTATAAAACTAAATGAGAGAAACATAACAATATATCTCTATATTAGATAAAAATATGTTTTTAATTATAAAATATCATAGATAATTCCTAAATAATTCAATTAAATTTCTTATTTTGGTTTCTTATTAGATAATTCCTAAAAAAAAATTCTTATATTTGTTTTTTAAATTTTTAAACTTTTTTTTTGAATATTTTTGTTAGTCAAATATTGGTCAACGCCGGTCAATATTGGTCAACACCGAATTCCGACGAACAGTGTACCGGAATAAAATGATTGTGATGTTGAGCACATGTCATTATATAGTTGGTATATGTGGCCATGCAATACATATACTTCATGTAGTTGAGTATACATTTTTAAAGTTCGCATGTGTGGTCATGTATTGTGGTATAGTTTTGTAGCTGACAATCTTTTTTCCATTTAAAATCTAAAATAATAAGAAAAACAAAGAAGGAAGGAAGAAAAAAAATTGAAAAAATTATAAGATATATCTAACAAAATATATAATTAATCTCGTAAAATGAGTTTTCAAACCATGCAAGAACATAAGCAAAACATAAAAAATATTTAAAATTAGAGATATAGCGGAGTAGGATGTGAACTATTTATAGGATTTCATGGGATAAAAGTTATATTTCTAAAATGATATAATTAGAGGATTTACAGTTACAATTTATAGTGGGTTTAAATGAATGAAGAAAAAATAGTTAATTCATAATTTATGTAATTTCAATTACAATTTAATACTCCCTCCTCCGTTCCTTATTAATCTAATTTCTAGAAAACAAATTGTTACAAAGAGATGTTATTTTTAAGTTACCAATGCACTTTTTAATAGGTTTTGATGAAGCATTAGAATTTTCAAGAAAAATAACTAAATACTATTGATTTGGAGTTATATAAAATAGAAAATTACAAATAAGCAAGATATTTATAATCAAATTTTAATATGTTTCTTAATATTTGTGAAAAAACTAAAAATATGATCAATTAGGAATAAATGGAGTATTAAAATGTGGATTTAAAGTATGAATTAATGTACATGATTACATGTGTAATATTTTGTTTAATTAATAATAATTATTTTATTTTTAAAAATCAATTGTCAAACAGACTAATAAGGAGAGAGTAAAACTTTGCTCTTTATATATACTAAGGGTTGACTCACACTGCACACTAGAGTTTTATTAATTATTTTTGATATTTTCTTTTGTTTTCTTTAGATTTTTTGCTCTTGTTGGTTTATTATTTAAAAACAAAAAGGTAAAGTTGAAAACCAATGTAAGCACTTTAACTAGATGGTTAATATTGCATTTAGTTGTGGATTACAAACTTTTTCATTTGTTTGTAGTAGTAGCACCTTCTTTCATTGTGTTCCATGTAGTTAAGTTTGCATAATTTTTTTGGTTTGTTGTCCCTCGAGTAATCAAAGTGGCAATTTTTTTTGATGATTGGGATGCCTTGGAGAGATTATTCGTTATTGCTCCAACACTACAAGAAAAATTGTCTTTAGCCAGAAATAATTTTGCAACTATGGTCTATATTTTGTGGCTATTCAGTCCATAGCAAGGGAAAGTCATAAGATAATTTTGTGGCTATGGTGTTGTAGCTATCTGTGTTTTGTGGCTATACGTGGACAGCTAGCCACAAATTTACCACAAACAATTTTGTGGCAAATCAGCTACAAAATGCCACGTTAATAATTGTGTCTTTAGTAGCTACAATTAACCACTACAGACATCGTTACTATTGGCCAGGATTAGCCACAAATGATGTCATAGATAGTAGCCACAAATTGTGTCGACACAGTCGTGTATCATTTAGCCACAATTTAGTTACTGTGTGTCCCTAATTAATATACACATATAGACACAAAGTATTCGTGGCTAAATTCTATAAACAGCCACAAAATACTTGTGACTAAGTGCCATGCATAGACACTAATTTTTTGTGTTGTGGCCACATATACCCACAAAAATCCAGTGACTTGTTGACATAAAGAGCCACAACTAAAAAGCATCATGTATTTTGTAGCTAAATTCATCTTTCGTGGCTAATTGTTGCTGGGTTCATAAAAATATCTTGTACTATATAATGAATTGAAATGACAATTCTGAAAAGCATACAAGCAACATATGTACAAAACTTTTCGTGACCATAGCCACGAAAAACCAGTTCGATTTTGTGGCTAATTCTTTTTTTTGTTTTTAAATATCATTTGTCGAGTGACGTGATTTGACATATATAAAAATCAATATAGCCACAAATAGCTACAACAGGTTTGTGGCACAGGCCATAAATCTCCTCAAACCAAATTTGTGGCTATATGGGCCACGAAATGTATCTTAATTTTGCCTGGCTATTGAGCCATTAATTTTATTGTGGCTAATTGTTGAAAATTGCCACAGTTAGTCACAAAATTATTTTTGTGGCTAATTAGCCACAACATTGCCACTAATTAGCTATGAATTGCTTCGTCTCAAGATTGTGTCTATTCCGTGGCTAAATTATTGTACCCAGAAATTTTTTGAAGCTTGAATGTGGCTATTAACAGTTTTTCTTGTAGTGCAACAACGACGATCTGTTCTTGTTTTTTTTTTTTTTTCCATCAAATATGTTTTCCCTTTCTCAAATTTTCCCTTTCTCAAATTTTCCCTCGCAAAATACAATCCCATATAGATATATGTCTTCTTTGTATGGATCTTCAGCAGATGCTCGGAGATGATGTTGGCTGGTGTTTGTGCTGTTGTGGGAAAAGTACTCTTTTATGCTTTGAATGTAGTGTCTATGAAGCACGGGGACGGCAGTTCCATGACGTCTCCCGTCTCGGAAACGTTTCAGGTACGGGGACGGCAAGGAAACGGCACGGAAACGTTTCTGAAACGTTTCTATTGTAAAATAGGGAATTTAACTTATTTTCTTCCATTGTCCAATTAAGAAAAGGAAAATTAACCTTTTAAATATTGTCTAATTAGGGTTTACAAATATCAATGCTCTATATATCTCATATTTTTGCTTTCTTAATGAACGTCGACATCGTTCATCGCAAAACCAAAACACACAAACTTCTCTGTTTTTTATTTTTAGTGAAGACAAACTTCTCTGTTTAGCTTTGAGAATGAGTTTCTCAAAGAATAACTTATTTTAATTATTATTTAATATATTATAGTCATGTTTTGTTTCATGAAAATTCTTTATAAATGACTTTATTTATTTTATTTTACTAATCTATGGATATTTTCATATTTTATATATTATAAAACTGACATACCCCTGCCGTACCCATATCCCTAAAAATTTACTTCACCGTTTCCCGTCCCCGTTCCCGTACCCGTATCCCGTATCAGTACCCGTCTCGGTGCAGCATAGTGTAGTGTACTTCGGAATTCCCGTTTTGTAGATATTTCTCTATGAGTGGTTGGTAGTTGTTACCTGTTGCTAATGGATTCATGGCAATTGGTCTAAAGTTGAGGTTTTTGGAAACTCTTTTATCTTGAGAGGCGATTGCTAGTTGACAATTCTACTTGCATGCAATGAGGAACGGCTCTGCGACCAGATTTAACTACTCAAGATAGTATATTATACCTAGAACATATTGTGATAGGTTTTCTAAGGGTGATAACTTGTGTTTAAAAGAAATTTTAATCCTTTTATGTGGTTTTGTATATGTGCTATGTGCTTGTTGAGTTAAAAACTTTATATACTTCCCCTTTTTTTGACGTTACATTGTATTAATTAATAATGAATGACTAAAGATTGATTTAATTAGTTGTGATGTGGCTATTGATTACCTTCATTTTAGTGGTGGTCGTGGGTAGTGGAGTCTTAATTATTGAAATTGTTCTTCTTTAAAACTTTTAGAGAGGATATTCAACTTGTTTCTTTTCATGATTTGATAAGATTTTAATATTTTAGAATTTTGAAAGATGTTAGGAGATTTGATCAGTGTTTTAGAGTGTTTTTATTAGAGAGAAAAGAAAATAAAATGTGATTATATGAAATTCTATAAGATTCTATGAGATTTTTATTAGTAAATTTGGGTGATTTTAAATATTTTATAATAAAATAAAATAAAATAAATTCTATACAATCAATCGCTTATATGTGTTTGTGAAGGTGCAGGAGATGAATGACGTAACTTCAAATAGAGGTTCCAGGTTAATTTGGGCTAGGAATGAATTGATGAACTTACCACGACCAGGTTCCTATTAACCCAACTCAAGGTTGAGTTTCCTATGAGATCGGAGAAAAAAAAAAAATCAGATCACATAAGTTGCAGAAGCGTGCGGACAAAAAAAAATATCAAAGTTGAACAAAAATCAAAGCGTGCCGACAAAAAGTTGCAGAAGCGTAGATGGGAGATTAAAATCAAACAAATTTATTAAACAAAATTGAACAAAGCTATTAAACAAAGCTTGTGAATATAGTAGTAATGATGGCGTTTGTGAAGAAATAAAACATTACTATATTTCCAGCTAGAGATCATTATCAATATCAATCTTGGATTAAACAAAAGATTCAAAGATTCGACTATAAGAAAACTCATAGTCGGAGCTTGTCAGGGAGGCTTTGAACAAACGAGAATTCACTGCTCCCCCGATGCCGGTGAAGGAAGAGAAACCTGAAGAGAAGAAACCAGAGGAGAAAACTAAAACAGAGGAAAAGAATGAAGAGACCTCGACTGAGGTTAAGGTTGAAGAAGAGAAACCTGCGGTTCCAGCGGCGGAGGAGAAACCATCATCAGAGGCGGCGGCACCGGCAGAGACCAAAACTGAAGAAAAAGCAGCAACCGAAACAACCGAGAAAGCCGCTGGTGCTGACGAAGATGGAACAAAGACCAATGTTCTTGAGGTTCTTGCTTGAAGAATGAACACTAAGGTTCCTTACCAGCACCAAATCGACCTTGCTTTTCGACTTTTCAGTGCAGTGTACAGAAGTCCAAAAAAAACCAAACCAAACATTCCATTTGCAAACACCCATTGAAACTCAGCTAATCTTGGATTTGTTCTTCCGGGGACACCAAACTCATCCACAATGCCCTGAAAAAGTAAACTTTCAACATAAAGTAACAAGCTTTTGTTGAAAATGCTAGTATAAGTTGTGACAGTAATTAAGATGGGGGTATTCAAATGAGGATTTTGGTTTGGAGGATTTTGGCTTTTTATTAAAATCATTTGTTATTCAACTTATGATCTTTAAATCAGTTTCCAAATCCAATATTATTCAATTTGAAATTTCTATAAAATCATTCAAAATCACTCACAATATCTTGTTATTCAATCAATAATTTTTCAAAACAATATAGAATCAACTGTTATTCAAAATCTAAATTTTTTAAAATATAAAAGTAAAATACAGATTTCAAAAGACTTTGGATACATTTTTACATAGGAAATCCAATAGAAAAAATCACACCTTACGAGGTGTTATTTTGAAAGATTTGTTTTTAAAAAATAAAATAATCAAAACATGTCTCTCTATGGTGTCGTTTATCCACCAGAATTTTTATGCGTGCTTGGGAGCACACTAGCCATGTTCATTCTGCGGAGAGAAAGATGAGTCAAGAGATCACCCTTCTTTGCTTGTCCATTCACCTTCACTGTATGGTCTAACCTGACTACTCATCTTCTCCGTCAAAAGCTCAATCCGGATTGGACACGAACTCTTGTCTCTTTGTGCTCATCACACTTGACTCTTCAAGAGAAGACTTTACTCCGCATGGCGTTTCAACAACTATCTACAAGTTGTGGCGTGAGAGGAATGGTTGGATACACAATCAAAGCTTCAACTCAGCTAGTGCTCTAGTAAGGACCGTTGACAAGGCCATTAGGGATCGAATCTCATCCCTCAAATTGCCATTGACGACGAAACTGGGAGACCTACATCAACGATGGGCTAAAGTACGTCGAGATTAAGCTGCTGTGTTGGCTCCTTTTAGCCAAGCATCATCTCTGACAACTCTTTTGTTCCGATGGAAGTTTTGGATAAAGTTCGATTCACAATCTTACATTCTTTAGTGACAATCCTCTCATCAAAATAAAAGCTGGACTAGATTCTCTCTGCAACATCATTTGTGGTAATGTCATCAGCATCTCAGTTTCTTACGGGTTAAACAGCAATTATAATCGAAAAAGGAGGAAGAAGGCAGAAGTGATACTTACGCACCACCTGCAAGTCTTTAGCAAGAAGAACAGGCTTCACAGAGTCATAGAGTAGAGTCCAAAGTACAACCATAGTAGACAATGATACCAACACAAGAGATGCTAAATCCACAGTAAAGACCAGCAATATATACCATCAGACTTGAGTGTTTTTCTGTAAACATCTACAAGACCATCAGATTGTCTACCACCACCTCTTTTCTTTGCAGCCTTGCAATCATTGGCAAGACGGTATAGGCGTAGTCAAGGGAATACACAAACATAAGGCTTCGTCCAAAGTTTGAATGTTAGCAGTGATGATATCAACACCATTCGAGAATTTTCCATTTAAGTCATGACGAGAATGGAGACGATGAAAACAAGAGAGTGAGAATTGAAGCTTTCTAATTATTCATGACGAGAATGAAGACGATGACCTTGCAAAATTATTCTCTTCATGACGAGAATGTTTTGCTTGGAATCCAATTTTTGTATTTTGGTTCTATAAAGTCTCTTAAAATCATCCAATATATTTTTTTACAATCTCACCAAATCACAAACTATTTTTTTTTTTTAATTATAAAACTAACAAATCCACCAAAACATCCTAAAAACTCTCAGAATCCAAAATATCCTAAATCCATCAAATTCTCCAAAATACTCATTTGAATACCCCCCCCCCTCTAAATAAAGGAAGCTCTTTTACTTACTCTAATGGCTTCTTGCATGAAAAGCATGGCTATCATGATACCAAACAGTTCCCCAGCAAGTCGAGTGAATCGATTGATGAAGGTGCAAGCGCCTAATACAGCTAACAAGAACAACAACAGCCCCATCCACATGCAAACCCATAAAAAATAAATCAAAGAAGACAATGAATCATCTCATAAAGTTTTGAGACTTTAAAAGTTTCATAAAAGGAATTGACTTATGCAAAGAGAATGATTTGAGTTTACCATCCGGTCCAAGCGAGAAAGAGAGTAGAGCCCAAATCCGTTCTACTTTTAGCGAAATTGAATATGAAGGTGTACATGATAACAGTAGGCTCTGCAACACCAAGAATCAACAATGGTTTCCTCCGATAATGGAATGTATCACTCCACACAATGCTATGGAAACTAAGGTTTGTACCGCAGTAATCTTCCCATCTTGCCAAGTTACAAAAGAAACAAAGCATAAGTGTTTTGTTACTTTAATGAAAATCAAAAGGTAGTAAAGATGAATGAGGGAACCTGAAAGGGTATATAGACACACAACACACTGATTTACACTTGGAACGCGCCAAGCCAACGCTTTTCTATTTATTCTTATCAAACTCTTTTATGGTTACAAGAATAAATCTGACCTCTCTTCTCTTTTCTATCTAAACACACACCTGTGTAGATCTAAGAGAATAAACTCACCCTCTCTCTTTTTAGCTAAGAGATTAAAACTCACCCTCTCTCTTTTCTATATAAACTTTCACCAGTGTAGATCTAAGAGAAAGATAAACAATTCTCTGTGCACTTAATCACCTCCCTGATTAACGTCACAGAGAACTAGGAACACACCTTCTAAGCCTTATTTTTCTGGCTTCGAAGTTTACAACTGCATCAATATTCTAGAGTGCTCAAATTGGCTTGTGGCCTATTCCTAGAATATATATACACGACTTGAGAAACCCTAGAACGCAAATCTCCAAGTATCACGGGATAAGGAAACTACTTGTTGCTCAACCTTATCATTTCCTTAACTGTTGCAGAGAATATTCTTCATATCTCCAAGTAAACGGAAACTACTTGCTGCTCAAGCTTATCCTTTCCTTATTTATCGTAGAGAATATTTTCCATATCTCCAAGTTCAATCTCGTCTCTATCTTCAATGCCAAGTCAGAAACTTTCCTTGACACATCAACACATCCACTCATGTCTTGCCACGTCAGCTCACACATCCATGTCAGCAACTCAGACGTCTGTGATCTGATGCAGCTTCCTGATTGTCACAACACTCTGTTCGTCACAACGACTTGTTCCTCACAGCGAGTTGTTCCAAAATCTGCATTTGCAATCTCCCCCTTTTTGACTGAGTTTGATACTCAAGCATCTCTCTGGTCCAACCTGAAAAGACACTCCAACAAACACAAGCCAAAAACAGAACAAGCAACAACTAGACAAAACAACAAACATTATCTAGCAAAATTAATTAACAGCTTGTTCAAACAGAACTATGTTTAAGAACCTACTCAATCAGAAACCCCAGCGGGCTGCAGCGGAAACCATGTTCTTAATAGCTCTCTAATCAGACTTAAGCAATTGGCATATTCTCAATCATTAACAACCTAAGATCAATAACCACCACCAACCTAAGATTAACCAATTAATCAATTAAGTCTCCCCCATAAACAATGATTCTCCCCCTAAACCAAGTAGATACAAGGATTCTCCCCGATAAGTACAGAACTCTTTATCATTAGGCGTTGATTATAATTATATCAAAACCAGAATCATTCTCCCCCAGCTTGAGTGATCAACTAAGTCAAAAACAGACATACGAATCACATCAGTACACTGAGTTGTGGGAACCACTTACCTGCAATAGTGTTTCGCATCCTTAAGTACTTTGATGATCAGTCTCGTCGCCTGTTGAAACAGCTTCTTGTTTGTAGGCATGTTGTCTATCCTTGCAACCACAACTGGATGTTGGGCAATAGGACACTAATTGCCAAGTATTCTAACAGCATATTGCACTTTGATCAAACCATAGTAAGGAGGTGACCATACACAAGCTCTACAAGGAAAAACAGCCTCTTGTGTGTTATGTTCTACAATCTCAAAACTTTGTTTCACAGTAGATATCCTTCATTTGAAGCAGTTTCTTCGATTGATCCTTCATTCTTCATGAAATCCATGTTCTTGAAAAGAGCATTCACTGTCTTTATCAAACCCCTTGGCACTTGATAGATTAGTCCAAGAACCTCATATACCTTCTCCTAAACAAGTCTTCAACGTGGACACAGTCCTGATAAACTCAGCAGTTGCATGCAACATCATTAAGAGCAAACACAATCGTCCGTTCTTTAACACAACATCATCCAAACATGTATGTATGATGATGATCAGAGCATTACATCTCTGTTGTTCCTGTAGACACCTGAACCAAAACTCTTATACACAGTTTTTAGAAGCCCAGCAGCTTCAAACATCCTCATACATCTTTAGTGGAACCAAACACAAACGTTCGTTCTTCAATGGATGTATCACGATCCTAACAACATGTCTCATCACAATCATATGTACCAACAGATCATCAAGGGTGAAGTGATCTCCTGTCACTCTTTTGTTGACTTCACGACACTGAAGCATCAACAAACTTCTCCAGATTCTCTCTTAACTCAAGAATATGTCTTCTAGGTCATATAGACGATACTGCACATGTCAAACAGCTAGTGGGACATAGACACTTGCTTCGTAGCACAATCCATCTTCTGGTAACAGTCCCTTGCAACAAATACTTTGATCAAAGATGGAACTCAATTGAACAACCCGATAGACATGAAAGCCAAATAACAACTTGCAAGCACAACCTTCTGTCTATGAACACTCATCAGACTCCAGTACATGTAGCTCCATTTCTTCGTATCATGGAACTAACACTATACTCATTTATCGATAAAAACTGAGTATCAATCTTTCGAATCGCCCTCAGACGCATGATGACTCAACAACAATCCTCTGAAGCACTTCCTCAACCCACAAAATTAGATGAACACGCAGCTCTCTGATCATACTTCCATGATCAATCCATCACTCAAGATGTCAGACCCTTGATCCATTGCTGCTCTCTGGAGTTTACCTCTTAGAGAGTCATGATCATTTTTATGAGCTGAAACAAATGAGCTTAAACTTGAAACACTTAACACACACATCAGTGCCCACTTGTTGAAAACATACAAACATTTCTCATCAACAATATTTACAATCAGCCTCGTGTTTCAACAATCAATCATATGAATTTAACTACAAAACATTGATTCTACAACACATTGTTTTCTTTTCAGGCTTTTATACACAACCTCAGACATCCAAACATTGTTAATCACAGGAAGTGAGGGAACCAGAAAAGCAATAGACCATCAAGAGTACTTTTATATTAATTTTTACTTCTTAAAGTAAGAGGCTTTCATACCTTGAGATCTTTTATGTGATGTGTGCCAACCACTTGTTCAGGACTTCACCAGAAACTACCACAACCTTTTGTGAATCTTCAAAGAACTGCTCTATGATCAGTGGCTAGTCTTTCGCTCTGGCGTGCCTTTGATTGTCATGGTTCATTATCAACGTGAAGTAGGCAGCTGGAATTTCCTTTGGAGAGTGCATTGACAGGAGTGTATCAAGTTATTTTTTATTTTATATTTTTTTTGACTTTTCACGATACACTACCTTAGTACTTAGATCCAACAGGCATGAATGATCTTCACAGTTTGATGGTATGAACGATCTTCTGCTGAATCTCCTGATTTCTATCAGTGATATCACTTGACTTCTCAACCGCAGATATTTGTGCATTCCTTTGTTATTATTCTCCAGGGCTCTGTTGCAGACGTACCAACCACATAACTCTGCTTTTTTTTGTTTTTTTGTTTTTTTTTTTAAATTACAAACAACTGGTACATCTTTCAGAATGGAATGCATCATAATGCCACTCCTCAACTCTTTGACCTCCTCCTTCACGACAACGTTTTATGAGATCCCCCATATGAATTGGCATGACAGGCAGCTGTTTTCCACTGACTCTTTGTTTAGAGAGAGTGGTGCTCTTTTATACATTCTAGGAATTCCATGGCCTGTTCTGATGCATGTCCCTGTATCTGATCAACACAACTCACAGAACATATTAGATCCCACAAACACCAATGACTTTTCTCAGAATCATGTGATAATCCAAGTCCAATAGTTTTGTAAACAAATCAGCAATTTGCAAATCAGTACTCTGATATTCTATTACTATCAGTTTCTCCACAACTAATCTATGAATAAACTGATATTCAGGATCCTGTAATTGTAATTTTAGTATGTGATACATGATCTATAAAAATATCAACAAACAATTGATTATCACACAAAAATTGAAGCAAGGTCTAAGAATGTACCGTACGCTGTTCTCAATAGTTTGATCCTCATCAGGTGATTGAAACAGGTTCCCAAGGCATTAACCTCATATTCAACAATTGAACAAGGTAACTTTTTCAAGCTACTGAGCGTAACAGAAGATCATATTTGTTCTCAGAAAGCAACAGTAGCCAGTTGATCCTTCACGATGATAGAGCAATGTTTTGTCAAGTTCCTGTCGGCTCCTTTTGTAAACTTCAGCCCTATGTTGCATGTGCCTCGAACATGATTGACAATCCTTTGAGCCGCTCACATGTGTGACACCATTCACACAATCTCTTGATAGATCGTTTCCAACTCTCATAGGCGTGACTTCATCTCCACTTCTCTGTAACTCACATGCACTGATCAAACCTTTGGCATACTTGCATTGGTATATGAATACTTCATTATCTCGTGTTGAAGTGAAGGTGTTGTGTCTAGCGAACTCTCCTTAGAGCTTTGTACGACCAATCGTGCCTTGTTCTCCACAACTTGTCCAACTTAACTCCATTTGCAAGGCTCTGACATGCAACGCCACTAACTGCATCCTCTGTAGCTTTGTGTAATAGCAGCAGAAACAACAACTCTGCCCTCCTGAATCCTTCCAACAGCTTCTTGATGGAAGTGATTCTCACAGTTTCCTGAGTGCTACAGCTTACATTGGACAACAACTAGTTAATACACTCCTTCTCAGATCATGTCTCTAGACATCATAGAACACTGCTGATTGAACTCTTTTGCATGTGGATTGGACGACTTCGATATATAACAGCTATTATCAGAGCGCTGACCTTGGACTCAAATATTGTCACGCTCATCAACCGCCTGACATCTTTCCTTGGTGAAGGTAACATCTAAACCCTCGTCACACAACTGACTGAAGCTAATCAGACTGGCTTTTAGACAAGGTAGAAATGGGCTGATCTTTACCTCGAGATGCACCTTTGCCTCTGATTTTACCTACAGCTTGAACAACCACTAACAAGGAACCAGTGCTTCAATACAACAGTCTGTTGATCATCAACAGTGTGCGCAACATAACAATTCATGTCACGCTTCTGATGTTTACTCGCTTGTATCTTCGAACATCGTTGTGACACTCCTTCAGATGCGTGAGTGGTATAGTACAATCCAGGCACTTGAAACAGACAGCTTTGTGGAGGTTATAACTTACATAATAACAGCGACATGTTCTTTTGTTCAGATCTCCGACACTCCACATTCTTGCCTCAATTTCTGATTTTGTCCTTTCTTTCATCGATTTGATGTGTAAACCATTGTTAGTTGTGGTACTTGAAGATCCACTATAACAATACAGATCATTCTTCCTAATGAAGACTTGATTGCCTCTTCTTCCAACCTGGTGGAACTTCTTCTAGTGTGTGAGTTGACTTACACGATTCTTAAATCTGCAGTAATCAACCTTAGTATGACCAACCACACCACAATACCAACAACGACACAATTTCTCTCTCAGGTTGTTCACTACAATCATCTGATTAGTCTTCTACAGGTTGAACTCAGACGCTCGTTTGAAAGCACCACCTCTGTTTTGCGGCACTATTGACCCATTCACTACACTTGTGTCACCACTTGAGTTTCCTCCATGGTTCCTCATACCACAGTTTGCAAACATATTACTCTTATGAGTGACCAGCCGCTTATCCAGATTTTTTGCTCCTTTACTCAGTCTCTTGTTAATCTTTAGCTGATCCTCAAGACGTTGTCTCAACAGAGACATAATAATTTTCTCCTCAGACAACAATTTCTCAAGAGTGAAGACTCTATAAAGCAACTCTTCCTTCTCAGACACCAGATCATAATTCTCCTTCTTCTATAGAATCAGATCTTTAGACAGAGCGATGACTTGTTTCTCAACAGATAAGCTAGTCACATCTTAGGCTTCAAAACATACTTCTTATTCTCATCATCTTCTTTGACTGAATCAATATCATTCCATGTCAGACAAGATTTCGTATGAACACAGCCTTGACAGTTGTAACAATTCAGCACGCTTCTTCTTTCAAGTGTAGAACATTCTGATTGGAAGTGTGCATAACCTTGATATTCAGAACTCTGAGATTCTTTCTCTGCATATGATCTGGATGATGAAGATTGATGTTGACGTTGTACATCTTTCAGTCTTCTGAACAGCTTCTTGATCAGTATTTCCTCATTACCTTGAATAGACATCTGAGTTTCTACAGTCTTCAGAGTGAATGATTCCTCAGCCTTCTTATTGTTCTTTCTCATCTGCAGTTCATCTGTCTAAACTAATTTCACACACTAATCAACCTTCTGTTCATCAGAACTTAAAGCACCTTTACCATCAGATTTGTGAGAAAGATATCCATGTGATAAGCTTCTGAGAAATTTCTTGACAAACCTCTTATCCTTGTATACCTTCTTCAGCACTACAACTTCCAAGCAAGGGGAGCTTAGTTGACTGTTGAAATGACAGGATGGTGATACATCAGATTGTTCCTTCTTCAACCTTCTGGTTTCCTCAAAGAAGGCTTCCAAAATATCCCAAGCTTCTTTCGCCGACATACACTCTTGTACCATTGCGAACAGATCCATCGGCAAGCAGCTGAAAATAGTAGATAATGCTTCAGCATTTTGTTTTCCCTTTAACTTCTCCTCAGCCGTCCACAGCTTACAAGGCTTTATTACAGTTTCTCCTCTCATATTCGTAAGTGTTGGAAGTGACAATCCATCCTCAACAGCGAACCAGGCTTCCATATAAAAATTTTGAATCATCTGTCTGATCTGTGCTTTCCAATCGTCATATTGCTCAGTATCAAACATCAGTGGATTGTTCTCATCAACGAACTGTTGTGGATTCTCCATACCTCGTCGCAGGATCTCACCTGTTGAAAAGATAACCAGCTCTTTTATCAGGCGTCCGCTCTGATACCAATTGAAAGGGTATAGAGACACACAACACACTGATTTACACTTGGAACACGCCAAGCCAATGCTTTTCTATTTGATTATGGTTACAAGAATAAATCTGACCTCTCTTCTCTTTTCTATCTAAACACACACCTGTGTAGATCTAAGAGAATAAACTCACCCTCTCTCTTTTTAGCTAAGAGATTAAAACTCACCCTCTCTCTTTTCTATCTAAACTCTCACCAGTGTAGATCTAAAAGAAATAAAAACAATTCTATATGCACTTAATCACCTCCCTGATTAACGTCACAGAGAACTGGGAACACACCTTCTAATCCTTATTTTTCTGGCTTCGAAGTTTACAACTGTATCAATATTCTAGAGTGCTCAAATTGGTTTGTGGCCTACTCCTAGAATATATATACACGACTTGAGAAACCCTAGAACGCAAATCTCCAAGTATCACGGGATAAGGAAACTGCTTGTTGCTCAACCTTATCATTTCCTTAACTATTGCAGAGAATATTCTTCATATCTCCAAGTAAACGAAAACTGCTTGCTGCTCAAGCTTATCCTTTCCTTATTTATCGCAGAGAATATTTTCCATATCTTCAAGTTCAATCTCGTCTCTATCTTCAATGCCAAATCAGCAACCTTCCTTGACACATCAACACATCCCCTCATGTCTTGCCACGTCAGCTCACACATCCATGTCAGCAACTCAGGCGTCTGTGATCTGATGCAGCTTCCTGATTGGCACAACACTCTGTTCGTCACAACGACTTGTTCCTCACAGCGAGTTGTTCCAAAATCTGCATTTACAGAACCAAACAATGTCATTATGATAGAATAAATGCATTATATATATATAGATGATGTGACTTGTATTTTTCTATTTACTTTTATCCTTCACGTTCGAATATCGAGAACATACACATAAATATTTCTTAATATTCCTTTTTCATAAGAAAGATAATAGAATATTAAGTCATCTGATGATTACAAGTAGTTATGTATGGTATTCTAACTTCAGTGCCACTTAGAAGTTAATATAATAGAATCATATTAGAGTTAATATTTTCAACTCAATAGAGTTCATGATTTGAGTTGAACTGAGTTGACCCATAAATCTTGATCTATTTGACACCCTTATTCATAATATAAGAAGAATGTATATGCAGTACTAATAAACCAAAAAAAAAAGAGAGGATGAAGACAGTTTAGATGATAGAAAATATAAATATTTCTCATATTCTAAGACTATATATATATATATATATATCATATCTTACATGTATATATCATGTAGACCATTGAACTTTTATAAACATAATAATAATAACATATGCTACATATTTATACGCTGAGTCAGTGTTAGTTTAATACCAAAAAAATATATAGAGTTTATAAATTATGTGAGATTTGAGATATGATGATTAGTGTTAGTGAGATGTGTGTCTTGCTATTTATAAGAAAAAATTGTAGTTAAAAGTATATTAAAAATTCATTATATAATTGGGTGGTTAATGCAGTAGTTTTTTTGTATCAATTCATACATTATTGTTTTAGGAGTTACATAAAATATATGAGAGTTATAAAACGCAATAAGTGCATATTAATATATATTCAATTGTTATTAATCATTCATTGCAATGATATAAATATTATAGAAGTTACAAAATTGTCAGCATAAACACAGATAATTAGCTAATCAATTGAGTTTTTGTGTTTCATTATCAATCTATCTACAAAGTTAGTTTTTCTCGATTGTCAAAAAAAAAGAGTTAGTTTTTCATTCTTCTTCTTCTGCAAAAAAATTCTTAACTGTTTCCTCCTCTATTTCACCTGGGTCCATTTGCATTTACCAATGTAACGCCCCGACCGCCACCTCTCATTGGGCTGCATGTCCAATCCCAATCCATGGACGTACCTTCCTTAATGGGTCCCATGTCCTCTTACTAGGCCCGTGGAGCTCATCCATATCCGACGGCCGGTTTGCTACGTTCAAGAGGTTTTAAAGACTTGTTATCGTCCCTACATGTCATCACATGATCTTTCTTTGTGTTTTGTCCTTACTCACACAGTTGTCACTTCCTGGAAGGTCACCTATCCTAAAACTACTCCAGCATAAGCACACTTAACCGTGGAGTCTCAGGACCTTTGACCAAAAAGATAAGTGCACTTTGGTAACATAGGTGGCCAAATGAATTCTTTTGAACCTGTTCGCAAGTCTCTGAAACCAGGGTATCAAAATTCACCTCCACTAATAGATCTCGTTGCTCACAAAGACCATCACCCACGACGGTGTCAACGCACTTGACTCCACACTTGTCTGGGTTCAGCTCTGATACCACTTGTTACCCCGACTGCCACCTCTCAGTGGGCTTGATGTCCAATCCCAGTCCATGGGCCTACCTTACTTAATGGGTCTCACATCCTCCACTAGGCCCGTTAGTCCATCCATATCTGACGACTGGTTTGCTATGTCACATAGGTTTTGAAGACTTGTTACCGTCCCTACAAGTCATCATATGATTTTTTCATGTGTTTTATCCTCACTCGCTCATTTCCGACAGTCACTTCTCGGAAGGTCACCCATTCTAAGATTACTCCAGCAGAAACACGTTTAACTGTAGAGTTCTCTCAGGACCTTTGACCAAAAAGATAAGTGCACTTCAGAGACATAGGTAGCCAAATCAGTTCTTTTAAACCTCTCCGCAAGTCTCTGAAACCGAGCTGTCACAACCAACAACTCTAATATTTGGGTTTTATTGGCTACTTCCTAAGTTCTATTTCATCATCATAGAAAGGCCACAACATCAAATATTTCTCCCATTATTGGCCCATTATACTAAAGAAGATCTAACCTTAAAATATCATACATTCATCCTAACAATTCACGTTGCACGCTCACCTTCCACTTTGTCATTCTCTATGGGGCGTTAGGCCTCTCTTCCTCTACCTTCTCATGTCCTTCGTCCTCACTACCTTTGAGTTTCCCACCGTCATAAGTTCAAATCCATTCAATGCAACTACCATTACTCGATTCCTCTATTAAAAATTTAAAACAAAAGTTATATTAGTTTTAAACACGACTTAAGCTTCTACTGTTGACAACATGCAGCAGAAGGAAAATAAAAAATGTTGAATTAGATTTAGACTATGAAATTTCACCTATATTTTATTTTCAGTCTATTTTTTCTTTTTTTAATTTTCCACTTGGTATTTTCACAAAACCATGACTACACTTTAGATGTGGAGATGTGTCATGTGTTATCTTTCTCAGTTTTAAATTTGAATACAATATGATTGTTTACGGTAACATCTATAACTAACACATCATTATTTAATTAGAAGGTCCATATTTGTACTTATGATATGTTCAAAACTTATATGCTTCAGTATGTTCACTTTTAACTACAAAAAAGCCCAAAACAATAAACAATTACATCTTTTCAAAACAGAACTTTAAATTGGAAAAAATAGACAACTAAGAGCATCTCTAGTGGGAAATGCTTTTTGAGTTGCTCTCACATTTGGGCTCCAAAATCAGAATAAAAAAACCCATTTATGAATCTATGAAGTGGAGTATCGATGATGTGGGAAGCAATTTGAGCAACCCCTGAAGAACGCGACGTAGCGTATACCGATTTGTGGACGCGTAAATATAAAAGTTTTTTTTATTTATTTTTTTTTTCCTTTTTCTTCTTTCATTCTTCCTGACTCTCTCTCTCTTCTCTCTCGTACGGCATTGAACCAAAAACCCCATTTCTGTTTCTGTAATCTGTGAAGTAGAGGTAGTACAAAGTGATTAAAAGATGAATTTAGTACTCAGATTCAGGCAACATTTATCTCAAACCTCCTCCATATTATCACCTCTTTCTCGAATCAGCGCCAACCGGAGTTATGCCCAACCCGCAAAGATCAAAGAGGAAGAAGAAGAAGAATTCGATAAGAGAAGGCTCCTAACAGATTACAATCCAGCCACGTTTGATCCAACGGAGCGTGTGTTTAGACTCGTAGATGAGATCTCATCTCTGACATTATGAGAAATCTTCGAGCTTGGTGCAATTATAATGAAGAAGAAAGGTATGACGGAGCTACCGACCGTCGCCGTTATGAAACCTAGAGTAGCTAGTGCTGGGATCGTGCGTCAAAGTGGTGGTGGTGGTGGAGCGAGTGAGGAAGCTAAGGTGGAGAAGACAGTTTTTGAGATAAAGCTGGAGTCTTTTGATGTGTCTGCTAAGATTAAGATTATAAAAGAGTTGAGGAGATTTACTGATTTGGGTTTGAAAGAAGCTAAAAGCATTGGTGGAGAATACTTTTGCGATTTTGAAAGCTGGTTTGTCTAAAGAAAAAAGTGAAAAGATCGTTGAGAAGTTAAAAGCACTTGGTGCTAAAGTTGTTTTGGATGAACAATCATCAATCTTGTTTCTCAAAGTCTAATAGCATATGCAATAATATTTTATTATATGTAATTTAATTTAAATTTTTTTTTTTTTTTTGAATTTAAAACCAATTACAAATTGACATGTGGAAAGTTAGGGGGTGTATTCAACTTGACATTTTAAGTGATTTGTGTAAAATTTACAAATCCTATGTTATTCAATCATGGATTTTAAAAAGTCTCTTGAAATCCACTATTATTGAACTGATGATTTAAAAATCTACTTTAAAATTCACTGTTATTCAAAACAGTTTGTGGATTTGGATTTTAATAAGTTTTTGGGATTCTGGAGGATTTGAGAGGATTTGTTTAGTTAAATATACAGAAATCCAAATCTCATGGTTTTAGGTGGGATTTGAAAAAAATTCACCATAAATCATATCAACTTCCATAAAATCTATCAAAATTCCAAATTTTCTAAATCCCATAAAATTCTCCAAAATCATGGTTTCAATACACCCCCTTAGGACATCTCCAACCCTACTCAATTTTAGAGTCAAAACTCTATTATAGAGCAACATTTGCTCCAACCCTACTCTATATTTTCCTCTAAAATAGAGAAAATGATAGGATTGCTCTATATATAGAGTAACTCTATTCTCACCTCTATTTTTTTACACTACCTCTATTTTCAACTCTAAAATAGAATAATACATTGGAGGAAAACAATGCTCTATTTTAGAGTTACTCTATTTTAGAGAAAAAAATAGAGATATACATTGGAGATGGTCTTAGTCTCTCGAAAATTTTTCAAATGAAAATGTTTCTTATTTCTCACTCATACTTTTTATTATTTTTATTTTTTATATCCTTGAGAATTCAAGTGAGAACCCCTCCATTGCTCATGGTCTAATAGATCAATATTTACAAGCAGTAAAACAAAACTAGAAACTGATCCAGCTGATCTAATCATAACCCATATTTCTTGCACAATGAAGGAGATAATTTATTGCTTTCTTTTTGTAGTTGGCAATTTGACAACAGAACAACAACTATTCTTTCATTCCACCAGTTCAACGCGATTGGGGGTAAGTTGACCAAAAGGCCCCATTGCTATTGTCACTCTTTGCACCAAATTTATGACTAAACCTGATTATTTATAACTATGGTAGAAGTATTTAGAAGGAGCTGGTACGTCTTAATTGGTCCATAAACTTCAGTATCAACTAAACAGAGCTGTCTGATTTTTTTTCTACTATGCTACAATAATACTAATTACTTGTACGAGTTGGTTAAATCCTTCTACAAGAAACTAAAGTGTGGCCTACGTATCTTGATTTATTCACAATACCACATCCTTTTTTTCTTTCCTTCAACCTCAATTCACGTACTTCTTGACTACTAGACGTGCTGACGTACAGTTTCGGGCCAAACTTCTTAAACAACCTATAGCGTCACTCGGCCCAAACAAAATTGAATAACTTATTAGAAATCATTGCCTTCATTTTTATTTCCTTCGTTCAGTCATTTTTGGCGGTTTATTTTTTTCCTTTTCTTGACAGATCTCATGTCAGACACTTTTTTATCCTATTCGGACATTTTTGGTACCTACCCCTATCTCCATCCTTGCTATTTAATGCTTATCAGAACAAAGAGAAAGGCTATAGGAAGAAGAGAATTAAAAACGGAGCTTCTCACATACGAACATGGTTGGAAAGGATAACACTTTGCCGTTGCTTGACCCTCGTGATCCGCCGGAACTCAACGGAACCAAACCGGCGTCTAAAGTATGGGCCAAAGAGTTCGGCGAAGAGTCCAAGCGGCTTTGGGAGCTAGCGGGGCCGGCGATCTTTACAGCCATCAGTCAGTACTCTCTTGGCGCCCTCACTCAGACTTTCTCAGGTCGTCTCGGCGAACTCGAGCTCGCCGCTGTTTCAGTTGAGAACTCTGTCATCTCCGGTCTTGCCTTTGGTGTCATGGTATGTTACGTAACCCTTCATACGTGTCTTGTTCTTGGTAATTTATATTCTGTTCCAACAAAGGCCACACAATCTAAAAGGATTAGCTTCTTTTATTCTATTCGTTAATATCATAGTAGATCTTCCCATACATTTTAAATAGTTTCTTAATGTTGCAAATATTCTTTTTATTTTTTCTGATTGTAATGGCTTATAGTTAGTTTGGTGACAAAAAAGATTAGTTTAATTTAGGTTAAACTTAATTACAGAAAGAGTAACTTTGGAAAATATGAGGTCCTTAATTTTAGTTCTTGTTTTTTTTAATCAAAAAGTTCCTTAATTTTACTAAAACTGATTTTTACGCATACGGAATTTAGAAAGTACACCCACTTGCATAGAAATTTTATGATTATATGCTTCTTCTTTTTTATATTCAAATTTATTTGTAAAATATGTTTGGATAGCGAAACAAGAAAACATGATTGTAACTGGAAAGTGGAAACTTGTGCCTGAGGCTTGGACCATCCGCTTTTCTTCCTCTCCACTAGACACCCTTCACTTCTTGTTACCACATGTTTTTTTGGTTTGTTTATTCTTCAACTTTGTGTGTTTCCAAAAATAATATTATAAAAAAATCCTAAAATCTGTGAATTAATAAATTTAATATTTTCATTAGCTTTATGTCATTTCATATATGACTCAATAATATGTACTTATTTATTTTCGTCTACATTTAGCACTATTAATATACTATAAAAAAAAAAGAGGATTACTTTTCAAGTTTAGTTTACAAAATATAGCAATGACACTTAACGTGTTTAAGGAAAGTAGTAAAAAGTAAAAACTTACAGATAGTTAAAAAAAATTCATATTGAAAGTTCAACTGTTTTTAGTTCCCAAACTTTTTAAAATAGAAAGGGCAGGTTTTAGAGACTTGGCCTGTATCCAATTAACATAACTAAAACTTCTGTCTAGTTATAAAACATTTTTTTTTTTTGACGGACAGTTATAAAACATTTTGAAAGAGCAGAAGATGAAAGATAAAAATTAAACTATGAGCGATAATAATGTCACAGTATTTTATCATTCCCGCCCTAATCATCTTAAATTAACCAATACTAGCAAAATTTAATACTGTGGTGATGGAAACTGGTTGCAGTTAGGGATGGGGAGTGCGTTGGAGACATTGTGTGGACAAGCATATGGCGCGGGACAGATTAGGATGATGGGAATATATATGCAACGTTCGTGGGTCATTCTCTTTACCACTGCTTTGTGTTTGCTTCCCGTCTACATTTGGGCTCCTCCTATTCTTTCCTTCTTTGGCGAAGCTCCTAAGATCTCTAAAGCCGCGGGTATATCATTCTTTTTATTACTTTATGTCAATTGGTTTTGAGATGGAAGTCCATCACACGTCCACAACTTCTGCATGCTAAGTTTCTAACCTTTTTCAAGTTTAAATTTACAGGGAAATTCGCGCTGTGGATGATTCCACAACTATTTGCGTATGCAGCAAACTTCCCGATACAGAAATTCTTGCAGTCACAGAGAAAAGTTCTTGTGATGGCTTGGATCTCTGGAGTGGTTTTGGTTATACACGCAGTATTTAGTTGGCTCTTCATCCTTTACTTTAAGTGGGGACTTGTAGGTGCAGCCATCACTCTCAATACCTCGTGGTGGTTGATTGTTATCGGTCAGCTTTTGTATATCTTAATCACTAAATCCGACGGTGCATGGACTGGATTTTCTCGGCTGGCGTTCCAGGACCTCTACGGATTTGTCAAACTTTCCTTAGCCTCTGCTCTTATGCTTTGGTACGTACCATTTCATTTTTGGCTAATAGATAGCTTTTGATTTATGTAAGCTAAGATTTCGTATTTTGCAGTTTGGAGTTTTGGTACTTGATGGTTCTGGTCGTTGTTACTGGTCTTCTTCCTAATCCGTTGATACCAGTCGATGCCATCTCCATTTGGTAATCGGTTTGTGCTGATGTTTGTTAGTTTCTCACTGAAAAATAGGTTTGTTTAGTAACCTTGTGTAAGTTTTGGGTATCACAGCATGAACATAGAAGGGTGGACTGCCATGATATCAATCGGGTTTAACGCTGCGATAAGGTAAGTTTTCTACCTTTTTGTATCATTATATATATTTCTCTAGACCCACATTAGGAAAGCTAGTTAAACACTCATGAACTGATGAAACTTTGTCTCTTGGTGTGATCAGTGTGAGGGTATCGAATGAGCTGGGTGCGGGAAATGCAGCTTTAGCTAAATTCTCGGTGATAGTTGTCTCCATAACTTCAACTCTAATTGGGATTGTGTGCATGATTGTTGTCTTAGCCACAAAAGAGAGTTTCCCTTATCTTTTCACTTCTAGCGAAGCAGTGGCAGCAGAAACCACGAGAATAGCCGTCTTGTTGGGCTTCACCGTCCTCTTGAACAGCCTCCAGCCCGTCTTGTCAGGTACGTCATGATGAATCATAATAATAATCAAAAAAAAATTAGGATCAGAAAACATTTGAGTTTGTGATCACTTTTGATACTTCATTTTATTTTAGGGGTTGCGGTTGGAGCTGGGTGGCAGGCTCTGGTTGCATACGTTAACATTGCGTGTTATTACATCATTGGACTTCCCGCTGGTCTTATTCTTGGATTCACACTTGACTTTGGCGTTCAGGTTAGCTTTTTTACCGACGCGATTAACCTTTTTTTAATTCACTCTTACACAAGGGATTATGACAATTTGTGTATGCATTGTTCTTTTTTAATTTGATGTTAATACATTTGTAAAATTTTGTAGGGAATATGGGGAGGTATGGTAGCTGGAATATGCTTGCAAACACTGATATTGATTGGAATCATCTACTACACTAATTGGAACAAAGAGGTCTCTTACTAAATCTCTTTATTTCTGTTATGTAGTTCCTCTTTTGTGTTTGGTTTGATCATTTCATTAATTTGCTCTATAAATTCTGTAGGCTGAGCAAGCGGAGAGTCGGGTTCAGAGATGGGGAGGAACAGCTCGGGAGTGATCAACTCTTGGGATCATCAGTTCTCGATTTCTCTGTTTTTTTTTGTTGTCAATGTTACAAGAACAAATTGTACCTCTCTATTTGTTTTTGTTTTATCGATATGCCTAAACTGAAGTTAACGAGTCTCTCTGTGAATGTTAGAGGGGTTTGTTATTTTTAGTCCTATTCTTAGATCTAGGATGGTTTACTGAGTTAAACTTTTGATTAACTGAACTATGAGATTTGATTTTCATAGGCTTGTTGATCGTCAGTGTTGATCCAAAATGATGACGTGCGAATTGAAAACCCACTATGAGTGAGAATCCACTTTATGGAGTGACATTTACCCATTCTTCACGAATTCATGGACCCGGATGATATTAGGATCATTAGGGGTTTTGCCCATGATATTGGAAGAAGGTCTCATGGAGAATTTGAAATATCTTTGTTTTCAGATATAATTGATCATCTGGATTCTCACTCATAAACCAATACGTTGATATTGAAGCTTAGACATTCCTAGGTTAGCTTCTAGGTTCAATTTTTTTTTTTTCTTTTCTAGATCTTGACATTACAACATCATCGCAGGACATGATATTTAAAAGCTTTTTGAAGCCTTAAGTGGGCCTAAATCTAAGTATTGAACTCCAAGATTTCACCTTAAAGGTCATGAACAACCAAAAAAAAAATCATGAAATGAAGTACTTGACAAGGTTTAACCACAGCAAGAACTTGACGTCAATATCATAGGTGGTAAAGAAGGTTCAAACGCAAAAATATTTTGTGAGAATCAAAGTGTGAAGGAAGTGAATCGTCAAATCTGTTTCTTTCACCTGACCGTAAATCGATTTCCATTATAAAAAAAAATCACATGAAACAGACATTTTGGGATTCAATTTATTTTTAATCAATTTTAATCTTATATAACTAAGTAGCGAGCCAACCAAAAATTTTCAATCTTAACTATACACCAATTTTCATTAGATTTAATTATATCAATATATTAAATTTTATTTTAAAATCTTTCTAATTTTAATCATCTTAACTATTCAATTAATATAACAGTTCTCTACATTTGTTGGGCCCTTTAATATTTTTACTATTTTTCTTACATTAAAACGCAACTATATGCATTCAATGATTAAGTTAAATTATTTTGGTAATGTTTTCTACACAATGTTAATGATTGAACAATCAATTAATTGACTTAAATGTGAATTACCTACATAAATAACATATATGTAATTTATTTTAAATTTTATTCTTTCTATATATATAGTTGTAGAAGAATATGTAATTTGGTGACTGATAAGATATATATTAATCTTTCTAATTTTAATCATCTTAATTGTACAATTAATTCATCTAACCCACTAACTATACTATCAAAAACTTTAAGGAATTTTTACATTAAAATAAAACTAAATGCATTAAAAACACAATTAAGTGAACTTAGTTTTGTAAGTTACACTCAATTGTGCATGACCTACACATTTTTTATCAACAATTTCCCTATAAATAGGAAACACCTCACTAAACACCATCATATATCAAATCCCTCATAAAAATTAAAATTCTATGACATCATTTTCAATATAACTAATGGTGTTTCAAATGTTTTATGTATGTCACTTTTGAAGATTTGAAAGGAAATGTTGGTTTTAGTTTATATAGATTTCATGTTAGTATCTTTATAAGAAGTTCAAGTGATTCAAATATGGTATAGCGGTAAATTTTGATATTTATTTTAACTTTATTATATTTTATAAGAAACTAATATATATTTTGTGTCTTATCTTCAGAGGCTGTTATTGGATGAATGATTTGTAAATCCATATAGAATTGTAAAATATATGTCTCAATAAAATGTAGTTCTACCAATTTAGTTATGAGATCTTACAAAACTTCACATGTTAATTTTAAGATACAAAATTTTTTGTTAACTTTTTGCCATTTAAATATTATATAATAAAGTATTAAAAAAAAAACAAGCATTGTAGAGTTGACATGTGACATCCCTCCTTTTGATATCATCTCTTAATTCTAAATAAATTGTCTTATTTTTCTTTAATTGAATTTAATCATATTATTACTAAAGAAAATAAATATAAAAGTTTACATAATAGTACAAAAAGATCAAGATGTATTGACTTATTAAATCATACATAATGAGTTGAAAACCTGTATCATAAGAAATGTTTATACTAATTGTTAAAGCTCACATTAAACCGTATGTAATTCCACATACAACTCTTATATTCATGAAGAAAACATACAAAAAGAAGTGGAAAAGGAAAAATAAAATAACTAAATCATTATCATATAATATCTTACATAATTTTTTCTTAAGAAAAAAACTATTTAAGAAACAAAAAAAAAGCAATAGAAAATGGTCTCTCCTACTAACCAGTCAAAAAGAGTTATATCATCATATTAGATAGAACAATGTATACGATCTAACAGTTAGTTTTTTATAGGTGTATCTAATAGTTTAGTATAAGACTATAGTCTATAGATACAATATAAATTAGTTAGTAAAAATAACAAATTTATGTAATACAACAATGAAGTTTAAAAATTGAAAACACAATAAAACAAATAACTTTATAGGTGAAGATGGTTACACAGTTGAAAAGATTGAAGATGTTGAATTTTTTTTTTCAAAAATTGTCACTTTTTGAATTGAAGAGTTTGAGACAAATTATTGAACCCATTTAACTTAAAATATTGAAAAAATAAATTAAAAGTGCAAATGGATGACTTAATTAAATTAATAGGTTAAAAAAGTTGAATAAGCATTCATCCAATTTTTTTCCATTTGAGATGAATAAGTTGGAATACTTATTCATCCTATTCAACCAAAAAAGTTGGAGAAATGAACAAATTATAAAGTAAATTTGTTTAATTCTTTCATCTCCTGTTTAGTGGATGAATGAGTTGAATGCTATCAACCATTTTAACTTCATTCAGACAACGAGCGTTTCCACAGTCTTCTCCTTCTCAGAGAGTACAAATTTCAATGCCACCAAAACCATCCAAAGATTATAGTCCGTCTAAAAAATCTCTTGTAAAAGTAAATAGTCTCTCTGTATATTACATTAATATATATATATATATATATTTTTTTAGTTTTGAATTCGATACTACTTTTCCGGTAGTCATCAGAATATATCTGTTAATGTATTAGTTTTTTTTATTTTTTTTTTTGTATGGAGCTTGAGATTCTTATTTTGTTAATTAATTGTCTAGTTAAAAATAAACTAAACTACAACACAAATTTAAAAACATACAACTTTTAGATCATACAGTCTAAAATACAACATAAATCGTAATTCTAAAGTCAATCTGACAGTCGCTATTGTAACGTTTCTAAGGCCAATTTGAAAATTTTAGATGTTTCATTCTTGAGTAGTGTAAACTTGACAATTCTATTTTGGAATGAATAAAATATTTCAAGAATACTAGACAACTTAACTTTCCTATATAGAAAATTTAAAATACAAATTTAAGGAAAATCATAATTAAAATCCGCAAAATATTTTTCTGAAAATTTATTTTTACTTTTTTGCCATACACATTTTGTTGCCATTACAATAAATGGCTTGCCACGTAAAATTCTGAACATAGTTACTGAAATGGGAACAAAAGAGATTATTCAACTTTCTTAATCCGTCGCAAAAGCCTAATTTCCTCTTTCTCTTTTTTACCCGGTCATCGTCACCTCCTTGCTGGATCCGCTGAGCGAGCTACAAGCGCAACAACAACAACAACAACAATGGCGAAATCAAGCGCCGACGATGAAGAGCTACGGCGAGCTTGCGAGGCTGGGATCGAAGGAACCAAACAATCGATCGTTATGTCAATACGCGTCGCCAAGAGTCGCGGTGTTTGGGGCAAGTCTGGGAAATTGGGTCGACAAATGGCTAAACCCAGGGTTCTCGCTCTTTCTGGTGATTCCTTCTTCTTCTCTCCTTTGATCGTTCAGATTTGATTTCATTTTCTGGATTCAATTACTCGAATTCGCGTTTTTCCCCCTAAGTTTTAGTGTCTATTGCATTAGATCGGAGTTTTGTTTCCTGTACAGTCGCAAAGTTGATTTCCACTGGTATTAAGAGAAGCATAGTAATGTAATTGAATTCGGGCTTGTGCCATGGAAAGGAATCTATAGAATACAAAATCCTTATAATATTCCACTGTTCTTGGCCATTTCGAGACTCGTCAGAGCTCAGAAAAGTTTTTTACCCTGTCAGCAAAAAGGATTTTGGTAGTGTGCACTCTATTACGTGAAACAACCCAGTGTACTTGTGTGTTCTGATTCAAGTGGATGATATGATGCCTTGGATCCATGTTTTTTTGAAGCTTTCTTGTCAGATATTACCAGGTTCGTAAGAGTTGCAATCAACTGATATGCGTTTTTATTCTGCTTTCGACAGTCAAATCGAAGGGTCAACGGAAGAAAGCATTTCTTCGAGTCATGAAGTATTCAAGTGGAGGAGTCCTTGAGGTAGTCTTCATTTTTTTTTATCTAGATGAGGCACACTTTCACAAGAAACTCACAGGGTTTAGCATTTTACTTGATAGCAATCAAATTTATGCATACCATGATAGCAGGTTATTCCAAGTTCAGAATGACATGATGATGTTTTATAATTATTTTTTCATTCAGCCTGCTAAAATGTATAAACTCAAGCATCTGTCAAAGGTGGAAGTCATTACTAATGACCCAAGTGGATGCACTTTTACCCTGGTAAGATTACTCAATGATTATATGTAAGATTTCAAGACGAAATATTTGTATTATGTAGTATAAGAAATGGAACACAAAAGCAGAATGCATAACTGTAAAATACTGTTTAATTTTCCATTTCACCCCTGCTTTTGCTGATGTATAGTCTTTTAGGGATTTGACAATCTCAGGAGTCAAAGTGTTGCTCCTCCTCAGTGGACCATGCGCAACACTGATGACAGGTACCGCAGTTAGGAATATACATTAACTCTTACAATATGTGATGTATTGATGTTAAGCAACGATATATTTTTTTTATTGTAGTTTTGCTCGTTAAATACATACCTTTCTCTACCATGATTGTAGGAACCGACTTTTAGTTTGCATATTGAACATATGCAAAGACGTATTAGGCCGCCTTCCCAAAGTTGTTGGTATAGATATTGTCGAGATGGCCCTTTGGGCTAAGGTGCGGATTTTAACTTTTTCTGTCTTCTGTTTTTTTGCCTAAGTCTCTTAATTTCAAAACAAGCTTCGGTATGTACTTGTTAAACTCATTTTCCTTTTCAGATACGTGGGTGCTTTTCATATAATAATTTTATCTGCTTTATCTTTCTGTTTCATATTATTGATCTAGGATAACACTCCAGTAGTCACTACTCAAAGAAGTACAGAAGATGGTGAGCCTGTTACTGAAACTGTAACAGAAAGCGACTTAAAAGTTACTGTTGAGAAAGAACTAGTCTCTCAGGCCGAGGAAGAGGATATGGAGGCTCTCTTGGGAACGTATGTCTTTTTCTATTCCTGTCATCATTTTGGTTCAATCCTTTCTGTTCACGCATTTCCTCCTTTTTTCTTATGTAAAAATTAGTATATGTTTTACAAAGGATAACTGCTTTATTATCTACCTTGTGTTATTGTTAATTGGAATGAAGAGATTAGAGTAAATAACCCAGGACTCCTTCCCATTAAGTTAAAGCTTGTGGCACTAGGTTTCTGATTAAGCAGAATTGTTTGTATGTCCAGCATTCATAGTACTTGTAGAATCACTTACTTCTTTTTCCTCTTGATTGTATTAAACATATACTATTGGCATTGTTCTCTGAAAACTAGGTTGCTGGGGATAAGTAAATAATGGAAGCAGTTTTCTGTTCCACTTAGTTTTGTCAGGTTGTTAACTCGACTGATATAATTGACTTATACAGTTATGTAATGGGGATTGGTGAAGCTGAGGCATTTTCTGAAAGGCTGAAGCGAGAGCTCCAAGCTCTTGAAGCGGCAAATGTACATGCAATTCTGGAAAGCGAACCATTAGTAGATGAGGTAATTATTTTATGCTAATTATTATTCAAGACTATCTTTGGTATTTGAACAGTTGATGGGCATTGCGAAAAAAAAATAAAAAAAAGAAAAAGAACAGTTGATGGGCAGATCAGCGTTTAATTTTTCTTGTTTATATCCTAATCTTCATGTTTTTCAGGTTTTGAATGGACTAGAGGCAGCTACAAATATTGTTGATGACATGGATGAATGGTTAGGAATATTCAACATTAAACTTAGACACATGAGGGAAGACATTGAATCGGTAGGACTCACTTCCTATAAATATTCCTGTGATTTGTTTTATTATTTGTGGTTGGTTATGGCTTATGGAATCTGCGAGAGTAAGAGAGAAAGAGAAATTGGTTTCAAGTACTTGTTTTGTTGGACTGATCATTAGCTTCATATGTCAACACATATTCTCACTTTCTTGTGTGGTATCCAGATAGAAACTCGAAACAACAAGCTAGAGATGCAGTCTGTAAACAATAAAGCTCTCATTGAGGAACTTGATAAAGTTATTGAGAGACTGCGTGTGCCTTCTGAGGTTTGTTTCGCTTTATTTTTGTGCATGCTTCTCATCTGTCTACTTGGTTCACTTAAAATTTGTTGTTGATTGCAGTATGCAGCATCCCTAACAGGAGGCTCATTTGATGAAGCAGACATGCTCCAAAATATCGAGGCTTGCGAGTGGTTAGCCAAAGCTTTAAGAGGCCTTGAAGTGCCCAACTTAGATCCGATCTATGCTAATATGCGAGCTGTAGGCCTATGCACTTAAATCTTGATTATTCGCTCATTAGTATTCTATTTTTCAGTTAAAAGAGTTTGGTTTATTACATTACATGTCGTGGTTAGAAAAGATTAACAGTATGAATCATTCATAGAAACTAGGTTTTGTACAATTACCTGAATTTGGGCTACTCGTGCTGTATTTTCTTCAGGTAAGAGAGAAAAGAGCAGAACTAGAAAAATTAAAAGCTACTTTTGTAAGGAGAGCTTCTGAGTTCTTGAGAAACTACTTTGCTAGTTTGGTAGATTTCATGATCAGCGACAAAAGCTACTTTTCTCAGGTACTACTTGTGTAAAATTCCATCTTTCCAATATGAATTTTATAGATTATAATTCTGAATATATATCGCCGCATCTTGTAAACAGAGAGGGCAGCTGAAGAGGCCTGACCATGCAGATTTACGGTATAAATGCAGAACATATGCTCGTCTTTTGCAACATTTAAAGGTAAAACCGAGAAATGACTAGGTGATATTCTGAAAGCTCAATTCAGTACATTGACAACTTGTCTCCTCTCTCTTTTCAGGGTCTTGATAAGAATTGTTTGGGACCATTGAGAAAAGCATACTGTAGCTCCTTGAACTTGCTCCTTCGCCGGGAGGTGAGGAGCAAATATTCCTTTCATTTTTATATTGACAACTGATTTACTGGAACTCTTAATTGACTCAGGCTGCTAAAACGTACTGAATGTTAAAATGCGTGGATATTCAGCAAACATTTGTTTTTCTTCCTCCAGAGCGTTAAATATTCAGTTACTCAATATTTGTTTCTTCAAAATATACAGGCTCGTGAATTCGCGAATGAGCTTCGTGCAAGCACAAAAGTATCACGAAATCCTACTGTTTGGCTAGAAGGATCTACGGGTTCTAGTCAGAATGCAAACACTGACACCTCTGCTGTGTCAGATGCTTATGCCAAAATGCTAACAATATTCATCCCGCTTCTTGTGGATGAGGTAATTGTTAACGCAATGATTTTCTGTTTTTCCTTTAGATGCAACTGATGTATGTACAATTTCCTCATGTTTCTTTTTCTGCTTCATACTACAGAGTTCCTTCTTTGCACACTTCATGTGCTTTGAGGTACCAGCTCTTGCTCCTCCTGGAGGTGCTGGCAATGATAATAAAAACCAGTCGAACAATGACGATGGTAATGATGATGATGATTTGGGGATCATGGACATTGATGAGACTGACAAGAAAACTGGTAATCTCAAACTGCAGTTACATCTTCATATTGTAAGGTCTATTTGTTCTGAAAGCAAAACAATTTTCCAATTTTGCAGGTAAAACCTCCCCAGACCTGACGGCATTGAATGAATCTCTTCAAGATTTACTTGATGGTATACAGGTACGATGTCCCTCAAAATAAGGTCTCTATGTTGAAATTTAGAATTAGCTGGTTCAATTATCATACTAAATAAGAGATTTTTGTTCTTGTCACTGCAGGAGGATTTCTATGCTGTTGTTGACTGGGCATATAAAATTGATCCCCTACGGTGTATATCAATGCATGGTATAACTGAACGTTATCTATCTGGTCAGAAAGCTGATGCTGCAGGATTTGTTCGCCTTTTGCTTGGAGATCTGGAGTCGAGGGTTTCTATGCAATTCAGCCGTGTAGTCCGTCTACTCAGATTTTGTTTAGATTATATTCCTGGCATACCATTCCTACTAATCAATTCAAGTTGACTTTAACTGCAGTTTGTGGATGAAGCTTGTCACCAAATTGAAAGAAATGAACGTAATGTAAGACAGATGGGTGTCTTACCATATATTCCAAGGTAATCAGGAAGTTCATACTATTAATACAGTATAGTGCCATGTGAATACTTATTTCTTTCCCCACCAGATAGTATTTCCGTCCACCTTGTAAACAATTTCAATCAAATTGTGGTTCTGAACTATTTTTCGCAATTAGATTGTTGGACAGATGGTCAAGTGATCAAAGAAACCGTTCTAGTATTGCTGGAAGCTATCCTAACATTATTATCTCATTTTCATAGATTTGCAGCACTTGCTACTCGTATGGAACAGTACATACAAGGGCAATCTAGAGATTTGGTTGATCAGGCATACACAAAATTTGTGAGTACTGCTATTTTTTTGAGTTTATAGCATTTGACCAGTAAAATTACACAAATCATGCAAGCAAAGAATAATGTGTGTCACGTCAGGCAGTAACAGAAAACCAATCTCATCTGATCTTAGTTCACTTGGAGTGTACAGAACCACCATTAGTTCATTCTCGACTTGAATAACAACAACATACAGTATAAATAAAGCATATCTCAGATCGTCTCTGCATTTACTATGATCAATTTATTTTCTTTCTTTCCCGCTTTAGCTGACAGTCTAACTCGTAATATAGGTAAGCATAATGTTTGTGACCCTCGAGAAGATCGCCCAGCAAGATCCTAAATATGCAGATATTCTCCTTTTAGAAAACTATGCTGCTTTCCAAAATAGGTAGGTCCTTTTCTAACCCTCTCTCTCTCTCTCTGTGTTAGTCTTCTCTTTCCCGACAACTCATATTCCCTCACCTTGTAATTTTTGTGTGTGCAGCCTGTATGACCTGGCTAATGTTGTACCGACATTAGCCAAGTTCTATCACCAAGCAAGTGAAGCATATGAACAAGCTTGTACGCGCCACATTAGCATGATAATTTACTACGTAAGTGGTGCTTCTCATTTGCAGCTAATAGCATAACTCTCTCCTTCTTTTTTCCATTCTTTTGGAGTTAATTGTTAAGGGTCCACCCGTTTGTGTTTGGCACATGTGTTCTTTCGTCCCTGCAGCAATTCGAAAGACTTTTCCAGTTTGCTAAAAAGATTGAGGATTTCATGTATACTATCACCCCTGAAGAGGTTAGTTGTTAGTTAACTAGTTTCACCATAATTTCACTTTCTCATTGGCATTTTACTTTCGGTTTCTAGAGTAAAGAAAAACCTGACACATTTCTCTGTATTTCAGATACCATTCCAGCTTGGTTTGTCGAAAATGGAACTCCGGAAGATGTTAAAATCCAGCTTGTCAGGGGTAAACAAATGTTCGTTAAGAGTGTATTAATTGTTCACTGACCTTTTAATATATATCTTTCCAATTCTTCTCGTTTTTGTTTAGGTGGACAAATCGATTGCAGCAATGTATAAGAAGTTGCAGAAGAATTTGGCATCCGAGGAGTTGCTACCATCATTGTGGGATAAATGCAAGGTACCAATTTAAAAGTTGAAGAGAGTAATAAATAACAGTGCATTATTAGCTCAATGTTGAATCAATGTGTTGTTTGTGTCAACTTAAACAGAAGGAATTTCTGGACAAGTATGAGAGCTTCGTGCAGCTCGTAGCCAAAGTTTACCCGAGCGAAAATGTTCCTGGAGTAACTGAAATGAGGGGACTTCTGGCTTCCATGTAAAAAAAAAAGTGACAGAACCAAAACTGAAGGCAGTTGTTTATATATCGCCCTTTGTTACGAGTTACGACGTTCTCGGTCATTTCACGGATACATACAAGTCATGTTATAACTACTGTATGGCACTACTATTAATTCTCTCTCTTTTTTTTTTTTTTTTTTTTCTCCATTTTTCCAGTTTTGTTGATCCGTTAAAGCCACGAAAAGTAAAAAGTTTGTGTTCTAACTACTAGGTTAGGTATGCATAACTTCAAAGTGTTCGGAGTAATGTGTTAAGGATGTGGATTTTAAAGCGAGGACGTATAAAAGGAGTTGTTTATCTATCTCCTACCAGATTAGCAAAGTGCCAAAGTTAATTAACTTTTCAGTGAATACTACTAATCGTGTTTAGCACTTAAAGCATTTTATATACATACATCATAAAATAATTTGTAATTTCTGTTATGCACAAAATGACAAAATAGTTAACATTAACTAAGTAAAAATCTTTATGAACATCATAAATATCAATTGTGGTCTTCTAAAGTTTGTATTCATATTTCATTTGAATTCAAATTTTACATCTTATTTATTTTTGAAAAATACTTAGGTTGAACCTCTCCATTCACCCCTTATTCTCTCAGCCAATCAGAATCTTCCATCTAATATTTCATTTAAAAAATAAATCAAAATTAAATTAAATAGCAAACTAAATTAAGGAAACAAATTCTGTATACTTTTAATTAAGGAAAGTTAAATATTGGGTTGGTTTAGATTTTTAAAATTAGAATAAAATTATATATCGGTTTGGGTTTACAAATGAAGTGGTTAGGGTTTATATTTTACAATTAAAACGAAATTATATGTCGGTTTGGGTTTACAAATGAAGTGGTTAGGGTTTAGATTTTACAATTAGAACAAAATTATATGTCGGTTTGGGTTCACAAATGAGATGGCTAGGGTTTAGATTTTACAAGTAGAACAAAATTATATGTCGGTTTGGGTTCACAAATGAGATGTTAGGGTTTAAATTTCACAATTAGAACGAAATTATATGTCGGTTTGGGTTCACAAATGAGATGGTTAGAGTTTAGATTTTACAAGTAGAACGAAATTATATATCGGTTTGGGTTCACAAATGAGATAGTTAGGGTTTAGATTTTATATATGTCGGTTTGGGTTTATTAAAAAGCGGTTTAAGTTTTTTAATTGTATAATAATGTATACATATTTTATTTCCTTATTTTATAAGGGGGTGAATGGAGAAGTTCACCCCTAGGGGTGAACCCAAGTATTGTTCTTTATTTTTCAAGTGCGTGAAGCATACTGCATATTAGGAATGAGACAAATTATATATCAAAAAAAAGAAAAACCAACAAATTTATTTACTGTATTAGAATCCGTTTGGTTGGTTCGATTCGATTCGCCGATTTGTCAAATCGGGTAAGTAACCTACTTATTTCCGGTGCGTGCACAAAAACTAGTTACAATAAATCCCTTTTTCTTTTAAAGAACACTAGGTAACAACCCGCACTATACGCGGGATAAATCGATTTAACGAAAATTATTATAAGTAAAATTATTATTTTAGAACCAATATTTATTTGTGTCAAACATAATATGTAACTAAAGTTTTTTAAATATATCACTCATTTTAAATATATTATGATTTTTTTGGGTACTAAGTTTATTTATAATGAGAAAGGGTTATTGTCTCATTCTTTTTTTAATAGCATATTGATTAATGTACAATTAAAACGTATATTCCTATTTGGTTATCAATATTTCCAATTTTTAATGAATAAGCACACTAAATGTTGAGATTAATTAGTGTACATACTTAGATATTTATAAATAATCACACATCATGATATCCCCTAATTTGTTGTCATTTATATATATATATTTATGAATATATATAAATCTATATTTATTAGGAATTAAGTTTTCTTTAATGAGTTGGAGATAATTCAGGGGTAATATATTTTTTTCTATAATCAATTATAATAACTATTGAAAGCTTGTTATTTAAATTATTATGATAGGTAATAATATTAATATAAAAATAATATTTTTATATAATTTTGTTAATAAGTTATATGTTCTTTATTTGTATTAACTTTATAAATATTGATTTCTTAAAAATAATATAACTTTGACTTGTATATTTGTAAGTAAATTTTAGTGAAATTTTGACTTAAAATAGTATGTAACTATTTTATTAGTTTTAATATATAATATTTAAATTTGTGTAAAATTGATGACATATCTAATTGTTATTCAGTTAATTGTTTTTTCATATAGTGAATTAAATAGAAAATTTAAGGGTTTTTTTTGCTAAAAGTGTTTCGAGTTCTTTAGCCCGTACACATCAGCTTGTTGAAGAGAGTCTCAAAATTAATATATAGGGGATATGAGAGAGTCTTCTTCTACGGTCTACAGAGTCCTGTGTAACAGTGAGAGAAACCCTAGACCCAAAGAAGAATCGTGCCTACCACACTCTTTCTCGAAATCATCTTCTTCCTTGCGACGAAGTCAAAATAGAGGAGGAACCTTTCTCGGTTTCTGTTCAATTCTCCCAGTTTGAAATTTCGACTGTTCTTGCGAAGGTAAATTTCACCACAAAATTTGTCATTGTTACGATCAACTTGTCTTCTTTTTGTTTCGATCAATTTTGAATTCGTTTCCGGTGATGAAATAACCGTTGCTGTTAGATTTTCACAATTGAACTCTGATGACGACGACGGCGGAAACTGGACAATCCTCTGGTTCGAAACCTTCTCGAGATGATGGTACATGGGCCAAACTGGGTCAGTGTCTCGGTGACTTCTCTATTTCGTTATTCAGATCATTTTTTTTTTCCGAATTTAGTTATCGACTGTTTCCACTGCACTGTTCGTATTTGGGTCTTTCATACTGATTCGGTTCCAAATTTGCAGTTCCTCTCGACACCAAATTCTCAGATATTGAGATTAAGTGCGATGATATGGTTATATGCTCTGAGATTAAACCGTCTTCCTTAGAAAGACATGAGTGGTGCAGAATAACAAAGAATTTGGGTCAAGGTTCTGCCACTTTACATAATCAGAGGTATGCTAATAACTACTTATTTAAGTGAGCTTCACTTGCAATGCCTTGTAGTTTGTATGTACTAGGTAGGCAAAGTTCATTTCAAGTTTACAAAGACTATCAGAATTATAAACATTTTTGTGTCTGGGACTTTTAATCTAGACTGGGAAACCAAAGATCATTGTATCAAACCAGCATAGGATATATTGTTAACCAGCTTCGAGTTTCACTTTTTTTTCTTCCGCTCATTTTGATTAAATTGTTTCTGGCTACACAATTTCTATCAGTCTTTTGCGTTTTCTTGTTTGTTTTCGTAGTTTACCATCACATCTTTTTATTTGGATGTGTTTGCGATTTTCTGAATTGTGGTGTTTTCTTAGCTCCGATGCTATACTTGTTGACGAGGCTGTCATCATGAAAGATTGTGCTGTTGATATCATGAGTGGGTCTGAAATTGTTCCTGGCCCTGAAGGACAAGGTTATACCGGCTTACCTTTTTTTTATCTTTCTGAGTTCATTTCCCAAAGCCTTATTGTTTTTGTCTAGAAAATGGAATGGATAATTGTACTAGTCGAGGGCAATGAATTGCTGTACTTCAAAAAAACAATTTGTGGTGCATTCTTTTTACACTGTATCTATGTTGGAAGAAAGTAATTGGTTTGAATGTTTCTCATTTAAGTAGTTCTAAGCCTCTCGTAAGGAGCTGAAGTTACAGACTTTATTTCAAGCTACTGTTTGTGTAAATTTCTTTGTTTCTGAAGTTACGTTTTATATATATATTTTCAACCTTGATTTTGTTCAATTTGTTAGGGTACTTGCAGTACAGATTTACAATAATGCCGGCTCCAGAAGCCAGAACCCATCTATTAAAGGTGCTCTATGACAACCACTTATAGTCCATATTCCATAACCCTACCTTTTTTGAAAATTTATGTCGAATTTCTTATCTCTCTTTGAAATTCCTTTTCCAGATATCCATAGATCCTGAACATGCGAAATGCAGTATCTGCTTAAACATATGGCATGATGTTGTCACAGCTGCACCTTGCCTTCACAATTTCTGGTCTGCAATTTGTTGATTTTGTTTAGTTTTCATTAATGACAGGCATATTTCACTATATTGGTAGTTGATGGATGATGTGTTTTGCCTCCAGTAATGGCTGTTTTTCAGAATGGATGCGGAGATCGAAAGCAAAACATCAACATGTGTTATGTCCACAATGCAGAACAACAGTACAATATGTGGGGAAAAATCATTTTCTTAGAAACATACAAGAGGTAGAATTATCTGTTCACTGCAAGCATTTTCTTCATATACATTTTACATTTTACGTATAAATGTTCTTTCAACTGGTAATGCGTCTCCTAGAGAACCTTTTTTATATATTCTTGTGCTTCATATATGCTTGAGCTTTGATGACCCTCTTATGTTAGGATATATTAAACGCGGATGCTGCACTGAGGCGGCCAGCTGAAGATATTGCAGTGTTGGACTCATCTGCGTCGATACAATCAAATCTTGTAAGTATTTTCTGCAATATCTTCTATTAAGTAATTGTTGTTCGAAGTATATAAAGGCTTTGTTATCAGAAATGATTATGTCTGCTGCACATTGACTTTTTGGTGTAAGTCACTAATGAATCATTACCATTTCTTAAACACGCTATTGGTATTTCTAGTGCAACTAATCGTGGTTATATGTACCTTTTTTTTTTTGATCAACGTCGTGGTTATATGTACCTGTGATGCTTTCTTGAACACTACAATTGACATATGTTTTAGATAATTGGGAGCAAGAGAAAACGTCGTTCGAATATGCTCTCGACCCCACTTGAGGAAAGAGATAGCTTGCGTTTGCAATGCCCACAATGTGGTAATATAGATTTATCTGGATGTTTGCTTCTTATATTTTCACAGTATATAAGTCAATATGTATCATGCATTAGACAGCTTAATTAACGTTGGTTCATCGGGCGAGGAGGTGAAGTGGGATAATTAGTAACGAGTATGATATGTGATCATGGTTAGGTAGATTAGAGTATGGTTAGGACATTTAATTAATTAGTTTTGGTGGTTTACTTTATGAATTTGGTTTAAGTATTTTCCTTTATGCATTAGAGTTATGATTTAAGTTGTATGAAAACCTATATAAGGTTCTCTATTGATTAATAAGAGGAGAAGCCCCAAGAATTAACCTTAATATCTAAGAGAGAATTAGGGTTAAGAGGGAGCTAAGCATTTATATATTTCTTAATTCTCAAGCAATAAAGTAGTTTATAACAATTTGGTATCAGAGCCGACCGATTCAATGGGAGAAACTAATCCTGTGAAGTCCCTAAAAGATACCATGGAGTTCCACTTTGATTCATTAACGAGACGTATTGATGAGATGAAGAAACTAGTTGAGGAGGTGTTCGAGACGGTGAAGAACATGCAAGCGAAGGCCGAGGAAGAGAAGAAGACAAAAGAACAAGCGGTGGTGACGGAGACGGTGACATCAACACCGGATCCAGTGTTGGTTGTGGTTTTGGTGGAACCAAACGACGTGAGGAGAGAGGTGGTGGAATCGGTGAATTCGAAACCACCGCAGTCGGTGGCGTTAGTAGCTGCAACGTCTATGATCGAGTTAGAGAAACCATCGGATGCGGTGGTGTTAAAAGCTGCAGTTTTTGATGAAGCTGTTAGAGGCGGGGGTGAGGATGATTTGTCTCACAAAAATCTGAAACTGGTGTTGGAGGAGAGGAACCATTACAAGCAACCAGCATGTTGGAAAGAACCGGAGCCACCAGATGTAACGGTGTTAGAATCTGCAGTGTCTGCTACTGAACGGAAGCAAACAGAGACTCAAGCTCAAGCAAAGACAACATGCTTGGACATCATGAGTTGGAGCTTGAGGACAAGCTCCGAATAGAAAGGTGGAGTAATGATATGTGATCATGGTTAGGTAGATTAGAGTATGGTTAGGACATTTAATTAATTAGTTTTGGTGGTTTACTTTATGAATTTGGTTTAAGTATTTTCCTTTATGCATTAGAGTTATGATTTAAGTTGTATGAAAACCTATATAAGGTTCTCTACTGATTAATAAGAGGAGAAGCCCCAAGAATTAACCTTAATCTCTAAGAGGGAATTAGGGTTATGGAGTATGCTCGAGATAATGAATACAAGATCGATAATGACAAGCGGACACGGACGTTTGGAGGACATTTGGCACCAATAGCTCAACACTCGGTCTTGTTCCCTAGGACAGGAAATCGTGAGAGCTCCAAGGGTGGGAAAGACAAGGAAGCTCAGTTGCCCCGACAAACAGAAGAGAAACCGGCTCCTCAACAACTATTTTTGAAGAAATTGACCACCGCAGAAATGGAAGAGCAACGAGCAAAAAGTCTCTGCTTCAACTGTGATGAATTCTTCACACGAGGGCATGTTTGCAAACCAGTCCTTTTTCAAATTACGGTAGTCAATGATGGGGCTAATCAGGACGACGAACCAATTGAAGAGGATGACTGAAGCTTGAGGACAAGCTTCAAGTGGAAGAGGGGAGTAATGATATGATTATTAGGTTTTGATATGATTATTAGAATTATATGGTATTATTCCTTTTAATTAGATCTAAGGTTTTATATAATTTACTTTTAATAGAGATAGGTCGGTGTAAGGTTCTATATAAGAACCCTCTTATGCTAATGAGAATTTCAAGCTTCCAACAATTAACCTAATTCTCAAAGAGAGACTTGAGTTAAAGGGAAGTTAGCTTTCAATCTCCTTGTTCTTTAGTTTAAACAACGGGTGTGACAACTAGAGCTAAGGCTAGGGCTTTGGCTCATAACAGAGTAATTGATTATAATTTTTCTAGAAGATTATATAGACTATGAGTGGGACTCGACGGTGGATATTGGGTTCGATCAGCCCTCTCAAGCTAGATTTCCTTTAAAGTGTCTAAAATTCTGTCATCTACCACTTACCTCTTTTTAGTAGTGTGCTCCACTATATCGTCTTTGTTCGTCTTTTCAACAACAATCCGTAATTGTAAATCTTTAAAATGTATTGATGTTTCAAATTAGCTGTACTGTAAGGACCTGGTACAAATTTTGTTGATGGCAGATAAACTTTAAAACTAGAACTTGAAACCCATTTTTCAGATCTCTCTACTTGCTATTCTCCTATTTCATCGAGCGTAAATTGACTCAAAAGAAACCAAAAAATAAATAGAGTCTAGTCCTAGTAAAGAATGAATGTAGTACTTGAGAAAAGGGAAATCTTAAATAGACGAGGACAGGAGGTACAATAGAAAAAATACTGTCATTAATGGTTTTGGTCTCAGCATTCCTGTCTTCTGGAAGTTGATTTATTATTTTATGTCATTGGCTCTGTTCTCAGTTGCTAATATTGGTAGTTATCGGTGTGAACATCATGGTGCACATCTGCAATGCCACCTGTGTCAAGGAATGATGCCCTTCAGAGCCAATCTCCAAGTGCCATTACACTGTAAGTGGCAATACATGCTTCTTTAATTTGCATTGTTCACAGTTTAAAGAGTTTAGCATTTAGCTCTCAAGACTGGTTGCTATGTTTTATCCCTTCTTTTGATATTTTAAGTTTATTGTTGTTGTTGCTTGCATTGCTCCGTTAGGAAAATTGGTATTAGGTAAATAGATGCATGATGTTTGTCCTGATGGTGACTATGTTTTGTACTGATGTCTTATATGTCCTAAAGTGGGTAAAAAAAGCATTGGGGGTGGGGTTAGAATACAGAGAAGAATATTTTTCTGTGTCTTAGAGCTGAATATTGAAAGGTTTGACTGATAGTGACTATACTAATATCAACCTGTTCAGTAGGAGTAGGACAAGAGTCTCTGAAAATATTATATATACACACTTAATTCTAGTTTATTGCAGGCAAGGGATGCGATAGGCCGTTTTGTGGTGCTTATTGGAGTTCCGAAAATGTTACACAAGGTGTACCTAGTCCAGTCTGCAGTCGTGACACTTTCAGACCTGTAGGTTGAGCTACGATTGTCCAATATTTACCCATGTTAGTTATGTTGTGTAAGATTAGAGTGATTTAGTTAAGACTGATATCCTTTGACTTTGACTTGATCTTACATTTTCTTTTCTATCTATGAGGTATTGCAATGAAAAATTTCCCTGTGGTTAGGAATTATGACTAAAATAGTTTTGTTTTGTTGTTTTCGTAAGTTTTTTAGATTTACCTAGTGGTTTCCCTTCTCCTCCAGTTGCTTGCATGATAATATGTTCATAATATATATTAAAATTTATTCCTCTTTTCTCATTATTTCTTACTAATATTTGCAGATCTCGGAACGCACAGTTACAAGGATTCCATCCATAACCCATGAAATGAATCGCCATGAACAAGATGTAAGGAATTAATTTCCCTTAACAGACTACTGGACTGTCTTTCTTTTGGTGACATTCTCTGTGGATTTTGTAGATAACCCAAAGATGCATTGTCCACATGGGAAAAACTGTGCCGGATGTTGTAGCAGAGTGGTCCATGCGTTTCAGCAATAGAGAAATCGGTAATCTCAAGATTCCCAGCTTAGCTATAGCACATTAAGAAACGTTAGATGTTAAAAACAAACTGAACTTGATGTACCACATTGAGCTCTACCATGAAATAGTTCTTATCATTCTTGATTCGCTCATTTCTTATGTATTGATTTGTAATGATGTCTTTTTATCCAGACCGCTCGAGAATGCCTCTAAATCATGCTGAGCTGATAACTGCATCAACACATGTTTGCAAGTAAGTTAATGGTATAGGGTGTATACTCTTTCTGATTTATGGTCTTTTAAGTTTCTTTCGATTGTGATGTATGTTATTGTATAAATGCAGTGACTGTTATGATAAGCTGGTGGGGTTCCTTTTATACTGGTTCCGGATAACACTACCGAGAAATCATTTGCCAGCGGATGTAGCAGCAAGAGAAGATTGTTGGTATGGATACGCATGTAGGACACAACACCACAACGAAGAACATGCTCGTAAACGCAACCATGTATGTCGTCCTATCAGAGGGAACCATCACTTTTAGTCCGTTTTTCATCTTTTGTCTGACAGCTATTGGTTATATTTGGGGGATAAGTTGCACTCAGATATTTTGTGGTGTCTTCTTCACTAACTTAAAAAAATTAGAGAACATGCTCTGATTTCTTTTTAGTACTATAAATTTTGTTCTTTTCTTCCTTGATCACCTCTTTTGGATTACAATTGCTACCTTTATAAACTATCGCCTCTACAAGATTTTAACCCTCGACAACTTCCGCCTCCACCAGATTTGTAAGTCTCTGTTATCTTATCTCTTTCAAATCCCTCACCGTCACCTCAATAACCACCACCACCTCCTCCTTATCCACCATCATCATGATAGCAGTAGAGGGATCTCTTTTCGTTACCGGGAAATTCACACCGGAATTGTCGTCGTTGCAAATCTCATCTTTTAAAACAAATGTATCATTTTATAAAAACTATAGATTAAAGGGTTAATTTGGTTTTAACCCCAATCGTAACCTTCCACAAAAAGGGTCATTTACCTTGAAAAAACTGAACCATAGTCATTTTATTAGTTTCTCTTAAGAATTAGGCTCTTAGTAATACTACCCTTAAAAATTAACCGCATGTGTTTACAAAAGTATATATTTTCTCCGTTGTAAATGAGAGTTAGAGACTAGACTAATAGATATAGAATATAGTTAGAATTACGAGAAAGTCCGTTGAAAACTAAATTGAAATGATTGAAATTGGAAGCAAGAGAAAGAAAAATGTTTACAGGGATGTTTACTGGAATGAGTCTTTGTTGGGCCAAAAATTTGAGATTGAGTATTATAGTCCAGACTCTCGGTTTTAGGCATTTTAGGGGCAGAGGAAATGACGCTTTTAACCTTATTTCTATCTCTGTATCATCTTCTTCCTTCTCCTCGTTTTATCTCTCTTCTTCGGCCGATCTTAAAAATTCATGGATTCATCTAATTTGTTTTAGATGAAAAAAAAAACTAAACCCTAAAAGATACTATCTAGAGAACCCAAGGGCTTCAATCAGAAACATTTATGGATTTTTTATTTCTCCAGCATCAATGGTTGGTATTTCTCCACCAAGAACTCCACTTCGAAGGTCTGTCGACCATCTTGTTTTGTGAACCCAAAAGCTTCCAATTCATCTTTTTTCCAGCAACTCTTCCAATTCATCTTAAAATCTAATCCGAATTAAAATATTTCACATGTTATGAGATTCAAAAATCCAAAAAAAATTAGTTGGTATTTGGTTCAATTGCTTAAAGACAATAAGCTGACCATCATCAAGATGGAACTCACCATCGATGGCTGCAACTCCTCTTTAATCAGAGATTTGAAAATCTGAAACAAAAACAAAAAATTGTTCACGGCGCAGGTTGCAGAGAAAGAGAGAGTTAACGATTAATGTGAGCACTGTAATTAAGTCTTTTTAGTTGATAAAAAAGGCCTAAATCTGCAAATCTGGACTATAAGTCCTAAATCTATAAGAAACTGAGAAAAAGGCCTAATTCTGTAATTAATCCAATGTTTACATGTTATTTTCCAAAATCTTACAAAAATGGTGTTTTTTCCAATCTTTTTATCCTTTTGTCCAACTCCAAAACAACTCACTCCTTACGAAAGATGGGTATATTTATTGACTTATTTCCCCAGTTTACATGTTATTTTCCAAAATCTTACAAAAATGGTGCTTTTTCCAATCTTTTTATCCTTTTGTCCAACTCCAAAACAACTCACTCCTTATGAAAGATGTGTATATTGATTTATTTCCCCATTGAAATAAATTCCATAGCTAGGTACTTAATTTTGTTTGAAATTTCTATTTTCTTATATTAATCTTGTGTACTACTAGTAAATTATAATATATATATATATATTTAGAAGAAATTATATTTATATATATATTTTATTCGGAATATTATTCTCTTAAGAAAAATTTTTGAAGGACATCAAAAATATCAAAAATATCTTTATAACATGGCGACGGCGACGGCGAAAGAGTTTTTTAGGTTTTCGATTTGAGATGTTCGTAATTGGCGATGGCGGTGAGGGGAGAGGAATGAGTGGGGGACTCTCGTTTGCTCTTGGTAGTAATCCATTTCAGATAAGATATGATTTTCGTATCAGGTATCTCGTGCGGCGAGATCAGTTTTTTTTCAGATCCGGCCCCATGTGGGGGATCTTTGGTTTGCTGGATCCGGTGGATACGGATTCCGGGGGTCCAGGTGAGCATTAAGATCTGGTCCCATAGTATCGCGAGTGAGTTTGGAATTGGCGACGGGATATGCGATTTAGGTCGAGGGAATCTGCAATTTCCTTTTGTGGATCAACGGATTGATTCATATCATGCTTTGATCCAGGGGATTCGGGTGATCTTTGTTATCTCTCATATGATACTGGTGGATTTTGGTATTATGACTCTATTACTTTGTCTTCGGGGGTTGATTGGAAATCATATATTCGGTCATTTACGCTCACTGGGGATTTTGGAAAGTAAGCAGATTTGGTCTTTGATCTTTCTTGGGCTGATTGTCGTGCCTTTTCTTCATATATTACTATGATTGCGAGGCATCTTTCTTCACGATATCGTTCAGCGTTTTCTAAAGGTCTGGTCTGTTGAAGCTTTCCTCTCGGTATTGCAGAGTCTTTCTTTTTGTTTTCACTTGCGGTTGGTTATGGCTCAGCTAGCGCTCAACAAAGGCAAGGCAGCGTTGGTCCGTATTGAGGTCGTGAAAATCTCAAACTCTGTGTTGGCTCAGCGGTTTCAACAATTCTCACTCACTCTAATTGGGAGGTTGATGAACCCAGCAGTCCAGCGGATGGAATCTCTTCTTGCTAATCTCCCCAAGATTTGGAAGTTGGAAGCAAGAGTCACAGTGGCAGACTTGGGTCAGAATACTTTCCAGTTTAACTTTGAAGAGGAAGAGGATCTTCAGGAAGTTCTGTTCAATGGTCCTTATCATTTTGATGGGTGGATGATCTCGCTGGTAAAATGGGAACCTATTGTGGCTGATTCTTATCCCTCGGCCATCAGTTTCTGGGTGAAGGTGGGAGGCATTCCCATGCATCTGTGGGAGTTAGCAACACTGGAGGCTATTGGGAAGAAGGTTGGGAGGATCAAGGAATTTGATGAGGAATCAGGAAGTGTTTGTGTAACGGTTAATGGGTTCAACCCTCTGCTCTTCAACCTAGTGGTCCCATTCGATACAGGGGATGAGGTGATAGTCTCTATTGAATACGAGAAGTTATCTGGATACTGCAAGCACTGTCTCAGGTTAACTCACGACGTGCTAGTCTGTCCTGAACTGAAGAAAGTTCAGGCTAATCGGGGGTTGGTGGATCATGCGGATAAGAGAGGTGTCCAGCGGCAGCAGGCTATGGTGAAACAAGGTGCTCTTCAGCATGATGGAGGGTGGGAAAAACCAAGGAAACATGTGAAGATGGCTTTGGACTTCCAATCAGAACAGTCCACTGAGTGGAGACATGCTCAGTTTCGGGGTGGTGAGAGTAGTTCTTCTGGACTCCCTCTTCAAGCGAGGAATCAGGGTTATGGTTAGGGTCAGAAGAAGAGATACCAGAGTAATGGATCGAGTAACAGTCTGGGATACGCTCCTCCTGGTTTGCAGTTGGGTGGAGGGGATATGATGGATTCTTTTCCCGGTTTACCACCACAAAGAAAAGGTCTAAAGCCAGTGTGGCCGAAACCAATGTATAAGGCCAAGCAGGCCTCGGGTGCGAAGACGGCTCAGTTTGAGGATACTACTGCAGTTGTCGAGGACCATTCTATGGAGGATGCTGAGGTGTCCGTTGAGCATGGGAATGAGGATGCTGAGGATCCGACCTTTAATGAAAGTACCGATGATCTGCTAGAGGATGGGGAGTTTGATGATGGGGTTAACCCAGCGGATTCAAGGACAGTATCAGAGCCGTCTCTAGTTGCTGATATTGGGACGGGTTTAGCAGACGAGGATACCAATATCCAAGGTAATCATGTCTCTGATCCTTTAGCTTTGGGATTGAAAGATATACATTCTGCTATGGAATCTGTTACTTTGGGGAAGCCGATTAGTGATAGAGGTAGAGTGGGTAGTCCTCAGGTTAGACAAAGAGTTCATGTTTCAAAGAAAGCTGTTTTGCCGTTGGCTTCACCTGGGAAGCGATTATTAGCTAAAGCTCTCTCTTTAAAATCTGTAGGCAAAGGCAATGATCAGGCGGCAGTGAGTAAGCAAGGCCAAAAGGCTAAAGACGGCATTCCTAGGGGAGGAGGAAGTCGTCCTGTTCAGAAAGGGATGGGGGCTCTCCCGAAACCCCCGGCTCAGACGTGAAGATACTAAGCTGGAACTGTCAGGGCATTGGGGCGGACCTGACAGAAAATTATTTGGGTGATTTATGGAGGAAACACCGACCAGACATTTTATTTTTATCAGAAACAAAAAAATGTTCTTCTTATTTACAAAAATTTAAGAATAAGTTTGGTTATAATAATTTGTATATTGTTGAACCCCGCAGGGCTAGTGGTGGTCTTGCTTTGTTTTTCATGGATAAAATAAATCTTTCAATTCTTTTTCATAGCAATAGTATTATAGATACACAAGCTTCAATCGGTCAACAAATGGTTTTTATGTCTTTTGTTTATGGTGACCCAGTTCCTCAACATCGAGGAGAAGTTTGGGATAAATTAACGGATATTGGTTCTTTTCGGGTTGATCCTTGGTTTTTAATTGGTGATTTTAATGAATTGGTGGGTAATCATGAGAAGCAAGGTGGTGCATTGCGCTCAGCTGCATCTTTCATGCCTTTTATTTCAATGCTTCGACATTGTGGAATGCTATAATTTCCATGTTATGGTGAACAACTATCCTGGCGAGGGAATCGATGCAATAATTAGGTGATTCGCTGTCGCTTGGATCGTGCATTGGGGAATGAGGAGTGGCATGGTCTTTATCCTAACTCGAAGGTAGATTATCTAGAGATGATTGGTTCTGACCACTGTCCAATTTTAGCAAACTGTTTGACGACGGCTAGGAGACGACTTCGTCAGTTTCGTTTCAATAAACGCTGGTTGGGAAAGGAGGGTATTGGTGACGCAGTTGAATCAGGGTGGAATCGTACACGAAATTTTCGGGTCGCGGGTTTTGTGGATAAGATGAAGAATTGTAGGAACTCAATTTCTTGGTGGCGGAAAAATAATGTAAGCTCTGGCCCTTCGCTTATCTCTTCGTTGAAGGCGGCTTTGCAGGAGGCGAAAATGGATGACGCGATTTCTCAGGAGGAAATTCGGGTATTGAAAGAAAATTAAAAGAGGCCTATCGTGATGAGGAAATTTATTGGCAACAAAAAAAGCAGGAAGTTCTGGCTGAGGGTTGGGGACAAGAACACTAAATATTTTCATGCTTCTACTAAACAGAGGCGGGTGAGGAATAGGATTGTGGGCTTGTTCGATAAGGATAATATATGGGTTGAATCCCCGAAGGGTATGGAGAATATTGCTTCAAAATACTGTGAGAATCTTTTCAAACAATCGGATAGTAGAGGTATTTCAGAGATGCTACAGGAAATTACCCCAATCATTACGGTTAGCATGAACAGGGACCTAATTAGAGACATTTCTGAAGCGGAAGTCAGGAAGGCTTTGTTTGCCATGCATCCGGAGAAAACTCCAGGACCGGACGGAATGACAGCTTTATTTTTCCAACGTTTCTGGCCTTCCTTGAAAGGGGACTTAGTGGCTCTGGTTAGAGAGTTTTTTCGAACGGGTGGTTTTGACCCCCGGCTAAATGAGACCAATATTTGTCTCATTCCTAAAGTTGATAGGCCGCAGCGTATGGCGGAGTTTAGGCCGATCAGTCTATGTAATGTGAGCTACAAAATAATATCTAAACTGCTGTGCTTTCGGCTTAAACGTTTCTTGCCTCTCCTGGTTTCAGAAACACAGTCGGCTTTTGTTTCTGGTAGGTTAATTACGGATAATATTCTGGTTGCTCAAGAGATGTTTCATGGGCTCAATACTATTCCCCGGTGTAATTCGGAGTTTCTGGCTTTTAAAACGGATATGAGTAAGGCTTATGATCGGGTTGAATGGGATTTTTTGGAAGCGGTCATGCTTAGATTAGGATTTGATAGGAAATGGATAGCATGGATCATGTGGTGTGTTTCTTCAGTTTCGTATCAAGTTCTTATGAATGGTCAGCCTCGGGGTTCTATTGTTCCACATAGGGGTTTGCGTCATGGGGACCCTATGTCACCGTATTTGTTCATACTTTGTACTGAGGTCCTGATAGCGAATATTAAAAAGGCAGAACAGGAGAAGAAATTGACGGGTATCTCAATCGCTCGTGGTAGCCCTACCATTTCGCACATGCTATTTGCTGATGATAGTCTGTTTTTCTGTAAAGCAGAGGCGACTGAATGCCAGACGGTTATGGAAATTATTAGTAATTATGGCAAAGCTTCAGGGCAAGAGGTTAATTTAGCGAAATCTTCTATAATGTTTGGTAAGAAGGTTCCTCCTGAGATGAGGGATCAGTTGAAATCAATTATTGGTATATCTAAAGAGGGCGGTATGGGTTCTTCTTTGGGAATTCCTGAAAGCCTCCAAGGTTCAAAAACGAAGGTTTTTGGTTATGTCAAGGATAGGCTAGATGACCGTGTTAATGGTTGGAACGCAAAGTATTTATCAAAAGGTGGTAAGGAGATTATGATCAAATCGGTGGCGTTAGCTCTGCCCACTCACGTGATGTCATGTTATAAATTGCCGCAGGAGTTGTCGTCTAAACTAACGAGTGCTATTTCAACTTTTTGGTGAAAATCCAATGATAAGGCTAGAGGTTTACATTGGGTGGCTTGGGATAAATTATATAAAGATAAGTGTGAAGGGGGTCTAGGCTTCAGAGCTCTGGAACAGTTTAATGATGCCATGCTAGCGAAACAGTATTGGCGGTTAATTCACTACCCGACGTCCTTAATGGCTCGGGTGCTGAAAGGGCGCTATTTCAGGAATAAACATCCTTTGATGGCCACTAAACCATATAACCCTTCCTTCGCTTGGAGAAGTATTTTCTCTACCAAGGAATTAGTAGCGCAGGGTGCGCGGTGGGCAGTTGGCTCGGGCTGTTCTATCTCGGTTTGGCGAGATCCTTGGATACCAGATGTTCGACCACGTCCAGCAAATGGTCGGGGAAGACTTTGGCTACCAAGTTTGATGGTTAACCACCTAATTAATCATGTTACGAAGGATTGGCATTTGCCTACCCTAGAGGAGTTTTTGGATTCAGAGGATGTAGCGATTGTTCGAGGTATGACGGTCAGTAAAGTCCTGAAACCGGATAGATTAGTATGGTACTTTACCAAATCAGGGAAGTATACAGTTAGATCCGGATATCGGCTAGCTCGAGATTTAATGGCGGAGGTTGAGTATGGGCCGACATGTATGGCCCTTAGGGCCCAATCGTGGAAACTTGACGTTCCCCCGAAGATCCAACATTTCTTCTGGCAGGTTGCCTCAGGCTCTCTTCCAGTGCTAGAACGGCTTGTGCATAGGGGTGTCCGGTGTGATACTTTGTTTAAACGATGTGAGTCTGCACCAGAAACTATAAATCACGCTCTTTTTGAGTGTCTTCGTTCGCGTGATGTCTGGGCACTGTCCTCGGTATCGTCAGTTCCAGACGACTTCCCATATGGTTCAATCTATGCAAATTTAGATTTTATCTTCTGGCGTGCGGCTTCCCAATCGAGGGATCCTGATATAGCCTCTCGGCTTCCCTGGATTTTATGGTCACTATGGAAAGATCGGAATAAAAAGGTTTTCTAGGGTTTAACGACCGAGCCGGTAGATATATTAAACCAGGCGCATAATGATAAATTGTTACGGGAGGAGGCCAAATCTTTTTCGGAGAGTTATCTGCATCCTCCGGCTGTGTTGGAGGACAGGGGGCCTTTCCCTCGGTGTCAGATTGATGGGTCATGGAAAGGTTAAGACCCTCTTCAGGGTTTGGGTTGGTGGTGTTGTAGTAGTGAAGACTCGACGCTTCTTCTCGGTGCACGAAGTATTAAACGGGATCCTACATCCTTACACGCAGAGTTACAAGCGTTGATCTGGGCCATGGAGTCCTTGTTGGCGGCTGGAGTTGACTGTCAGAACTTTGAGACGGATTGTGCAGAACTAGTAGCGATGGTGCAGATGTCTGATGATTAGCCCGCTTTCTCGAACCTATTGGAGGAGTTACTCTTGCTCAAAACATCCTTTCCTTCTTTCGCTCTCACCAAGATCCCACATGATCTCAATGTTAGGGCAGATTGTCTTGCCCGTTCGTCTAGATCTTTGTTTTCTGAAAGTTCATTTGTAAACACTTTTTCTACGGATTGGGCAACTAGTTATTTTTTAATTTTATTAAAATTTGGTTGAAAAAAAAGGAAAAAAAAAAAAAAAAAATTTGAAGAAAATTTTAAAGTTTCGTTTCATTCATATTTTAATTTATTTTGTGTTATATTCTGCAACTATGTCATATTCTCATTACAATGTTAATCCAATCATAACCATACCTTAATCGTCTTCTCTACAACGTTATCTTTAACAATTTTCTATGAAGTATACTAGTTACAAATCTTTTGTGGTTTGGAAGTATATTCGAGTTTGTTTCAAATCTTTGTATTTGCTTTTTGTGTATATCACTCATACATGTTTAACATAGATATGCATTCTGGGTATTAAGATGCTTAGTGTGTGTCCTCTACGGTCAAATTAATCATTATTTTGTAATTTTAATTCCTAATCTTCTTTCCCATCAAGGTCAACATCTAAAACCCTAATCCACGCCGCCTCTTGCTTATAATTGTCATTAATCTAGCGGGAATTAACAATTCCATTACAGAAGTAAAATAAAAATAGTCACTTCAGCTCATATATATATTTTTATTGATAATTCCAAAATCATTCTTTAATAATATTCTTCTTCTAAAACTCTTTTATTTTTTCTTCATTAGAAAACCATTCGATCAATAGAACTAAAAGAAAACATGGCTCAGAAGTGCTTGAAAGGTAATCACGAGATTAAAATAATCTCAATCATGTGATAAAAGGTCATTTTTTCTTCATCATCGCCACAAGCAATACAAATTGAAATACTCAAAAAAAAAAAAAAAAAAAAATCAACAAAAATCACAGTTTGAAATGAAAATTATCGATAATTCCTTTTCATTACAAAACAAAATTTGGACTAAACGAAACGAAACGAAACTTGAAGATTTTGTGTGTTTTCTGAATACAATTCTCAACCTTAAGTTTTCGAGCCTATATATACTAAACTCACTAACTAGGGCAAACCCTCATTTTGAAGAGACCAAAATATCCCTAATAATGTTCTAATATTCCGAAACTACCCTTTATTGTTTCATCGGTGTCTCCGCCATTACTATCTTCTCCAAGAACAACTTTGAATCTTCTGCTTCTTCGAAATTCCTAAGCCTAAAGTTTTGGTAATCTATCTCAAAAGACATGATGTTTTCCATTGCAACAAGCTCTGTTTTGAACCCAAAGCTCCATCATCACCATCATAGTAACCTCAATAGAAACAGAGTATCGGCATCTGTCCAGATGATAAACTCGGAGAATCACAAAAACCCAAGAAAGTAAAAAGTTCTTCTTTTGTAATCTTTGTCTCTCCGGAATTTTATCGAACACCTTTACTCTCGTTAATGCTTATACAATACTCTGTTTTCTGCAGGTGCGAGTGTTTTGATCTCTACGATCAATTGGTTCCATACAAGAAAGCTTGGTCATGGCAAAAAAGCATTGTCAATGCGAAAAAAGCTTTGATCGAAAGAAACCAAGAGTGCCCAGATACAGTGATTTTATTACAGCACCCTCCAGTTTACACAATGGGAACTGGAGGTTCAGAGGATTATCTCAATTTCGACGTAAAGGATCCTCCTTTTGATATCTATCGAACTGAACGTGGTGGTGAAGTCACTTACCATGGTCCTGGTCAGGTATAAACAAATTCAAATCTCCTTTTGTTTTTCTTACAAATTCAATCAATAATCTTGTGTTGTTGTTGATAGATAGGTGTTAGTGTTAATGTGATTGTTTGAAAATATAGTTAGTTATGTATCCTATAATCAATCTCCGGAATCACAAGATGGATCTTCACTGGTACCTAAGGAAGCTTGAGGAAGTAGTCATTCGTGTTCTTTCCTCTGCTTTCTCCATCAATGCTTCTCGTCTTGACGGTTTCACTGGAGTTTGGGTTGGTATGTCCATTTTTCTTTTACTTTCAAGCTCTGATTTGATCTGATCTTAGCAGTGTGGTAATGTGTTTGATGCCTTTCTCTATATAGGCGATAAGAAAGTGGCGGCAATAGGTATTCGTGTGTCGAAATGGATGACATATCATGGTCTAGCTCTTAATGTCACAACAGATTTAACACCCTTTAACTCAATAGTTCCATGTGGGATAAGAAACCGTGGGGTTGGAAGTGTAAAGGGTTTGATTGAGGTTGGAAAACACGTAAATGGGGACTTGTGTTATACTAAGCTAGACGATTTCCAGTTGTTAGATATAGCTCATGAGTCGTTACTAACGGAATTCTCGGAAGTTTTCCAGCTTCAAATCGAAAAGAAACCAGTATTCAAACTGGAAAGCTAAAGGATTTGTGTCAATGGTAACAACAAAATCTTTGCATTCTTAATCATATTTTTTTTTTCAATTAGCATTTGTGGTTCTTGTTCTTGATCAGAAAGTTTTTATCTTTTCAGATTTCTTGATACTCAGCTAACAAGGGTGATTTATGATTATAGTGGTTATGAAGGAGACTTTTTTGTGGACCAGTGCTAATAGGTAAACAGAGGTTTTATTGGCAGTTTGTGTGTGAGAGCTATTTCTCTCTCCACATAGTGAGTTACCCTCCAAAGAAAGCTTATCTGTTTCTCGAACTGACCACAAAGGGATGGCACTGGAGGCTGCTTTCTCCGTGAGTTTTTGCTCCTTCCCTGTCCCTAAAGCAATCCCCTTTGAGAGAGAAACTTCATCTTTTCAACGAATCACTTCAAGAGCAAAGGGAATTGTGGGTGAGGGTGAGGGTGAAGTTCAAAGCTTTGTCGAACCCGAGAAAAAGGTAAGCTCTGATGGAGTTGAGACCAAAGTCAAGGAAACTGCTCACAAAGTGTTTCTTAAAACCGCTGAAAGAAACTTAGATGCTTCGAATGGTGGCAGATTAACAACCAGAGGACCTTCAGGTACTAATTTACGACATATCTCATCTTCTAGTCATTCTACAAAGGTTAGAGGAGATAAGCCAGATATTTCAGGTGAGAAGAAAGCTATTGCAGATAGAAGCAAGGCCTACGTAAAGCTGAAATCTTTAGAGAAAGAAGTGAGAGGTGCAGGCTATGTACCGGAAACGAAGTATGTTCTTCATGATATCGACGAAGAAGCTAAAGAGAAAGCATTGATGCATCACAGTGAACGTTTAGCTATCGCTTTCGGTCTTATAAATACGTCTCCAGGCACTACTATAAGGGTGATGAAGAATCTGAGGATATGCGGAGATTGCCATAACTTCATAAAGATATTATCGAGTATTGAAGATAGAGAGATGATTGTAAGAGATAACAAGAGGTTTCATCATTTTAGAGATGGTAGCTGCTCTTGTGGGGATTATTGGTAGAATTTTGTATGAAAAGATTGTTAATTTCAACCAAATTCGTTATACTAATTTTATATGCTCCTCCTCATCTGCTAACTCTTCAACAAACATTTCACTTGATCCTCTCAAAACACACCAAATTGAAAATGTTGAGACCAATGTTGAAAACTGAATGACAAAATTAAACCAAGTCGAAGCCAACCATAACATAAACGTTGAACACAAATGCTAGAAGGTACCAAACCCTTCAATCCTACATAATTACATCAGTGAAATGACAAACACTCTTAATCACATGAAATATATAGCATCACAATATACATATCATCAATCACACTCTCTTTCTGTTTCACTTTGGCTTGCTAATTCTCTTTTCTTAGTAGCCTTGTACAAGGAATAAATATAAGATGCAAACCCAAGGATCCCAGCTAACAGAGCTCCTCCCTTAAACCAGTCAACATCATCATCCATAAACGAAAACGCCAACACAACGAAAATGTTAGCTAAAGGTGACGCAGAGAAGCTGACGACATTAGAGAAAAGAGAAGACGCTAAACACACAAGACCCACTAGCCCTAAAGACATTACTTGCCACGCAAGTGATAATCCGATAAGACTCAAAACGTAAAGCGGCTTCCCCTTTTTAAAAGTCTCAAAATCTTCCTTGATATCTTTGAATTCACCGCTTATGAACAATCCAACCAAACATATCAACGTCGCAATCATAGAAGCGTTGGTTTGCATCAACATCACGGCGGAAACTCTGCTCTTTGTGTTCGGTATGACCCTTTCGAACCCTAATTGCATGATACAAAGAGATAAAGAGAAGGATACCGTGCCAAAGAAGCCACACCAAGCACCGTAGCTCATTTTCGAACCTTCACCTTCGCAGGGATAATAAGCATCATCCGAAGATGTAATGCCTGTGGCAATTCCAGAAAGGACGATGGATAATATGATCCAACGGTTGAATTTGTGTTTGTTGATGATTGCTGTAAATATGGAAGTGAAGATCAATTGTGTTGTAAAGATCCAAAAGAAGAACACACAATGAGTTCTCCCTATCGCATAGAGTTGGCTATAAGCAGCAAAGAGGACACCGAGAGATATGTAAAGAAGAAAGACTTTGACAAAAGACGAAGAAGATTGAGTTTCTCTATGGGTAGAGAACAAAGAACGCCATAAGAGAAGAAGCAACGCTGTAAATGGAAACGCAGCGTTCTGGATAAAAGACTGAAGCCATGTGCCTTTAAATTGTTTAGGGTCATCACAAACATCTCGTCCTGTTTGGACGAAGTAGAAGTTAAGAAGAAGTGTGGCTAAAACACGTCCTGTTACAACCAAGCCCGAGCAGACAAATATACAAATCCACCAGTTTCGTTTCTTGATAATTTGAGGTATTGAAGTCGTTGCTCTTGGTTGATTCTCAACTCCAATATTAGCTTCTTCTTCTTCTTCTTCTTGAAATAAAACCAACAAAAACTCAAACTTGTATAAATTAAAACATTCATAGGTGTAATATCAATGTGCGCAACGTACGTACCTTGTGTGATTCGGTCCGGAGATTCATCAGTGTGTAAACCCATGAAGTTCCTTGTGGAGGATGGAACGTAACTACAAATATATTAGAAGAATGTTTCACTCCAGATGGATTTTGTTTTGTCTCATACAAACATATAGGCAGCAATGAAGATTGCAACTAGAAAGAAAAAAAAATATAGCCATGACGTTGCATCACATATATTATGTATTATTTGATCGTACGGTCAACTAAGCAAAGATTAAAAGATACATAATCAAACCTGCCAGCCAACAATACCCAACTGGTTTAGAATTTCAACGCGGTGCAAATGATTTTATTATGTCGTTCAAATGATATATTCATCGTAATGCTTCAACCCAAATAAAAAAAAAAACAAAACGAATATAATGAAATAAATATAATACACTAATTTTCAAATTGTGGAGCCTTTCTCCCTTTATTATTTGCTATTGCAGATTTGAATATACATAAGTTTCTGTGACCAGGTTGTTTTGTCTGATTATGTATCAGTATATATATATATTTTTTTATTATAAATTATAAATGTCTAATGATTATGTTCTTTTACAAATGAATAATAATAAGAAATTACATGATCGCTTTCTATTTTCTTGTTTAATTATTATTATATGAGTTATTTAATTGATCAACATTCTTTCGTTTGTTGAATTCAACACAAATCCATCTCTTTCGTTTGTTGAAATCAACACGACAAATCCATAATGAAAAAGAAATACAAGAAAATAAACTAATTTCGGCTATAGTGGAAAAGTACGAGAACTTAATTTGATTAGCACCGCAATTCGACTCCTCGGCCTCGAGATTCATCCGTAAGAAATGCCACCTACGTACGTTTACAAACATGAAACATGATTTTCCAACCAAGATGATGACAGATCAGAAGTTGAGCAGACTGCATGAGACAACCATTTGTCCTCTATAGGTCATACGGCTAATTTGACTCAACTCATGAATCAGGTCTCCAAATTCAGGTTAGTTGATAATTCTATAAACACTCTTTCTCGTCATTTTATTAAGTATGATCCAACTTAAAATTTTGAACTATATATATGTTAGTTCTAAATGTCGCTAAAGTTTCTATATTGACCATTTTAATACACCCTCCTCGCACGCTTATGACCATTCCATTAGAACAACTCAGTGTTCTGTAAAATGTGAAATTATAGATTTATATTTTGAAAGCAGATATCAATACATTTGATTATATAGGTGTAGAAAAATAAAGTCATAGAGATTGTTTGAGAAACTTTACAAATTTATAAAAATTTCTCTAGTAGTCATTTAAATTCTTTTACTTATTCATTTTCTATGATTTTATTAAAGTAACCAAAATATATATATGTTGGAATCTCCTGACCGCAATCTCTTAGTAGGTCCTATGTACAATCCTAGTCTATAAACTTACATTTTTTATTGGACCTCACGTCCTCTCACTAGGCCCATGAACTCATCAGAACTTCCACTTGTCGTAGTATGTTCAATTGCCATATCATCATCTGTCATGAAGGTTACTTTTGAAGTACCATGTTTTTTCGACTTCAACGTCTCATAGGCTCCGTCTCCTTTTCCACACTCTTCTTCTTACGCACCCTACTCACTTTTTCCTTCAATGATCCTGAGGGAACGTCATCTTCTCCCATGCTCTCAACAGGAGGATCGATCTCTTCTTTTTACCTTTTTTCTCATTCACCCGGGATACAAAATCACCTACCAGGTCTGAACCACCATATCGGTTACGTAAGACTTTTGGGTTGGTGTACGGCTTTTTTTTTTACTGTCTTAGACATCATTTGGTTGGCTCCAACAACAAAGTCTGCATCTGTGAATGGATGCTGGAGTGGAATATAATTTTGGAGTATGTGAATCTGGTTTTCCGTTGTCTCACCCTCCCATAACAACTCCTAGTCACTGATAGAGTCCACAACATCTAATATGTGGTGTACAACCAGCTACATAACAAATGCAACCAAACATTAAAATCGAAGTTCTACTAGTAATATTGTACAAATGTTTAAAATAAAATATAGGCAAAAATTTATTTTAGTACAGTTTAATAACAACACACCTCCGAAAGGGATTCTATGGCATCAATGGACTCCAGTCAGGAGTGTTACAGTAGATGTACAACCAGTTGGGTTTTCTAGAAACGAAGTCGTGTGTTCTGCGTCTGGTTTCTTTGTCTTCAGCAAAGATATTGCCTCAAACGCTAAGAGTTTTGTAAATGAAGAGGGAACCGGTAACATGCACTGTTCGACTGCCTCAAACTTGAAATGACATATGCCGCACGATTTGGCATGGTTGAGTCTAATAGTGGAGGCTCGTAGCTTTCAAAAGTCTTCAAGAAGGAGAATCTCTCCCACAAATAAGCAAGGAAAGATTCCTGGTCTACTAACATCTCCACGAACTCCGGTGATATTCGTAGTGTCTTGTTGGAGCAAATAAGCCGCCCATCAACGATGATGAGAAGGGTGAATGGTAGCTTTTTCCATGACCCATTATCTTCTTTCTCTAGCTTGTTATCCAAATTGTTGACAGTCATGTTGTTACATTTGTTCCCAAATAGTTAATCCCACATAATTCTCTTTGTTGTCTGGGGGAAGCTGTGGGTGGACTAGGTAGCGGTCCACATCTTAGGCCAGTAATTATGTGGAATTCACAAAGAGAACACATGAAAGGCTTGCCACCAAATGCAATCCACATTTCATGTTTCTTCTTCGTTACTAGTTGCTGCGATAGAAGGCCATGTTTGACCTTTACAGAGTCTGCCGACATCTTCATGGGCAGGGTGAAAAGTTTTCCAAACTGTGATCCCTTTAATTTCGCCATTTCTGGACTCTTCTCTCCCAATATTGAAACCAATGTTCAAATAAGATATGGTTTTGAGTATATGTTCAACCTTCCTCCTCGAGGGTACAGCCCCGCAGGAAATAGTCGTGTTGGTAGTGTACGCCACGACAGCTCTTCCACAGAGATCATCAAACTGTCGTATTCATCCATAGCTACACAAGAATTATGAATTTTTCGGAAAATTAATTTCCTAGGGATGTTAAAATGGGTAAACCCACCCCATTTAAACCCAACCCAATTAAACCTACCCCATTTTAATTTAAACCCATTTAAACTAATATATATTTTAAACCCATTTAAACTAATATATATTTTAAACTCATTTAACTATACCCACTTAAATATACATTACCCTATTTAACCTATTGAACCCATTTAACTATACCCACTTTGAACACATGTTTTAATGTTTTACTATAAGTTTACTTGATATTTTCTATGTTTAAAAATATATCATCTTTGATAAGCTAAGTAGCAGTACACAAATCAAATCTGAAACATATGTTATGTTTTTGAAATTATGTTTAGGGAAAGGCAAAAGCTCGAATAAAAATTTCACAATAAATGGAAAATGAGAATATTCTATGATATAGATCTTCCAAGTATGATATGAGGCTATAGTAGTAAAAGAAAGGGAAAGACAAAAGCTCGAATGACAAGTATGATATGAGGCTATAGTAGAAACTCTACTATGATATGGATCTTCGAAGGACCATGACTCATGGCACACTTGAACCTTCACATCTTGAATCATGTACTCCATAATTTTTAGCCGTTCTAGCACCTTCATAACCAATGTGATCGTTATCTTCTGTTGTACCTACACATAATCTCAAGTCTCAACATTACCTACACATAATCTCAAGTCTCAAGTCTCAACATTTACCTTCATCGTCTGAAAAACCGCGTAACCATTTACGCTATAAAGCAAAGCCTGAACATTTTCTGGAAGCAGACGATTTCTGTAAGGAGTCAACACCCTAGCTCCAATGCTGAAAGCTGATTCTGAAGCTATAGTAGTAATGGAGATGCTGAGAAGATCAAGGACCATCGAGGCTAAGTCCACAAGTCGACCTTGATTACTTTTCCAGTAGCTCAGAACATCTAAATTCGGAAATGATTTCCACTCTAGCCTCGGCTCAGCCAAATAGATATCTAATTGTGTCTTTGTCTTGTTCACACCAGCTTCAATGCATCTTCCAAGCTTAAAGAGATCCTAGTTACAAAAATTCACTTCAAATTAGCAACATTTTGATTCTAAATTTCTGATAATGGAATCCTATGTATAATAACTGAAGACCATGTGGAGTGGCTGAAACACTTGAAGATCCCGTCTGATAATAACTGAAAACCATCTTCAAATTCTTCTTAAGTTTTGCAATTTTTGACTCAGCACTAATAGCATCCACTTTCTTATAAGCTACCTCAAGCATCTCCACTTTAAGTGTTGGATCCAAAACAGCTGCAATAGTCAAAATAAGACTGTAATGCTCCCAATAGTAGTTAAATTTACCTTTCATTTCCAGAGCCATTTGCTTCACAGCATCATCATCACAAATGGCATACTTTTGCAGCAATAACTCGATCCTCCATATTTGTGTGAAGTATACACTAGATGTTGCAACTTGAAAAGTGAGTGGTGATGACACTGAATGCTTTTCCAAAATTTAAAGCTCTAGCTAGCATATCGTAAGTAGATTTCCATCTGTACACACATCCAGAGATAAACCTGCCACACTTTTAATTCCTACCCTTTCTGCACAAGCTTTAAATGCATCTTTCCTCTGTGAAGATGCTTTGATATATAAGACACTCTCCCAAATGTTGTGTAAGAAATCTTTTGCTAAATCCAACCCTTTCTTCACAATCAGGTTTAAAATATGGGAACAACACCTCACATGTAGAAACTTCCCATCACATAACAGACCACTACCACTAATCATCTGAAGTTGACCTTTGAGAATGTTCTGCATACTATTATTATTGGTAGCATTATCCAACGTAATAAAGAATACCTTCCTTTCTAATCCCCACTCTTTCAGACACTCAGAACCTTATTTGCCATATGTTCACTGGTGTGCGAGGACTTCAACTCACAAAAGGCTAGAATCTTACTATTTAAGTTCCAACTACCATCAATGAAATGAGCAGTTAGACAAATATAACTTGCCACTGTAGCACGGGCTAGCCACATGTCTGAAGTAAAACAAACTCTACCATTATGCATTGCAAATACTTCTCTTAACTTTTCCTTTTCTATCCCATATCTCACATATACATCATCAACAGCAGTTTGCCTACAAATGGGCTGGCAATCCGGATTTAAATATTTATCTCTAGCCCTAACTTTCTCATACTCGACATACCTAAATGGTTGATCATGATAGATTATAATTTCGCTAATCATCTCATGGTCTACTTTCTGATCATATGGAAGTTTATCTATCTTCTTAGGCATCTTTGGACACTTTTGAAAATGGAGACTCAGGTGGTGTGTTCCATAGTTTCCATTTTGTTTATTACTTATCACTAATTTTGTACTACTATGGATGCACTTAGCCCTTTCTTTACCATCTTTCTCTATCCCTACTGAAACAAAATAATCCCAAACAAGTGAAGTTTTGCGTCTCTTACGTGGAGCTTGAGACTGCTGACTTTGAGCTTGAGTTAACTGTTGAATTTGAGTTTCACTTTCCTCTGTTGCTTGCAGTTCTGCATCTTCCTCATTCATTTCTATCATCACATTGCTGGCATTGAGATATGCGATTGTTTCTAGAGACTCCAAATCCATCCAAAACATTAATTAAAACATAGACAACAAAGTAATTTCATAAATCTCTTTAATCAATCTACTCATGATCGATGCTTGTTGATCCAAAGCTTTTCGATATAAGATACTATTCAAATCTCTTCTACGATATAAGATACTAACCTTGTAGGCTAGGCATGGGCACTAATACCCGTTACCCGTATTCGACCCGTTACTCGGCTCGTACCCGTCCCAAAAAAGGGTATCCGCAGCTTTAGGATCGAGTAAAGAGTATTATAATTATATTACCCATGAGTAAGGAACTGGTATAGGATATTAGTTTAGTTTTCAATATTCGTCCCGTTACTCGTCCATTTACCCGTTTTGTTACCCGACCCGTAAATACCCTTTAATATTTTGTATTATTATTGTTTATTATTAATTTATAAATATATTATAGAGTTAAAGTTAAGGCCGAAGTTCAACCTAGCCTAATTGAAATGATATATGTGACGTCCAATTGAAATAATATTATTTTTATCTTTTAAGTTTGTATTTTATATTTTTTGGAACTATATGTTGCATATATTTATGAGTTTTTCCTTTTTCCGGATTTCAGAATATGAAATTATTATTACAATTATTGACAATTTTTTACCAAATACTCGTTTTTCCGGGTAATAGTGAAATGTCGGGTATTTAAAGGATTAACTATTTTTACCGGGTACCCGTTATTTAAGGGTCGAGTACGAATAATTTTTTTCTATTACCCGCTAAGGTCGGGTCGGGTAAAGGATATAAAAAAATTCAAGGATACCCGTCCCGTGTCCAGTCCCTTGTAGGAATCCTAAATTGAACAGAGGAAGATGATCCCGATCGAAAATTGAAGAGAGGACGACACCCCAGATCCAAAAAGCAGCGAACTAAGCAATCTTCACGTCGGAATCGAGATTGTTGCCGGAACTAAGCTCATTCTCTCTCATTTTCTCGACTTTGACTCGTGGGGATTGGGGAAGAAAAGCCAAAACATTGTTGTTTAACCCTAAGCCAAAACCTTTCCGTTTTGTTTTATGCAACCAAAAAAATAACGTTAATAGGACCCATATAGTAATATAAAAGCCCATTTACTAAGTGGGTTTAGTTGGATAAACCCATTTGATTCCATTAAACCTTTTTTTTTTTTTTTTTTAACACCAAATCAATTATATATTAATCATGATACATGAAACCATTGAAATACAACTATTGAACAAAAATATAGAAAATTAAATACAATGTCGATGAAAAAGTGGAAGTGACCATGCTTTCTAAACGGAAGCCTTACTGGCAATCTGTTAAGTCCCCTCTTCATATACTTGTAAAAGGCTAACATCTTATAGATGAAATTCCCAAATGCTTTTTGCATTACTTTAATTAAACAAATACACTGATATGTTGCTTTAAATGGATCTGGATCATGTTTTTTATATCGCCATATCCACCATTTCTGGTTAGTGACCAAGATTTTCTTTTTCGTAGAGCCTGAAGAATCTGATCGTGGGACAGCAAAACCATCATCACCATCATTGGACCATGTCTTTGAACAGAGGAAAACATCACATAAACCAATTCCTTCGATCAAACAGATTTGTCTACTGATACCCGGATCAAATATCCAAATGATATCTTCAAACCATATGTTTGAAAAAACTTCATCGGTTGAGAACCGGAGATGACGCCAGTGAAAGAAATCACTGGAAACAAACAGTATATGAAGGAATATATCACGCTTCAAACAGATCGACATGACATGAGACAAGAGACATCGAAACAGTGAATCTTCCGATCTTGAATTTGACAACGACGTTACATGAAACTGATAAGTGTTTGTCTCCATTGCAAACATGATGATAAACGTTGTTACCATCCAACAGGAGAAAATAGATCGAAAAGGAATTCGATTAAAAAGTGTATCTCTCATCATCATTATTAAGAATTAAAGAATAAAAAACTAGAAAAATGAGAAATGAACCACCGGTAAACGCCGACAGGCCGTAAAAACGGACGAAACTGTTGTTAGTCAAACTAAAAGCATTGGTAAACAAACTGTTTGGATTGGTGGAGAACTGTGAGCTGAGATGTGTGCTCATTGTAATGAATGTGATGTAATGGAGAGGAGCTCAAATGCTTCACAGTGCAGAAACTTCGATCGTGGTGGTCTTGGAGTCCACAAACACCTTGCCGGTCAGAAATCATATGTGCAAATTCATCAGGAAATGGTAATATGAGACTTTGTAATTACATCCACTTACATCCAATATTGCTTCCATGATTTTAACATTTTACAATTTCTTTGTAGGAGGAAGAATTGGGGCGTCCCATATCATTTGGCGAAGTGTTAATGAAAACACATACTCGAGCTGACAGATCATTTGTTGATCAAAAAGCTAAACAAGTAGCTGAGACTTATGAGAAAACATTAGAGGAGAGATTTTGTGAAGTGGACGATGATGGTCCAGAAAATTCAGAGAATTCTTATGAACGTTCAACTCATCGTACTCTCAGCATTATGAAAAGAATGAAATCTTTCTTAAGGTAACTCATTAGTTTCTTTATTTTGATGAGTGTATGATTATTCTTAAGGTAAATCTTTAGTTTCTTTATTTTGATGAAAAGAATGAGTATTTTGCTTTCTTAATCCGCATTTTGGTTTCTTAATCCGCATGCTTTCTTTATTTGCCGAGCATTTTGGTTTCTTAATACTGGTTTCTAGTCTTGACTAAAAAAATACTTTTGTTTTTCTTTGTCTTACTGAACTCAAATAGATGAGAAGGAAAATCTTTTTGGCCTTGGATCTCTTTTTGAGACACTTAGGAAAGGGAAAAGAAAAGAAAGCTATGCAGAATCTTCTCCATCAACATCAACACATGTGGAGCTTCAAGAACAACTTCGCTGCAAGATAGCTCATCTAGATGCTGAAAATGCACGACGTGATAAGGAGCATCAAGAATCTCAAATGAAGACCGATAACCTTGTCATCTACATGAAAGCAAAAGATACAGAATTTGCAACTTTTATGGCTTCCTTGCGTACACCAACTGTACCAGCAACCACACCATGCACCGCACCTGAAGACACCACACCTGAAGACATCATACCACCAGCCACCGCGTTAGGCACAACACCAGTCACCACTTCCCCTTTCTCCACTTACTCCAACTTCTAAAAATTGTCTTTTTCAAAAAAATATGAATTGCTTGTATGATGTTATATCTTGTTTTGCTTTAGGATAATCTTTTTGGTTAATACAATCATTATGATAACCTTTTTGGTTAATGAATGATTATGATATCTTTCTTAATGATTTGGTTTTCTATTTTAATTTATTGTGATTCATTCCAAATTTGGTACATAAAACAGGTTTATGATATGCCCAAATGTCACCAAAATGCGACCAAATTTGTTTCTATGAAACTATCAGATAAGTGGCAAAATGGTTACTAATATACGAGGACTACTTTGCGATGACAGCTAAGGAGCCTTAAATTAGTCACACAATTTAATCACTAACTTGCGACTGACTTGTAACTATGTTAACGACCAAAGGTTCCAAATATAAAGAGTCTGTAAAGACTCGTTTATTTGCGACTATAGATAGGTGTCATAATTCAGTCGTAAATTTGTGACCATTTTGAGACACATAAATTTTGCAACCCTTTTGAGACACATAAATTCAGTCATAAATTTTGCGACCATCTGAAATAGTTGTTTATTAGTTACAAAGTAGGTATTTGTGACTGTTTAGCGACTATTATTAGAGTCGCTAAACGCAGGTTTTCTTGTAGTGTAAGTTAACTGCAAAGCGCGGTGGAGTACATATGAATGTAATAATGATGGTGGTGACATTAACATATAATAGAATAATATGAGACAATGACATAATAGGATCCAAGTGCAACAATATTTAAAGACGACGACACCCAATGGAATATTATCATAGAATACAACAAACTCACAACGAGAGTGATAACAGGATTTTCACCGAGGGTATCAATTTCCTATGCAATTGTAGTACAAAGGGTTATAATCCAAATAGTTGTTGTTAACAAATAGAATGCAATCATAACAATGCAAGTCAAACCAAGCAATAATGGGGGTTTTATGTATCAATCTAAGGTGAACAAAAATAAAGGGAAATAAACAAGAACCACTCGACCTTAGTACACGATGCAAGCAATCGAGTGCCAGATCGAGTGAATGATCGGATAACAGGGAAATTGAAACGACCCGACCCATTTTTTTTTGTTAAATAAATAATAATTATAATAAATATAATATAATAACAACTAAGCCAGTCGTCCCATACCCACTAGCCCTAAATAAAATCACAACCAACAGCGGAAATAAATAATACCAATAACAATATCCAATGATAATAACCAATATCAAGTATAACAATAATTCAATAATCAATCATCAGGAAACATAAAACCAGCAACCTAGCAATGTTCTAATGACCCAACTCTAATAACCTAGCAATGCCAGACAACATCCAATCGAGTCCCTAGAACATCCTCCTCTTCATTGCCTGGATTCCACGATCACACTTTGCCTTTACCTGCACCACAAACACAAATTGCAATGCATGAGTATTTTATAAACACTCAGTAAGGCAATCCTCCCATCTACTGGGCTATACACACAAGCAATAGAGAGATCTCTAACCATCAGCGAATAATCAACAGTCAATAATAACAAACCAAGACTCTGCATCGACCGACACCAATTGGGTTGAATCGACCGACACAAGCTTGCATCAACCGATACAAGTTACACTTGCATCGACTGACACGCACACTGCATCGACCGACGCATGCTCGACATAGCACAGAAATCCTAGGTTTTACGCGCCGTCCTCGCACTTGCATCGACCGACGCATAAAGTGCATCGACCAATGTACATGCCGAGCATCGTTTTTCCTCAAAGCTTCTCGCCGGATCTTCGTTCCTACAACCACAAAACTCGATCCCAAGCCACAAGAAAGCTTCCTACTTCCCATATAACATTCTAACAAGCCAAACAACATAGCAACAAGCAAATTGGGGAAATCTCCACCTTAGATAAGCCATGGTCATGCACTTACCTTTGCCAAGAAGATTCTGAACCTTAAACAAGCAAAACAACGCTCCTAAGAAGCTCCTCCAAATATCCCAGCTACAGATCTCTACACGAACAGCCTCCAATCTCCCAAAATTCTTCAAGAACACCCAAGAACACTTAGGAACACTTTTTCTCTCTTTTCTTTCTCACAAAAGCGGCAAAAACACGACAAATGAGACAAAAGTCGAGTTAAGGGTTTTCCTTTTCCTCCAAAACGCACCGTTTAACTTAAGTTAAACCGCTAAAAACCAACCTTGCGTCGACCGATGCACATAGTGCATCGAACGATGCAACCCTTAAACCCTCAAACCAACATTCTACAAACTCCACCTTGGTTCGATCTGCTCCTCCGACCTTAGTGACTCCAGCATCTCGGAACCTGCTTCAGACTTACGCCTCTGAAGCACCCAATAAGTCCAACAATCCCTTGAACTTATTGACTGGCAAAACCTTCGTGAATATATCTGCAGGGTTATCACTCGTGTGCACCTTAGTAACCTGCAATTCACCATTATCAAGCAAGTCTCGAACAAAACTCATCCTTGTGGCCATGTGCTTAGTCCTATCATGAAACACATTATTCTTGGCCAGTGCAATAGCACTTTCAGAATCACTGAATACCTCCACAGCCTGTTGAGGATATCCAAACTCTTCACTTAAACCCCTCAGCCAAACAGCTTCTTTGGCTGCCTCGGTTAACGCCATATACTCTGACTCGGTCGACGACATTGCCACCACCTTCTGGAGCGACGACCTCCAAATAATCACATTCCCCCCAGATAAGAATGCATAACCACTAGTAGACCTCCTTCGTCCTAAGTCTCCACCGTAGTCAGCATCACAAAAACCACTTATTCTAAAATCATTCGACCTCCTGTACACCAAACTCATTCTCGTAGATTCCCTAACATACTTAAGCACCCACTTCACTGCTTTCCAATGAACTTTCACTGGATTACTCATGAATCTACTCACAACACCTACTGGGTATGCCAAATCTGGTCTCGTTCCTATCATGCCGTACATCAAACTACCCACAACACTAGAGTAAGGAACTGACCTCATAAACTCTGCAACCTTCTGGATTTGAGCATCACTCGCAGGAAGAAGCTTAAGTTGATTCTCGAGTGGTGTTTGAACACCCTTTGCTTCATGCATCCTGAACTTCTCCAGGACTTTCTCCAAATAACTCTCATGAGAAAGCTTTAATATTCCTTTCTTCCTGTCCCTGTAGATATCGATCCCCAATATCTTCCTTGCAGCTCCTAAATCTTTCATATCAAACCTGGAACTTAGCTGACTTTTCAGGGTATCAATCATCCTCATGTCCTTGCAGGCTACCAATATGTCATCTACATACAAGAGTAAATAGATGTACACACCTAAGTATTCCTTCACGTACACACAGCTATCGTGAATACTTCTTTTGAAACCAATCTCCAGCATAAATGCATTGAACTTCTGATTCCACTGTCTCGGACTCTGTTTTAGTCCATACAAAGACTTCTTAAGGAGACAAACCATGTCTTCCTTACCTTGTTCTACATAACCCTCAGGTTGAGTCATGTAGATCGCCTCATCCAACTCTCCATGCAAGAAAGCGGTTTTCACATCAAGCTGCTCCAACTCTAAGTCTGCTTGAACAACTATAGACATTAAGTACCTGATTGATACATGTCTTACCACCGGAGAGAATATCTCATTGTAGTCTACTCCCTCCTTCTGAGAATAACCTTTCGCCACTAACCTGGCTTTAAACCTAGGCCCTTCCACTCCGGGTATACCTGGTTTCCTCTTATAAATCCATTTGCAGCCTATCATCCTCCTGTCGGTCTTGGAACCAGAATCCAAGTCTTATTCTTGTGCAATGAATCATTCTCTTCGTTCATGCCACCTTTCCACCCTTCCTTACAAGAATCTCTGATAGCTGCATTATAGTCTGACGGTTCTATATCCCGCCATCTTCTGTTACTACCAACGCCCACTCAATATAATTTCCTTCATCATATTTCGATGGACGCCTTATGACTCTTCTTTCTCTATCGCGAGCAAGCTGATAATTTTCTAAACCCGTGTCACCTGATTCAGTCTCTGACTCTGAACTATCCTGCAGGTCTACCACCGAAACCTGAGTCTCTCCACCTGAACTCATACCCTTCTCTACAGCAATGTTAGATTTTAAATCAACAAACATATCCAGTGAGATTCTCTCACTCTCTGTAGCTTGAGGTAAGTTCTTATAAGACTCACTCTCATTGAACGTCACGTTTCTGCTGATAATACATTTTTTATCATCCAGCGACCAGACCTTGTACCCTTTAACCCCTGATGGGTAACCAACAAATACTCCCTTCTTAGCTCTCGGTTGCAGCTTCCCATCATCTGTGTGATAATAAAAAATGCAACCAAAAGTCCTCAAGTGACCATAGCTCGGAACCGTCTTTGACCACAACTCCTCTGGTACTTGAAACTCAATTGCGAAACAAGGAGACTTGTTGATAAGATACACAGCTGTATTTACGGCTTCAGCCCAAAACATCTTAGACAATCCTGATTCACTAAGCATACTCCTGACTTTCTCAAGTATTGTACGGTTCATCCGCTCAGCAACTCCATTCTGTTGAGGAGTGTGAGCGATAGTCCTGTGCCTGAAAATACCATTCTCTAGACAGTAACCATCAAATTCCTTGTTGCAGAACTCCAACCCATTGTCTGTCCTCAACTTCTTGACTTTAAGCTCAGACTTGCCTAGTGACGCAGGAACCGTTGGAGAACCCCATAGATCAGCATGCACGTACTCCAGATAGTTCTGAGTTGTATGCCTTCCTGTTGAAAAACTTACTCTGTGAGCTTTCCCAAACACACAGTTCTCACAGAATTGTAGGCTAGACACCTTCTCTTTCTCTAGAGAACCTTTCTTGACTAACGTATCTAAACCTTTCTGGCCAATATGCCCGAGCCTGCTATGCCACAGACTTGTCTGATCCGTTTGAACCACTGAGTTTACCTCTCCGACGTAGGTGCGTCCCTGCAAGAAGTAGAGTGATCCATGTCTATTACCTTTCAACACTGTCCTACACCCTTTGCTTACCTTCATAACTCCATTCTTTGAACCAAATGAACACCCTTGAGCCTCGAACGTCCCCAGAGACAACAAGTTTCTCGAGAACCCAGGAATGTATCTCACATCCTTTATCCAAACAATCCTGCCATCTGAAGTCTTGATCCTTATGCTTCCAATGCCTTTTACCTCTGACAAACTTTCATTCGCCATTCTGACAGATCCTGCATCAAACTCCCGTAGCTCAACGAACCAATCCTTCCTCGATGTCATGTGAAACGTGCAGCCTGTATCTAATATCTAGATCTCACTGAAGTTTGCGTTTTCTGTTAAATTCGCCTCTGAAACCATCAGTGATTCCACAAACTCAGTCCCAGATACAGCTGCAGACTCTCCTTTATCCTGATTAACCTTCGCTTGTCCTTTCTTTGGACAATTCTTCTTGAAGTGACCTTCACCACCACACACCCAACACGTACGTTTCTTCTTGTCTTTCGACTTTGATCTTGACCTTCCTCTCGATTTACCCTGTGATCCTTCTCTGGTCATAGATCTTCCTCTATTATCCGAGTTAGAGTAAAGTCCTTCTCCTTGAGTCTTGCTCCTTTTTCCAGCTGCTCCCAGTTCCAATTGCTTTGAGTGGATAGCACTGATTACTTCTTCGAGTGACAGAGTAGATTTACCGTATCTTAGCATATCTCGCAGCTGATCAAACTGCTTTGGCAAAGACATTAAGAAGAGGATGGCCTGATCCTCATCTGAAATATCCACTCTGACGTTACTCAATCTGTTATTATCCGCAAGAACTCATCAATGTTACTTTCAATAGTCAAAGAATCACTCATCTTGTAACCATAAAGCCTTTGCTTGAGATAAATCCTGTTAGGCAGTGATTGTGACATGTACAACGAATCGAGAACCTTGAACATACCAGCTGCAGTATCTTCCTTAATGATCTTCCTTAGAACCTGATCACTCACGCTTAGGATGATTGTACTACGGACCTTTCTTTGTTTTTCCGCCATGGCTAGATCCTCCTCATCTGATTTCTCTGTCTCTGATTCCTCCGATCCCTTCCCCTTTGGATCCTCTTCCTTGACTGAATCAGATCCCTTCTTCAATGAAGATTCTTGAATCTTCAGAGCTCCCATTAAACCGATGATCTCTAGATGAGCTAGGATCTTCTCCTTCCACAGATTGTAATCGACCATACCGTTGAACTTCTCCAGCTCGATTCTTGATGACGACATCGCGAACTCGAATCGATGAGACCTGACAACTTGAGCCTTCGTAACCGTGTGGCTCTGATACCACTTGTAGAGTCTGTAACTTGCGATCGACTAAGAACGTGTAACGAATCGATTAGGATGATACTCTGAATCTCTCTGTTCTTGGTTTACTCACGAAACGAAATCGAAGAATGAAAGAAAACGTAAAACGAGAAAGAACACAACGCAAATTTATCCACTTCAGGTTGCAATCCGCAAACCCTACGTCTGGCCGAGATCTCAGCTCGGAATCCACTAAGATCAGTGTTGATTACAGCTTACAAGCGTCTCTCACCCGCCAACAAGAAACAACAAAGTTTTCCCGAGAAAATGTAAACCCTAGATTCCCAGAAACTCTCTCTCGTTCTCCACCCGATGAATCATAACAGAAAAACTTATATACTAGCCTCCTCTAACCGATTCGGCATTAGCTTCTCTAACTGACTCTAACCGACTTGAGTCGCACATGCGTCAAACTCAGTCACATGGGTGTTGACTTGTTTCAGCTCTGCAACTTAACCTTCGAGCTTCCACCATTGAAACGCCTCCGTTTTAGTAAACACAATAACCATCTCCAATTGCTCCAAACTGGACACAATCCCTGATTCATTTAATCCCGCTCCTTAACCGGAACCTTCTTATTAAACCCAGATCAAACCAACATTCTACAAGAGAGCCACCATAAATAACATTGATTGCATACGTTTTCATAAAGTCCATAACCAAGCGCGTCGTCGAAGGCTCACGGGCCAAGAAATTAATCATGATGTTTTAGGATAACGATAATTGTCGTAATAACGGTGGCTATGCGTGTATTGGAAAGTACACTACATGTTTACCAAATTCTCTCCATCTGGTCGTACACAAAGAGTGAAAACGACTGATGCATGTTATTCAAACCTTCAAGGTAGTGTGCAATGTTCTCCTCTTCGCCAATATACGATACCACAACACAAGATGGCAAGAGACGTGTCGGGTACATTACATTTAATTAAACCTAGACCTTTGTGGATGTCCTCTTCTTGAACAACGATCCGTCTGCCTTCGTAAAACATGGCTGTCTTGTTTCCAGCTTGGAAACACCACTCAAAGAACCGACGGTCACGGCCCTCCTCAACAACTTTGGTTGTTAGATATGTGAATGTGTTGTAATCGTCATGATAATAACACAGGAAGTGGATGCGTGCAATCTTCAGTCATCACACCATATTTCAACGCTGCGCCCAGCTTTCAATGTTGGACCTAGTAACCACCACTAATCTTTTGCAACATGTTGAACAATATCCCCCCAAGATATCATCAGAAAGTTCAGAGATCTTCGTAAGCATAGCTTGTGGGCGTTGTATATTTTTGTGTGAGTTTGGTTAGCTGTTCTACTCATATTATATAGAATTAGAATGCAACATGATGTGAAGGAACTATATATTAAACTTCTATTGAAATCATTGGAATATGTAACGAGACTTAAAAAGTAGAAGACTTAGTTGCGTAAGCTAACAGTTAGTAAAAAAAAAAAATGCTGACATATACATCATATCCAAGTAAGAGTATGAGGACGTTAGTCAAGTATAATATGACAGGTCTGAGTAATCAAATCAGAGACCCCTACTGGTGTCATGTCTTGGGTTACGACTAACTTAATGCAATTGATAGAATTACATTGTCTAATTCGTTTTATAATGCAATTGAAATCCGTGAGCATGAGGGTGACACGTAGTTGGCATTATTATTTGTAAACAACTAAATTTGGACAATCAAATTGTAGGTGGAAATCAAAACCTAATACACATCCATTAGCGTTACCCATAGTTTAAGTTCTCTATCCGTGTCTCCGATAATCTTCCCACTCTGCGATTGCAGTGATTTTCTTGCTGTAATGTCGTCATGGACGAACGCAATTCCTGGTCCGAGTTATTACAAGTGTGCCGTCATAAACAACATATTCAATAGGTCATGCGAGTTCTTTGCCTGGGCTCACAACGAACCACCTACCGAATGGCAAAAAATGGCCTTAATTAATGCAAGGGATCAGATCCAAAAACTGAAGAGTGAATTCGACTTCTATAAGCACCTGAAATTTTTTTCAGATACAAAGTTAGAGAGCAAGGCTGGTTTCAAGAATTCGATTGAAGCAAGCCATAAGAGAAAGGGGTACATCTTGTTTGTCTTATCATTCTTAGCATGCCTAATCTCAGTCTTTGCTATAATCATCGCCCTCGTCATCTAGTCAGGTTTAATACCCACTATAAATGTTTGTAGTAACAATTTGTTTGTCATAAATTAACTGCGACTGATTAATCTTGTTAAGAAGTAGTAGTTGGTACGAGTGATAGATGATGTTATGTTATGTACTTTAACAATAACACATAAAAAATGCTACATTGCAAAAGCGTCATGGTATTACATTTTGGTAAATATTAGGGTACAACAGGAGAAAATGGAAATGTAACCGTACACCAATGACAACACACAAGAAAACGATATATAAGCCCTCTTGTTTACGAAAACTTTCAGGGTACATACGCAAAGTGTTTAAACCGTACACCAATGACAAAAACACAAGGAGTGGATGAAGGTACAAAAAATTAATCGTGTACTATGAACATTCAACTATCAAACGACTACAAAATATCTTCCCCACACAAGTTAGCCTGAACATACTCCGTCCAAACTTTGTAGTCTTAGTCTTCCTTGTCAGAAAAATTATCATACATAATTGTGTCATCACTTATCTGTATCCCATTATGTGGATTTGAGAACTGACCATAGTTACCATCACCACAGTGGTTGATGTCGTCACTTTTAACATCCTCTACATTTAGTAGCTGTAGTCTACATCACATTCTGCGTATGAGTTAGGATGAGGTACTACACTTTGTGCAATAATGACTTCTCCGTATGCACCTCCTTCCCCGTAAGCACCAATTGTATCAACAAGACTACTAATTTTCCCCAAATACGTAAGATATACATGTATGGCCTAGTTTGTCTTATGAAGTAGAAGAAAACCACTGTACTCAGCTTTGGTCGTTATAGGCAGTAGATAAGAGGCATCGTCAATTTCTGAAGGAAACTGTTTAGCGACCCAATAAGTCATGGATAAGCCAACTTGAGTTTTTGAAAAACCATACGCTTCATCTACAATGGACCGTAGATCCTCAACTCCACCGATGTTACTTGACTGTATGGACCTACCACCACGACCGACATCCACTTTGAATTCCCACCCTACTTTATCATTCCAGCTATGACGGTTATGATGATGACTTCATCCCCTGACATCCAAAATTTTTTATATGTCAATCTCAATACACGTAGATCGTGTGCTGAAATGTTGTATGGTGTCGCTCTGAGATCTTTATTCCATTACTATATTTATAGGTGAACAACTTGAACACATTTTCAACGTCATTCATTGTGGTACTATTATACTTTTCCCAAAATAAATCCTTTGTAAGGTTAAACAGATAACAGACTTACCAACGAGAATGTAAATTTGTAAGTTTGAAGAAAAAACTCATTTTTCTGTAGTAAACTTTAAAAAAACCACTTATGGATGCCAAAAAAAGTTATACAGACTCGTTCAAGGGTACAACCAAACACGGATTACAAGATCAATAACACCGAATGAATAACCAACCAAAAAACAGGTCATAATCTGAATCATACAATAACCAAAACACTATACGTAATGAGTGTACAAACGGCACGGAGCTATATGAGTGGCCAAATAGAAAACATTACAGGTGGGGATATCGAATAATAGAAGAACAACATCCACATTTTTTATGCTTAACCAAAATTTTGACCTAACCCCCCTCCTTCTCACCAGATAGACGTAAAGCTTTAGCTAGTACGGAGGAACGAAGGCGCATGCAAGAGAAAAGCCTTGAGAACAGAGCGAGCCTTACAGCTTTTTTTATAAATTAGAATCCAATGCATCCTTTAAGTTGAGCTGAAAGAATTAATATCTATATTAACATTTTTGAAATACAGTTTTGTGTTTTATCCTTTTAGTTTTGCTTGTTTAAATTTTAATTTAAAACTTTAATCCCGAAAAAATGACATAAAAATCAATAAGTTACATACGGTAAATCGACCAAAATATAATAGTTTATCCTTATAATTCATCTCAACTTAAATTGTTTTTATCCTTTAAAATGAAGAAATATTTTATTGTTTACATTTAAGAAACGGAAATAATATTATGCTAAAATATATATCAATTTTTTTTGTAGTTGTTTCCATATCTTAAATCGAAAGAAAGATTTTATTGTTTTATATAACCTCTATTGCAAGTTTCGTAAAATTATAAAATCTTATTCGCAATTTTTTATTTTTTTTAACAGTATTTAGTTTCATATATTTTCGGAATGTATTTTAGAAATCACTTTCGAATATTCTAAATTTTAAATCACTTTCCATTTCTTCCTAAGATTATCTAAAGTTTTATTGCTACCAACCGTGAACCCTAGACAAATTATCTCCCCTGTAAATAATTTGCATTCTATCAAACATAAAATACCTCTACACATCACAAAATACAAAAAAAAAAAAAAAAAAAAAAAAAGCAAACTGGTCGCTCCCATTGGTTTATCATACATTAAAGACGTAAGTATTTCAAAACATGTTGGTGTATGCAAGTCAAAGTGCTCCGAGGCAAAACATTTTATCATGACAGACAGACTTGAGAAATTGTAACGGTAAGTCTCTAGAGCATTACTGACTATTAATTTGAAACTATATATATGAAGAACTAATTATTATTGTTGTGTCTTTTAAGGTACACATATATATATTACGGTAAATCATCTACAAGTTTTTCAAATTTACAGAAGTAAAAGTGGAGGGTTATAAAGAACTTTAACATCTTTATGAGATTGCACTCATGAACACAACTATGGTCGATCTTTTAAAAAAGGAAAAAAGAACACAAGTATCCGAAACATGAAAAAAAATTACGAGAACATGATTCCTAAAAACTATGTTTCCAAAGTGTTTCCATTTCCTAATTTTAGAAACAAATCATTTTCCGTATCCGAAACATTTCGTTTCTGCATATCCGTTTCCATTTCTATACAGCCTTGACTACGATCATCCCATATGCGTCTCTTTATAGTGTTTTAGGGGTTTATGAGGATTAGTCACATTTTCTATTTGAAAATGTACCCAAAATAATTTCTATATATATATCTAATATGATTATTTATATTTATTTAAAATTTAACTCACATATATTCAGAAAAAGGTTATTTTAAGTCTTACAAATATAAATCTATTTACAATTTTATGTATTGGGCGTGCACCATTATTCTCGCAAATTGAGTTTAATATAGTACTTTTATTTTTTCAAAACCAAATATTTTTATTCTTTCAAATTTAACCCACATATATTCAATAAGAAATACTATTAATTTTTAAAAATACACCAAAATATCTATAACATTGTGACATATATATATATATATATATATTTTGTTTTAAACTCAATCATTTATAAAAATCAAGAAAATTATATATAAAAGCTATAAAAAAATATTGTCTCGTGGTGTACCACTGGATAAATACTAGTTAAGGTGATTTATACTACCATCAATTCTGGTCAAGTAATGTTTACAACCTTAAGGTTTTAAGCAAATAATATTTCAAAATCTTAACTAAAGATGTATAAAATAATTAATATTACTTGAGCAGAAATGAAGCATAATAAGCTAAGAAGATACTTTTTAATACATCTATATGGAAATAAATCAAAAGATTATATTATTTTGCATCTTTGACCAGAAAAAAAAAACATGAAACATATTTATGTTCTTATATTATATATATAATCAGTTTAGGTGAAGAAAAACTCATTAAAAAAGTTGAGTGAATATCACTAGAATAATAATTACCACTATGAAAACTTTAGTGGCATTTTGTTTTACTATCATTTTCATCATATCTTTTGTTCATTGTCTTCCTACAACTGCTGAAAGTCCGGGTAATTATTTTTTGTTATTCATACCTTCATTTTGTAATTATTATTATGATGATTTCACTCTTTGTTAATGGGTATTGATTATTGTTAATATTGTATATAGGTTATCAGCCTAGCCGATTTTTGCGTCCGCATCTCCATTGCTCCGAGTCTTACGCGTGTAATCGTGAACGCGGGGGAGGACCATACCTCTGCAATTTTATTTGTCAGAAAGAAAGATATGATCACGGCTTCTGTGTTAGTAGTGAAAAATGTTGTTGTGTTGATTTATGATACTATAACTAACTAGTATCTCTAAGATGAAATTATATAATCAAATGTATTGGTATCTGCTTAAAAAATAAATTTATAATTTTCAGATGTGAAACAAACCCCCTGTTTTTTTTCAAGATAATATAATTAAATATTTTATAATATTCAATAATAACCAACCAACAAACTAACAATAACCCATCATACACACCGGAAGACATGTTAACCTAACACTAATATATTATAATATAATTCCAGTCATGACCAACATAAATCAAAAACCTAGCATACTTCTTAAAAAAACTCCAACAACATATAAAATAAACCCACGTCACAATAACCGAGATTCTAGATGATTGTTTAACATCAATTTATGTAAATCAAATAATCAAACCGACACGAATTTTATCATCAATTATTTATTATTGATAGAAATATTTAAAATCACGTATTATAGCCATAACAAATATTCACGTCATTTATATTAATCGATGGAAAATTTAGATCACCTTTTGTAACTGATAACAGGATTTTCACCTAGGATATCAATTCCCTATGTAGTTATAGTACAAAGCATTATCAATCCAAATGGTTGTTGTTAACAGATAGAATGCAATCAGAACAATGCAAGTCAAGTCAAGCAATAATGGGGGTTTTATCTATCAATCTAAGGTGAACAAAAGTAAAGGGAAACAAACAAGAACCACTCGACCTTAGTACATGATGCAAGCAATCGAGTACCAAATCGAGTGAATGATCGGATAACAGGGAAATCAAGAATACAATGATGAACAACTCGAGGGTATACACGAAGCTGATGATCGAGTACCAGTTCTGGTAACGGGTTGAGTTAAGAATAAAAGTTCAAACAATCAAAATACGAAAGCTCCTAAGGATGGGGTAATCGGTTCATAAGTATTCCTAATCAACCTAGAATGTTTTACAAGCCTCAAGCAAGCTATTCCTTAGACAACGAATTTCTAATCCTTGCTAATCCACTCTCATGGTAGAAACAATCAAACCTGATCACTCCCTTACCCAACTCTCGTTGGAGAAACATGACCAAGCAGGCATTAAAATCCAATTCGTTATTGTCAATTAACTCCTCACACATCTAATCTCTTAGGCTAAGTGAGTAAATCTCTAGCATTAGTTGATGCAAGCATTTCAACAAACATCTCTCGATAGCAAAACACCCTAGATCTAGTCTCAACCTCTCAGTCTGAAACTAGCATTAATAACACTAATTTAGAAGAGAATTTTGATAAAGAAACAATCAGTCTAAAACATCTTAACCGATTAAGAACACTTACTAACATATCTCATCCCTAGAAACTTTGGTTCACTACTCAGATCTCATAATAAATGACAAACAAACACAAAAAAATGAGAATTGCATAGAAAAATAAAATATTAGAAAACAGACAAAAGTGTAAAGGTACATAATCGCTATTAGAAAGTAGATAAAAAGAAGTAAAATTAAATCCTAACAAAGCTTGATAAGTGTTAAATCATTCTCTCTCTCTCTCTCTCTCTCTCTCTCTCTCTCTCTCTCTCTCTCTCTCTCTCTCTCTCTCTCTCTCTCTCTCTCTCTCTCTCTCTCTCTCTCTCTCTCTCTCTCTCTCTCTCTCTCTCTCTCTCTCTCTCTCTCTCTCTCTCTCTCTCTCTCTCTCTCTCTCTCTCTCTCTCTCTCTCTCTCTCTCTCTCTCTCTCTCTCTCTCTCTCTCTCTCTCTCTCTCTCGCTCTCTCTCTCTGGTTCGGGAGTGTCTGCGGCTGTCCCCGGTGAGAAAATACTAAGGGGTTTATATATGGAAACCCCTTTGACCTAGCCACCCAGCTCTGTCCAAAGATCTACACGAGGCTGGGGTCGGGTGCCTCCTCGGGTTAGGCTTCGGGTTGTTCCTCTTGCACTCAGATCCTCTTGATCGGGTTAAGGTTCGGACTGCTCTTCTTGCACGATCACACCATACAGGTACATGCTTGGGCGTCACCTCATTCTTGCTCTTTTTAGGCTCCAAGGCACTTGTTTTTATCCAAAATGCACAAATGCGACAATGCAGCATCCTAAATAACCTAAATGCAAATTCCTAAGGTTAAGGACCTAAAAATGCTAAGGTTATATACTATGCAAAACATGGATAAAACGATGCTTAAGAAAGTGTAAAATAGAGAGTTATCAACACCCCCAAACTTATCTCTTGCTAGCAAGAAAGTAAGAGGATGAGGTTTGAAAGTGGGGACTCATAACCTCGTAGTACCACCAAGCGAAGGATTTAAACTATAGTCCTTAAAGATAGTTTAAAGGTGCTAAGATCAATCAACACACTTACAAATATTTTTCTATGCCTATCACCATGCATCGATCTAGTTCTTCCTCCATCTAACAGTAAAGACTTGTAATTCCAAGGAACATCTCTTTCACATTCATTAAAGTGTTCGGCGAATTTTTTGCAAATGGAAAGTGAATCAAGCTCAATCGGGTTTTTAAGGATAAGGTTTTTGGAGGTAGGTTTCAAACAGTATTTTTAGGTGGCTTACTCTCAAAAGAAGGAATGCTAGACAGTTGTAAAAACTATCTAAGGTTGAGAACAATTGGGGCATACAAAGCTTAACTGTTGATGATCTTTCATTTTCTCATTCCCTTTCTTTTTATCCAACACCCTATAATAAAACCGCCTACAACCTTGATCTTAACTCTTTTTTTTTAACGATTTCTAAGGTATTAACCTTGAACAGCTAGCTCTCTTTTACAACTTCTTTTCTTTCCTTGCTAAACTCTAATTTTTTATCATATATATTTTTTCTTCCTTTTTTTTTTTCCTTTCTAGGAGACTATAGCAAGATTTTTCTTTTACTTTGAAACTTAGAGCTATGTAAACTGAATCTTAGGGACTCTCTTCTTTTATTTCTCTTTTGATTTTCAACCCAACCCCAAATTAACTGGTACGTTCTTGCTGCTCCTTTTCGTGGTCAGGGCTCTCATCGTTTGTGTGCTCTTCCTCCTCTTCCGCTGCTCTCTCAGCCACTTTCTCAGCCTTTTCTGAGGCTGGTCTTTTCCCCCTTGCGACCGCAGCCTTGTTTCTTTAATAGGCGGTTTGGTTTTCCTCCATCTTCCTCCTTTTACATCTGAGTCGACCTCCATGGGATCAGTTACAGTTCGCTCTGATGTAGACAGATCCCTACGTCATGGAAATCTGCGGACAGCACTCGCTACTGGGCTTGGTGAGCGGACCTGAGTGGTAACACGATTGGGTGCTCGAGAGTCGCCTCGGGTGGCTGATCGGGTTGAGCATCGGGTTAGGGATTAGAAACGTCCACTTGTCGGTAAGGCATGCGAAAGGTTTCCTTGCTCCTGGGATTCTTGAGCAGGGTCCACTCCTCCTCCAGTTTTGGCAGCGGTGGAGGTGGAAGAGGTTCCCTTCTTCTTGTAGTTTTGATCTTTGGATCCATAGGTGAGTCCTTGAAAAGAAGAAAGAGCTAAACTCGAGACCAATAGGGTTAGTTCTCAAAACATCTAAGAACACTCGATTTTTAGAGAGAAAGTAAAAACTTAGAAGCTAAAGAGTTTTAGGGTTGAGAGGACTTATCGATTTTGTGATGATGGAGAGGAGAGGTCCAGGTTCCTTCAAATAGAGGAGGTAGCTGCAAGGGTTTCTCCGAGAGTGAGATAAGGGGTTTGGGGAATTCGCACTTCACTCGCGACCGGAGCAGAAAGACGATTGGGCGCGTCAAGTACGTATTCGGGTTATTTATCGGGTTCCCCAAACTTTCAAATATTTTTTTTTATCATTATTGAAAAGACTTTAACAGATATAAAACTATTTCATATCTTAAATAAGACCAACTGAATACTAAAAGCAAATAATAAAAAATAATGTCTTAAACTTGAACCAAAAGAGTTTAAAATATACTTTTGGGACTTCCTCCCAAGTGAGCTTGTTTTAAGTCACTAATCTTGACTTTCCATGCTTTTCAAGCATTGAATTTGGGATAGAGAGGTTTGAAGTTCCTCTCTAGTGCAGCAGACTCATTCAGATTCAGTGGACTCTCTGATTCCTTTCATGGTTCTACAGCAAAGGTAGTATGAACTTCTTGGCAACTCTGGGTCATCCTTGGCAGCACTTGAGTGTAGAAGACCTGACCATTGATAGTTGGCCTTTTTATTCCACTTTTGATTTCAAATTTTATCTTGATGTGCTCTACATGCTCAATGTTGATTTGTCCCTTCTTCACGTCTATCACCGCACAAACCGTCGCCAAGAATGGTCTCCCTAAGTTTAGTGGATCTTTAGGTTCCTTATCCGTCAAGGATTATGAAATTAGTGGAGATCTCCACTCTTCCAATCCTGAGAGGCAAATTTTCCAGAACACCATGTAGGTGCCTAATAGTCCTATCAGCTAGGACCAAATATAGGCTACTTGGTTTAAAATTGCTAAAACTCATCTTGTTGGCAACTGAAAGTGGCATGATACTAACTGAAGCCCCTAAATCACACAAGCAGTTGGTGAATATTCTAAAACCTATTGAACATGGAAGTGTGAAAGAGCCAGGGTTCTCTAATTTCTCTTGGATCTTCAGTTCTGCATCGAAACATACTCCACTAATTAGGATCGCATTCCCAATCTCTTTAACAACCTCCTTTGCTGCTATCTCCCACTCAGCTGTCTCTTTGATAATCTCCTCTCTAAGAGCGTGTGGCGGCAAGAGCTTAGTAGAGGGGCTTTTCGGTTAGATATACGCTCTGCAAGTGCTTCTAATTAAATGTCGAGAGCTGCTTTGAATCTTTCCTCCAATTCCCCTTCCTCAGTTGCAAGAGGTTGTGATCGATCAGACATTCAGATGTCTGCTCGATGGTCTATATGATCATGATCATCGGCTAGGGTTTCGGGTTCAGCCTCGAGTGATGCGTCAAAATGTGATTCCCAAGTTGGTACTTGGTCGTGTGGCTGATCGGATTGATACTCGGATAAGTGGTGTTGTTGCTCGTAGATCTTACTATAATCCATATACTCCCCATCCTGATCATCATTGTCCTCAGTGAAACAAAATTGCTTGTGCGATAGCATAATCCTTCGGGTTCTAAACAGATTTACCGGATAGCTGGCCATGCTTTGGAGCTGGGTGTGTACAGGTCCGGCTCAACTAGGGTGGACAGAGGGGACACTGCCCAAAGGACCAAGGACTTTCTTAAAAAATATATATAAAAGATAAGGGTCCATTATATTTTTTTAATTGTGTTTTGGTACGAAATTTTTAAATAAAAAGGCCCAAAAATTCTCTTAAATGCTATATTTTACCGAAACTGACCCTTATATTTTTACAAAGTTAAAAATAGGCCAAACTTACATTTATAAAATAGTCCATATTTTGTTCAAATAAAATCTTTTTAAAAAAATTATATAACAAAAAGTACACAAAAATTTTTTGTTGCCCAAGGGCCCTAGTATATATTGAGCCGGGGCTGGGTGTGTGATGGGTTGGAATGTTAAGAAACAAAAAGATAAGAAAACTATATGTTCTATATGAGTTGGAATGTTAAAACCTCTTCTAAACATCTACATTTATATCTAAAAAGGGTGAAAATGTTGAGTGCGTACTTAACTTTCCACCTACGCCACTAACACAAACTTGATACTTCTTTCACAAGTCTATGGCTTACTAAGGCAATAATCTCACTCTGGAGCATTGTTTCCATTTAGATGTGCCTTTAGGTATAACCTTATAAGAGTCGTGAAGGTTTGTTTCTCAGCAAGTTAAATTTTTAAGAAAAATCCACTGAAAATAAACAGAGAGAAAATAAATAAAAATGTACTTAACTTTACCCCAATTTTATTCAATTCAGCCCATCAATTAAAATCAATCTCAATGGCGGTTCGAACTAATTAGGGACATTTGTCAAAATAGTAAATTTTAGAACATGAATATGAAGAATGGTATCTTACTAGTTTCTAGGGAAAATTGTAAAAATGGTCCAATTTTAAAGTCAATTGCAATGTATCTATTTCTTTTTAACATAATAACAAAAATTTCATGACTACTTATATTTTTTGGTTTGCCATGAAAATTTTCAACTTATAACCTAAATTTTTAATTATTTTCAGTTTGTGAAGCTTTTTTCGAAACTTTTTAACCTCTAAACAAAATTTCACTCTTATTTGTTATTTCAAAATATCCAAGCGGGGTCTACGTCAAACATTTGCTTAGATGTCTGTCATAACTCTAAAATCCTCTTAATTATTTGTATTTCAAAGCTTTTTTAATTACCTTTGCAAAATATAATATATATAAAAGAAAAACCAAAAATTATGGTTCTGAAAAGGAGAAAAATGTCAAAGGGAATACATAACATATATTATTGGTAGAACTATGAAACACATGGTAAGAAATTTTATATTATATTTATCAATGAAACAAGGAACCAGATAAACACGTTAAGTAGTATAACAAATGTAAAAATACAACACATAGATAATCGAAAAGGAAATGAAAGGCGCATATCACGCGGGACGAAACCAAAACACATCACAATGAAACAAATTATTACAACAATAATATAAGAGATACATTAAATATATGAAGTTTGGTGATGAGAGGAACGAAGTGGATGGGAGAGTGGTAGGGAGAGAAGGGATTGTTGTTATAAATCAAAGGCGAAGTTGGCTTTAGAAAGTGAGTGAGAAATGTGAAGAGTTGGTTATGGTAATATTTTTGGCGATGGAGGAACATTAAAACCGGTTGGCAATGGAGGTGGATTAACCCCGAATGGCAATGGAGGTACATTGAAACCGGTTGGCAATGGAGGTGGTTTAAACCAGCTTGGCAATGGAGGTGGATTAAACCAGCTGGGCAATGGAGGTGGATTAAACCAGCTTGGCAATGGAGGTGGATTAAACCCGGTTGGCAATGGAGGAAACCCGGTTGGCAATGGAGGTACATTAAACCCGCTCGGCAGTGGAGGTGGATTAAACCCGAATGGCAATGGAGGTACATTAAACCAGCTTGGCAGTGGAGGTGGATTAAACCCGAATGGCAGTGGAGGTGGATTAAACCCGAAAGGTAATGGAGGTACATTAAACCCTGGAATTTTCTGGAGAAGGCGGCGTGAGGCCGAGCAAGTGTTGATCACAATAGAAGAAGAAAGAGTCACCAATAAAACGATGAGAAAGAGCTTGTGTGATGCCATTTTTGGGTTTTGATGAATATAAAATTATTCTCAAGCCACTCACTATACGCTTCTTCCCTTTTATTGCTATGTATGGATTTGAAATTCCATGATATGCTATTGAGTTTATATAGTAGTGGAAAAAAGAGTCTATACATTACAAAGCCTTGACTCCTACAGTCCATTATTGACAACTCAAATTAATAAATTATTAATGTACTATACGTAGTCTAAAACTAAAACGAGGTTACGTTATGATAAATAAAAAAAGAAAGACAATGAAACTGATAAAGGTAACGTGAACTCAGTACTGCGTGAACTACATTGTTTTTTAATATATATTACAGTTTTATAATACGGTTTAACGTAAGAAAAATTTACATTTTTAACTTTAAAGTGTTATTTGATAACAATTTAAAATTTGAGAGAAATTCACTATGTAATATTAAAACTAACCAAAATAATTTCACTAACACTTTATCTTAAAATTAACTTTCATATATGCCCCGCCACAAAAAGATGACAAAGAAACAATATTGACCATCAACAGGCAATAGTTAAATTATTTCTTACTATTAATAAAAATTAAATATATATATATATATATTCGTCGTGGATTCACCGTCCGACCACAAAATTCTCGCCCAACCCTAATCTTTGTGCGTCATGGTTTGTTCATACTTCCGCCATTGATAAATCTAAGCAAAAACTGAAGAATCTGATCAGGTATAAGATGATAGCAAGCTATAAAAAGAGGTATTCATGTTAAATCTGAGGTATAAGATGATGGCATTCGCTGTTTGAAGATTCGAAAAATAAAGCATTCTCTCTATCGAAGAAATATACTCAACATTCACAATTTTTTTTGTATTTGTTCTTTCTTTATTATAATTAATTGTAGCAAATAATAGAATGAATTGATATTAAATTAAACGAACATTATTTAACTATTTCGCGTTGGTTAACGTTATTGTTTGATCATCATTTATGGCGGCATAAAAAAGCATATTTAAAGGTTTAAAATGTATTTAAAGTTATCTTGCTGGTATGTAGTATTAGTGAAATTTTCTTAAGATTTAAAGTGCTATCCAGTGATACTTTTGAATATTGAAAATGTGACTTTCTCCGTTTAATATATAGTATCTTCTATATATTAAAAGAGAATCATTGGTGCTTATTTGTCAAGCTCATAATTATTTTTAGTTATTTATTTATGTATTTATTTATTTAAAGGCAACTCTCAAAAGTAATACTAAAATGAGTTTTTGTTCCAAAAGTACCAATAATTGTTCTTTTCTCAAAAATATTACTAACTAGATAATAACCCGTACATAGTGTAGGGTAAAATGACTATAAAATTATTTTATTATGGTTTTTAGTTACAAGGTATATTGTAATTTTTATTTGGAATCTACAATCAACTTGTGTAATATATCTTTTTAGTTTTATTTAATATGTAATTTTCGTATAATAATTAGGATTTAACCCGTATTAATTTAATACTGTCAATCTTTTATCGTCTCACCATATAAACCAAGCGTCCTTAGAATTTCTTTTAGATAGTTTATGAAATTATTTGAATACATAAAAAAAGTTTCTTCAATATTATTCAATTTTTATATTTTAAGAGAAACAGATTTATGATAATCGATTTTATATTCTTAGGTAAATGGTGGTGTGTTACTGGTTGGTTAGTGAATTATTTTTTTTATGTTTATCGTTATTTATGGTATAGATTTTGTTATGTTAATATAATTATTTTTAATTCTGATTTTTGTTATATATATATATATATATATCAGCATGAGAAAATTTTGATTTTTTTTTAAGGTTTGTTAAGAATCATGATAATTATGAGTATTAAGATTAGTCAATTTTGATTACTAATCAGAGGTTAAATATTAACTGTAATTTTCTATATATTGAATGAAATATTTCTTCTTTATACCAATGGCAATTTAGAGAAAATATTAAAGTAGGATAAAGGCAAACTAGGTAACAACCCGCAGTATATGCGGGATAAATTGACTCAAATAAAATTATTACAAATAAAATTACTATTTAGAATTTAAGGTGTTATATTAATAATTTTACACATATTTTTATTTATTTTATTCAAATTTACATTTAATTATTTTGTGTAAATAATGTTAATTATTGTGGTAATTGTGATAATGTTATTTATTTTCAAGATTATTGTAATAATTTATTTTTAAATATATTTTATTTGTTTCATAAAGAGTGTCATTTTAGAATTTTATTTTTGTTTCACAAAGAGTGTCATTTTATATTTCCAATGCACTATTTTATATTTTCAATGCATATTTTTCATTAAATTTTCTAGTTTTACCTTTAATCTATGACTAAATTAACCAATTAAACGTTTATTAAATAAATACATATATGTATATTTTAAAATTTTCTTAATTTGTGTGAAATGTGTCAAAATGACACTTATTGTTAAACATAGGGAGTACTTGAATAGTCATCAAATGTTTTAAAATTGGAGAATAAGTTTGGTATTTCAAAAAGTTAAATAGATGAATAAGTTTTTAATAGTTTATGAAATGCAATTTAATTTTAATAATTAAATATGTTATGAAAATGATAATTAAATTATAATTAAATTATTATATATATATATATATATTTTAATAGTGATGAAGTCTTTCATTTTAAAAAACTAATAGAAAGAACATTATCTTATATATTCTAATGACACGTTTATGTAAATAATAATGAAATAAAGATTTCTTTATATATTTTATTGGAACATTTAATAAATCAAAAGACTTATTTTTGTAAATATGTTTATCTTGAGATGCTTAATTTCAATTAAATCTCCAAATCGCTCTGGCGACGACACATCAGCATTTTCAACAAAATGCTTCTCTATTAATATATAGGGGATAACGAAATGGGCTATAGAACTCTGTAAGCATGACACATCAGTATTAGCTTTTCAGAATACATCTTGATTAATGTATAGGGGATATATTTTATTTTTTCTAAAAATACTAAAGAAATAATAAAAGTAAACATTAAACCTTCAAAACTAAATTCTAGAACCTAAAAAATAAACTTTTAACTTTTAACTCTAATAACTAAACTCTAAACCCAAGCAAAAAGTTTTTAAATTACAAACCCTTAAAAATCATTTTTAGAGTATGTGGTTTCTTTGAAATAAAAATTTGTAATAATATTTTTGGAAATGAACAAGTGATGATATCAACAAATTTTTAATTTAGTGGTATTTAAATGTATTTTTTATTATCAATTCTATTATCTTTATTGGCAAACATTTTTAGTTACATATACTACCCTTTTTTTTTATTAAGAATAGGTAGTATATGTTTGGTTCAAAGAGAATGATAGACAACTGCGAGGATTGCGTACAAGTTTGCCAGTGGATCGATTATGTGTGACTGATAGACAACTGTATTTTATCAACCAACTTTCTTTAACTCTTTGTGATGTATGATTATAACATTGCTTAAAAATATGCAATTGTACAATAAAGTATATTTGGAAAAGGGAATATATACAAACTAACCATGAAACATAAAAGAATTAACAAACTAGCCATGGCGTCATAACACTCCCTTTCTCTCTTCGATTTTACAATTACTCTTATGCCTCATTTTATGTATTATATGCTAAAAAAAAAAATGCTATTTTCTAAAATCATACAAAACACTCAGATGATTTTATGGCGAAGAATTTCCAACAACTGCGTTGTAACATCCACGAACCAAATTGTGGATTTTGGCAGTGGGTGTGATCGACACCAAGGATAGTGTCGATCGGCACCAGCAGTTCTGACCAGATTGATTTAAATTGTCAAAGGAGAGTTTGGCCGTTCTTGAGAGTTTGTGAAAAGGAGAAAAATTGTTAGAGTGTTCTTGAGAGTTTTTGGGGATTCTTGGATTGATTGGTGAGATCTGTCCCTGAGAGGTGGAGATCTAGTGCATGAACGAAAGAGAAGCCTTCCAAGGTGTTGGATTCATCAGTTGGCTCAGAAACTTTCTGCAAAAGAGGTGAGTGCATGATCATGGATGATCTAAGCCTGAGAATCCTTTGTTTTGCTTGTTTTGCGGCTGTTTGTGTTGTTTTCTTGTGTGCTTGTGGTTGGTTGTTGGTTTCCATGAGTTTTCAGGAGTTTTGGAAAAGTTTCGGACGATTTGGAGGACCTTGGGAAGCGGTTCTTCGACTTTTGGCTTCGAGCAGAACGTGTCTACAAAGTCGATGTTGGTCGACACCAAGGAGGAGAGTCGATCGACACTGAGGGCAGTGTCAGTCAACACCAAACTTTTCAGCAGCAGCTGATGCTTGTTCTAGTTTGTTTGTGTTTGGTTGTTGTTTATTAAACATTGGTTTCTCAGTTGCTTGTGTGTATAGCCCTGTAGATGGGAGAATTTCTTTACTAAGTATTTTGATAATACTTACGCATCTCAATTGTTGTTTGTGGTGTGCAGGTATGTGACGTGGAATCATGGCGATGAGGAGGATGATGATCTAGGGTCTTGATTATGATTTATGTTTCCATTGTGCATGTTGTTGTTTTGGTATTGTGTGTTTAGGTGGTTATCTTAGATTGGTTTATATTGGTTTACGGTTTGGGTTGTAATCGAATATTATGGGATATTTAATTAATTGTTATAAATAACAAAACGGATTGGGTTGTTTTAATCATGAGGAACAAACAACATCACTCATCTCTCTTTCCCCAGCCACCAAAACCATTGTACTTCGACATCACGATTCACGATGAAGCTTTGGTTACTGATCAACACAAACACCTTTCCTTTTCCAGCATGGGTTAAATTCTCAAGAGCTTCCTACTTTCCAACAAAAATTCTCAAATGCTCCCCTTCTAAAATTTACTTTATTTTTGATTTAAAACAATTGGAAAGAATAAGTAAATACCTTTAGACCCCTAATAGTTAGAAAATATTACTGACCCAACCAACCAAAACAGATACAACACCCAAACCTTTTATACTCGAGTCAAATTGTTTTTAATAACCTTAAATCCATCAAAACCCTTAGAAATCAATTTCTCTTTTCTTCGTTTGATCCTCAAGAAACCCAACCCAACTCATCTTGATTCATCTTCTTTTCCTTGTACGAGTGCAAATAGCGACAACTTGTAATGGTAGAAACAATGAACAGAAAAATGTATATCGAGTGGTGAATGCCCTAGATGCAGATCAAAGCCAGTCTCTAGAAGCAGATGGATGAGTAGCAGCAGCGCCAGAAGTTCAATTTGATGAACAGGAGATCCAAATTTATCATTATAAAGTCCTTCCACAACGAGGACATTTGACAACAACATATATGGTGGATATCTAGGTTCGAGCCATCTATTTCGTTTTTCTTCTACTTACTCATTGTCGATTGAAAGTGAGTAACTATGTTTAGTTTCGTAGAAGATAGAAATGGAGAAGAAGAAGAACTTGGTATAACTAGATTGTTTTTGTTAGTTATAAATTGATGTAACTAAAATATACAACTTGGTAAAATATGGTACAACTTGGTACGACTTGATCTAGGAACATCATACTCCAATCATGACCATGATTACATAACTTCAATCACTTTAGAATACCAGAAATTCTTACTCTTGCTTGGGTAAAAGACATGACTTATATTTTCCTGTTAATTCGATCTATTATAGTCATAAACATGATGAATAGTTATACCAGTTTGTACTAGTAGTATGAACTGGTGATGAATTGAATCTTAAAATCTTAAATCAAAAATTAAATCTTAGTGCCATTGCAAAACAAGTACAACTGACAGGTGGCGCCGCAAAGCAAATACCGCAAAACAAGTACAACTGACATGTGGCGCCGCAAAGCAAGTATTATAAAACAAGTATAACTGACAGATGGCGTGACAAAGCAAGTGCAACTGACAGGTCGAGCCACAAAAATGAACACAGTTATTCGCAGTTTTCAAGTTGTAATTGCATATACACAGTTGTACTGCCACGTGGGTCAACTTTACCGTCGTTAACTGCACGTGGCGCTGCAAAAACAAACATAGTTTTCAAGTTATACTCGTTTATACAGAGTTGTACTTTTTGATATTTTTTTGTGTAATCAGTTATACTTGTATTCAAACTAAATTTTTGTAGTTGGACCGAAGAATTTACTTATTTGTATAACATTCTCCACATCTTCATGCAAAAATTTGTGTCAAAAACTTATTTTTGTGTGTTTTGCAATGTAATTGATTTAACATTAAGAAAGTCATCTTAAAACTATAAGATCTTTCTTGTACACAAATGAATTTAGTGTAGACTATCCCTTTTTTAATGTTATTTAGAAAATTTGTCACACAAAACAATTTATAATGAAGATCGTTAATCTTATTGTCTAGAAAATTTCAAGTTCTAAAGTACAGATACAATTTTAAAAAATTTGGCCGTAGTTGTACCATTAGTTATACTAAATTTTACATATATAGTTGTTCTATTACAAAACCAAGTTTTACCAAGTTGTACAAAAATATAAGTACAAATACTTTAAAAATTACACTAATTTTGATTCTTATCTTGGCTATCTCTCTCACTCTTAAACTAGCTATCCAAGTTTTTCCATGGCTGCCGTTTAGACTTTCGAAAAGTTGGTCATTGTATTTTTCTTAAGAAATTAGAATTAAAACAAAATTATCACATGACAAAATACTAGTTGTACCTTTAGGAATATCAGTTGTACTAGTTTTTTTTTTGAACAAAACAGATCTTACTTTCATTCGAACAAACAAAGTAGCAAAGTTACAAGGGTTTAGAGATTTCCAAGGCAAAGCTTGATAACAAACAGAAGCAGCAAAAGTAAAGATAGATAGATCGACAATCATGAACCAGAGATATTGGAGGCTTGAGAAAAGGAGCACCAAACCGCAAGCTAACTCAAAAAGATCCGACGCCACATTCGCGGAAGCAGCGGTAATGTGGTAAATGGTCTTTATCAAGATGACATTGGGACGTTGTGATGGTTTCCATAGCCGAGAGACACGATGGCTTGATCTGCTCAGTGGCAAGGAGAGTGATTGGGGGATTAGGTTTGGGAATGGCATGCTTGAAGAGGATTCAGTAACCACACTCCTTGGAGCAATGGTCATAATGCCGAAACTCTCACAACTTTGGCAAAGGGGAGAAAATATCATAATTCCGATGTTCCTAGAGCTTCTGGTTTCAGAGCATATATAGAAGCTTAGCGCTTGTATGTAGTAGGTCAGAGAACAGCTGAAATAGAGATGGTAGATTCAAGAGGTACCGGTAACCATGGCTCCATAGGGCCAAGATCATAATGTCGGACCTTCTCAAAATCAGGTAGTAATAGGTCGGGACCCTAACCAACTCTAAGGGCAGGGTTCTCAAATACTCTTTGCAACAACAGAGCATCCATGGTCGATTATGTTCCAGTTGCAGTCTTCGGACAACTGACTTCATGAATCGAACCAAGATTAAGCTACGGAAAGACAAAGTAGGATTTGGAATAAACCTGGAATCCTGAGGTGCAAAGGTTGGGTCTCGGGGTCTTGTCAAGATCTTGTACAGCTCACGCGTCAACACATAGCTCATGTCCAACTGCGACCAAGCAAAACGCTTGGTGAGGGGATCAAGATCCGAGGAGCAAAGAGATGATGAGGTTGACTTCAAGGGGGCGTGACAGAGACGGACGACAAGATTACAAGGGCTTTGTGAAATCTTAGATCTGACTTTGAAAGGCTGGAAGCTCATGAGAATCACCTCGCAAAGAGCAACCACCAAAAGAGACGAAATGAGGGGGGGAATGAAGCTGAAGCATGGCCAGAGTCGCGGAGAAGAGACTCGATGAACCTCTGGTATGTTCACCATAGAACCAGACGTAGAACAGGCTTAGAAGGAAGAGGGGAACACCAGAACAACGGAACAAAAAACCAACGGCGCCGATTGGAATCGATGCTGCCGGAGGAAGCAGCCTTGGGGAATGTGCCAGAGAAAAACTGCTAGGGCGAATTCACCTTTTGTGGTGGTTACTGAATCCAAATCAGTTGTACTAGTTATATCAATTTTTTTTAGTTATACTCAGTTTTCTAGTTTTACTATATTTGCAACCCAATGAATCTTCGAAACCAAAAACGATAATCTAATATATTTTACTATGATTTAGCCACTACAGTTCATTCATATGTCTTAATCGAGTCATAATAGACAGTTATCAACCCAATATCCATCATTATCAACACAAAGTTCAAATCTAATTGAAGTCTCTAGGTTCCACATACAACAACCCAAAATCGATTGAATATTCCATGGATTTAATAAAATTTAAGCTAGAAGTAGTAGGAAGAAGAAGGAGATCTGATTTGTAGATTTTATAGCTTGAGTTTCAATGGTGGAAAATGGGTGAGAGGACGGAGAAGAAGAAGCAACGATGGAGGGGGGAGCTGATTTTAGTTTTTTTCTATCAATTCAATTAAAAATTGGTTTAGTGAACTGGTTTGGTAAGGACAAGTTTGGGGATTACAACTTTCATTAAGAGTATGAGAGTAGAGGAGAATAACGAAGAGTACTCAGAATTTTTAAGTAGATAGCTGTAGAGAATTTAACCCTTCCAGCATCTCCTCTCATCATTTTCACTCACGGACATCACACTGAAACAATCGCTCCATGTTGATGGGTCTTTTTTCTCCATCCAATTGCACAAGATTTTCTTCTGAATTTCCAAGATCTCAATATCTTTTAGAATCTTTGTTGTCGTGTTTTTAAAAAATATCGGTCATTTTCTTCTGTTACATTGACAATTTTTCGAATTACACGCGATAGCTGAAAACTCTCTATTAAACACGATATTCTCTTATATTACACGTTATTTGTTACTACCACATACTAATTTTTAGAAAACAAAATTTTAATTCTAAAAACACATTATTTTACAAATAAACGGAGTTTTTAAATATGACATATTATTTTAACATATAGAATTAATTTTCTTTTTCTCATTCTCGTCGAGTCTTCCAAAGTTTCTATTTCATCAATTCTCACATGGGAATACTAGTTTTATTTTTCTTGTTTCAGATTTTGCGTAATTATTATTTATTCCATGTTTTTATTCAAAATTACAATAAGCTGGTGTATGTTTTGTTTTTTATTTGAGAGTAATTTTAAATTTTACTTTTTAAAAAACGTTAGTTATCCAACTTTTTGCACCATGGTATGTTTTTAGTTTATCTCCGTAATTTGGCTATTTGTTAATATTTCCTTCTGAATTTTTTTATAGTCCAAATAACTTTGAAACTAAGCTCAAACATTTTCTATATGGACTCAAATAAAATGCATTGACCCGTCAATAACATATTGCATTCTTCTTTTTGTTTTTGTTATTATTTTATTTTATTTAAGTTAATAACAGATCATTTTTCGAGATATAGATCTATCTTATCACAAAAATGTCAACCATTATATGATCGCATAAGATAGCAGATGACGCATGTTATATATCAACCATTATGTAGTTTTATATGCAAATAGTTGAATTTTCGACTTATTGTTCGGGTTTACTTATCGAGGCAACTCACTCGAGATCACTAAAATTATTATATTTTGAAGTGTAATCTTTTCAAAATATAATAGTTTGGGTTTACTTACCAGCTCCAAAAGAAAAATATGTAGCTCATATTTACATTTTTATTTTCTATACATTTTTTATGTTCCCTCAACAAATCTTTTTTTTTTCTATGTAATTCACTACCAAATAACTTCTTTCTTTTTTTAGTTGTACGAAACGTTTTTAAACAATATGTTATTAAGAATTGTTTTGCCAGCACATTTATAGTGTACCATAACATAAATTATGATTACAACAACTTAGCTGCCCGGCGCTACTATTGGCATAACAACCGGTACACCATATGTTCCAAATCTTTGAAGATAAAGTTGGAGCTTACTTTTATTCAAATTTAATAGATTTGAAGATACGGTTGGCACATGTCATCATGTTATGCATGCTAACACTTCAAAGCATATTATGAGTAGAGGATGGTAATAAACCTATTGTAAACTAAGAAAATAGTCAAGGAAGCATAATTTTTTTTCACTATGTAACATAGGCCGAGAAAGAGATAGAAAATAATCACATGGTTTTTTTTTGTCAAAAATACTTTTTATAAATTGCAAAGTTCAGTATACAAGAGTTGTGATAGCCAAAACGGCGGATTTACAGAGTCAATGTAAAAATCTCGAAATAAGAGATCTCATATTTTGGCAAGTACAACAACAATTTACATATTGAAAATAAATTGTGGAAAACTTGTTGCTCCAAAAATGGATGTCATGTACCAAGTTCTCTATTTCACAGTTTTCACTCCTTTGATATTCACCATTAATTACTTTAATCAGAATTTCGCAATCACCCTCAATAATCACATGGTTATAACGAAAACTCTTGTTAGAACTTATGTCTAATATTTTTTGGCATCAACAACTTTTTGTGTTATTTTCTAGACATGGTAATACATATAAATAATGAAAATATTGATTATAATACAAAAAAAAATTAATATAATGAAATTAGGCAAAAAAATTTACAAATTAACAATTATTAATTTGTTGATAAATTAATATCTCTATATATTATGATTTACAATTTTACTATTTGGATGTGTTTTCAGAAGTTGTGAAGGTTTGAATTCATTAGAGCCCTAAATTAAGGCAATAAGCAACAATGAAACAGACCAATAGTATGGATAATGATATGACTACATATGAGTTGTTGTCATCATATCCCCTTTATAATAAAATGGAAGTACACAACATTGTTTTGTAAACTATATAATTTTAATAAGTTGGTTACAAATATGATATAGATTAATTGATATATTGATTGGTTACAAGTTAAATAGGTGCAACTTTACTTTATTTTTGAAAATATTAAAGAGAAAATTCTAAAAAATCATTTGATATTATCTAACTTACCATATTAATTTCCTTTACTAAATTATACATCCATATTAAAATCTTTTGATATCTAACTTAACATATTAATTTGTTAATTATCATTATACTTCACCTCTCATTTTTATATATGAGTCTATTTTGTGAAACAAATATATTATCATATTATTTATTATAATTAAATAATAGTTTTATTTCCGGATGTACCATAAGTTGAATTTTTTAAAACAAATATAAATTGTTCAATCTATAAAATATTTAATCTTTAGTAATATTATTCTTGAAAAATAATATCTATTGAATTAAAATTTTTACTGAGTAACGGGTCAAACATTGAATATTTAAATTCAATTTCATATTTTTTTGTTGAATTTTATAGTTTTATATAATATAATAAACTTCAAATAATTTATTTTGAAATATTTTTAAAATATTGAAAATTGATATAAAAGTAGAAACTATAAACACTCTAAATTGATTTGTTATAGCAATGTCAATAATATGTCACTATAGTATGAAAGAATTTCAAGAAACCAAGTATATTAAAACAAAAAGTATAACAGTATATTAAATTACTCATAATATAATAACTCGCTTTTTAAAAACCAAATATACAAAATTATGTATTATATTCAAGTCCTGATGTAGAATATACATCATAAACTAATAAAACATATTAAATTTGATTTCAAAATATAAAATATACAAAATTTGTATAAAATAAAATTTAGCCAGTGTTATAGCACGGGTAATTATCTAGAATCATTAACAATATAAAACTTACAAAATAAGTGTATTTTTTCAAGCCTTCATATTTAGCATATAATTTTATTGTATAATGTTTTATCCAAAAAAATTTTGAAAACAATCACATAAATTCTATATTATATAAAATTTACAATATAAATAAAATGAATTTCAACCCGTGCTAATCTAGTTTGTTTTCTTTATATTGCCTTTTTCCCCAAACTGATTCAACACTTTAAAGTTTTCGATCTTGATAGATCCACATATCAACTATTTTCCAAATAGAAGATTTCTTCTACTTTTTTGGTAATTCTATTTAAGAAAATAAATCCTCTCCACTATTAATAACCATGGTTATTCCATAAGACAACAACAAAATGCACATAAAGACACATAGTAGTACCTTATCTAATAGCCTTACGCTTTGCTTTCATGAAAACAAAAAATGACCTACAGTAAAAAAGTGCCAAAGACCGATATATAAAGAGCATTTAAATGCCTTTTAACAAAAAAAAGAAATGAAAAAAAGATACTCCCACTGTTTCATAATAAGTGTCATTCTAACACTTTGCACACAAATTAATAAAACATATTAAAATATCTCTTATACCCTTAAAAATGAAAATGACTTTTGATATTCTTTAATGAATATGAGGTTAAAATTGGAAATTTATGCTTAATTTTACATTGAAAATCTAAAATGACACTTATTTTGAAACAAAAAAATCAGGCTAAAGTGACACTCTTTGTGAAACAGAGGGAGTATAAGAATTGATGATGCTCTCTCTAGCTAGTCTAGTTTTCCATATGGTATGAAACTCCACTTTATGGGGGGGGGGAGGGGGGGAAGCATGATTTCTCCACTTTCCTTAGGGGAAAAATACCAAAAAAAACCTTAAGTTATTTTTATTTGGACGTTTAATATCCAATGGTTTTGGATTGGAATAAAAATACATTAAATAACAAAAACGTATCGTTTAAAACCCGAAACAATAAGTGTTGTTATTTTCATACTCGTGATTTTTCAACCAAATCAAAATTCCAAATTTACCCCCAATTATCTAATAAATTATTAAATTTTAATATAAAAAATTTCGGTTTTCTAATAATCATGTCATACCAAAAATTAAACTGGTTATATCTCTTCTTCTTCCTCCTTTCTCTAATTTTCGTTGCTCCTATTATACCCAGAAACATGATTGATCGGTGATGTAAGTTTTCATCGGAACAAATCAGCACTCATCTCTGTTTCCTCCACAACCAAAATCTCTTCTTCGTCATCAGTTCAACGAAGACACTCTCCAACAACGTCTCCAAGCTTGATCGAATCCTCGAATCCGTCGGATATCAACGGAGACAACACTTATCCTCTATTGGGGGTGATGGTTACTACAAAGGAGAAAAACACAAAGAGAAAAGAACAACAACACGAACACGGCGGAGCAAGAGCATTGGAAAAGAGTAATTCGCGAGCTTAATTCGTTGACCTCCGGCAGAATTGGAGTTTGCGACGAAGAAGCTTAGTAGCCCTGGGCATTCGGGTTCCGGAACCCGATCGGGTTCGGGTTTTTGGGTTTAGACATATAGAATCCGTTCGGGTTTTCTATACTTTCGGGTTCGGGTTCGGGTAATACCTGTTCGGGTTCGGGTAATTCGGATATACCCGAACTCAATCGAACCATGAACAAAAAAAAAAACTATATTTTTATTTTATTATAAATTTTAGAAAACTTGTATAGATATAAATATTTAACATTTCTTCTTAGGACAGAGAAACTGAAGTAGCAAAATGGTTAAAGATGCATCTTTAAATGTTCAAGGTTGTGGGTTCAAATCCCCTAGAATGCATATTTTTACATTTAATTCGGGTTAGTTCGGGTGGGCATTCGGGTCCGGGTAATATGCCCAGGCCTAAAGCTTAGTGTCGATGACTCAAAGCTTCCGTGTGATTTGGCTATCCAGGTCGGGGGCTTTAACAGGGTCGGGTTGTGAAAGAGCTAGTCAAGGTCAGGTTTACGGGTTGAAGACGATGGTGTGTATCGCTGCTCAAAACGTCGGAGGTTGGTTCCTCGGAGGCTTTAAACCAAAGCTCAGATCTGATAATAAAGTTAATAGCTTGTTTAATTCCAACAACGGTGGTAATAATGGTGATGAAGCTTGTTCTTGGGGTTTTAATCTCAATCCAGATCAAGGAAACAGAGATGAGTGCTGATTTGTTCTGATGAAAGCTTCCATGGCCGATCAATCCGATGAGTGCTGATCGTTTTTTTTTTTCTCGAAATCGCTTAACTTTAAGAGTTTTCTTTGAACTTAAGACTTATTAGAGCCAGAAACAAGAGGGAACACTTTGATGTAGTACACGGTACACTGATCAGCGAGAATTTTTCTCGATCTCTAGCTGACCCAAATCTTCATAATACACAAGAGGTTTATGGGTATAATAGGAGCAACGAAAATTAGAGAAAGGAGGAAGAAGAAGAGATATAACCGGTTTAATTTTTGGTATGACATGATTATTAGAAAACCGAAAATTTTTATATTAAAATTTAATAATTAATTAGATAACCGGGGGTAAATTTGGAATTTTGATTTTGTTGAAAAATTACGGGTATGAAAATAACAATACTTATTGTTTCGGGTTTTAAACGATACGTTTTTAATATTTGATGTATTTTTATTCCAATCCAAAACTATTGGGTATTAAACGTCCAAATAAAAATAACTTAGGCTTTTTTTGGCAGATGCAATGCAATGTTCCCTGCAAAAACATTCTACAATCACATAAAGATTGATTCATGAGTTCAATATGTTCTTAATTTGAAGACATACATGGAAGTATACATGGAAGTAACAGAACACTTCTACCAATGCGATGATGCTCTTCTTTAATATAATTCTTTAATGCTAGGATACTCCCGATTTAATAAAAACCAAAGCATGGTTTTACCACTTTTCTTCGTAGATCCAATGTAATGCAGTGCAATGTGAAGATTCTAGCCAAGCCCGTAACTCTCGGGGCCAGGAGCAAGAGCGTGTTTTACGCCTCTCTTTAGGAATCCACTCGACCAACTCAAACTTGATAATGCAATGCAATTTTGATGCGTTATCTCCTCACACTCATCTCCCTGCAAAAATGACAATCATATCAAGAATTGACTCATGAATCCTAATTTTTACACAATTTGAAAACGTTAATGAAGTTAATATAAAACTTAATTACTTCAAGCAATTCCACATTTGTAAGCATTGCAGAGCTGGAGCAAAGCTTCTTGATTAGCTTGTTTAAGATTCTCGCCAATCATCTGCCCATATCTACCAGGAGAAGCAGAAGAAAGCCTAGCCAAAGAAGCTAACAAGAACTCCTTTGGATCTTTTATGTCTTTTAGAGGATCCTCTTCTTTTCTCCCAGCATTGTAAAGATTCACAAATACAGCTTTGTATCCAACATTCTCTAAGATCATCTCATCTGTCATTTCAGGTTCATCGACGACTCTTTCTTCCTCGGGCCGTGAAACAAGTGTGACGATACTATCCAACATCTTTCCCCATAGTTTACTAGCTGATGGATCCAGAGGAGCTGGAGACTCACATATGAGTCTAGTTGCAGCAACCGCGGTTAATTTGACCTCGGTAGCCCCCGTGATCAGTTTGACATTTGGAATCCAGATTTGCTTCAAGGCAGCAGTAAAAATATTCGGCCTAGCAGTGTTCATAGAGTTCAATAGTTTCACTGGTCCGTGCTTTACCAAGAACAGCGACATGAATATCACAAGTGATTTCTGAAACTTGACTGTATATTTGCGTTCAAGGCGTCCGAACAAAACATCCCATACATACTTCATGTGAGGTTCAATCAAACTGTAGTCGATATATTCAATAACCGTGTTAAGCACATAAAAGCCTTGCTCATCTGTGCTAGGAGATGAAACAAGCTTATTGAATATCAACAGCACTCGACTCATCAAAGTGACCTCATGAGATACTTTCTGCAAGAAAGCTTTAAGTAAAGGCACAAGAGCTGGAACGTTGCTCCTTATCTCCCATGATTTCGGCTCGAGAAGCACCTCAAAGATTTGCTTGTAGGTATTTGAGAGCGGTGGTCTTCTTAACTCAACAAGCTGAGCCAGCAACTGAAACGCATATGGCAAGAACTCTGTGACATCATTCCCCAAAATATTAAGTAGGCTAGGGAGAAAAGTGTTGGAAGTAAATTCTTTTAGAAGTAATGGAGAAAGTGTTTTGAGTATTTGAGAGAGTAGTTTAGAAAATAAAACTTTTATTACTTTGATTTTAACTTGGAACAACTTCACAACTTCTTAGTTACAAATGAGAGTAGGAGGAGGTATTTATAGCCTCCATATTACAAAATATCTAGAATATTTTAATCTTTAATCTAGATTATTTTATCACAATATCTAGACTATAATAATATAATTATATAGATAATTCTAATTAAATATCTAGATTTTTATGTTTAAGGAGGTGATACATTATTCTAGAACTTTTAGATATTTGTATAAAGGAGGTGGAGATCTTGATATTTCTAGAGAGAACTCTAGAACATGGATTTAATTAACCTTGATTAAAAAATCAAGTTTAACTCTCAACACCCCCTCTTAAACTTGATTTTGCCACTCCAAGTAGGCTCCTCATCTTGATAAAGTCTTCACGTTTGAGAGGCTTGGTGAAAATATCGGCTACTTGATCATTTGTCTTCACATACTCCAACTGCACATCCTTCTTGTTAACACACTCTCTAATGTAATGATAGCGTGTGTCAATGTGCTTACTTCGATCATGGAAGACTGGGTTCTTCGCCAAAGCTATTGCTGACTTGTTATCCACGAAGATCTTTGTTGGCTCTTCTTGTGGCAAGTTTAACTCCTTTAGAAGATTTCTTAACCAAATAGCATGGCACACACATGAAGTAGCCGCCACATACTCCGCTTCACAAGTAGAAAGCGTGACAATTGGTTGCTTCTTTGACATCCACGTAAAAGCTGTATCTCCAATGTAGAACACGAAACCACTTGTGCTTTTTCGATCATCTACGTCTCCACTCCAATCGCTATCGCTATAGCCAACAAGCTTATAATCATTTGAAATAGAATAGTGCAAACCAAAGTTCATCGTACCTTTGATATAGCGAAGAATCCTCTTTGCCGCCTTAAAATGAGTTGTTGTTGGATGTTCCATGTAGCGACTAACAACTCCAACTGCATATATGATATCAGGTCTTGTGCATGTTAAGTATCGTAAGCTTCCAACTAAGCTCTTAAATAATGTTGGGTCCACTCCTTCTCCTTCCTCGATCTTTGATAACTTGATTCCACATTCCATTGGTGTGCTCACCGGGTTAGAGTCTTCCATCTTAAACTTTTTAAGTACCTCCTTAGCATATCCTTCTTGAGTAATAAAAACTCCATTTTCTTCTTGTCTTACTTCGATTCTGAGGTAGTAAGACATCAATCCAATGTCCGTCATCTCGAACTCCTTCGTCATCTCTTTCTTGAATTCGTCAAACATGCTTGGATTGTTACCCGTGAATATCAAGTCATCTACATACAAGCACACAATCAATATATCGCCATTTTGTATTTTGATATAAAGTGCATGCTCATATGGACACTTGATGAAGTCTTTCTCGTTGAAGTACTTGTCGATCCGTGTATTCCAAGCTCTCGGGGCTTGTTTTAACCCATAAAGTGCCTTCTTTAACCTCAAAACTTTGTCTTCCTCTCCTTTAACTACGTAGCCTTGAGGTTGCTCAATGTAAACTTCTTCTTCAAGGTCTCCGTTTAAGAAGGCTGACTTGACATCCATTTGATGTATTTTCCACTTGTTTTGAGCCGCCAATGAAATAATTAATCGAACAGTTTCAAGACGAGCGACAGGAGCAAATACTTCATCGTAGTCGATTCCGGGTCTTTGACTATATCCTTTAGCCACCAATCTTGCCTTGTATCTTTCAACTTCCCCTTTAGAATTTTTCTTTGCTTTGTACACCCACTTAACACCAATCGCATTGTGTCCATCTGGAAGTGAAGCTAACTCCCATGTATCATTCTTTTGTATAGCCTTTATCTCTTCATCCATGGCATTTCTCCAAGTCTTTTTTTCAATAGCTTCTTGGAAGTTCAAGGGCTCGCACTCCGCAAATAAACAAAATAAAGTAAGGTTGTCTTGATTTTCGGTAACCTCGTAAAGCTCTTGTAGACTTCTATAGCGTGGAGTCCTTTCGCTAGAACTTTCTTCTCCTTGAGAACTTGTTGGTGAAGTTGGTGGTGTAGTAAGCTCTTCTCTTGGTGGCTCTGGGTCATCTTCTTCAAAGTTTGGAAAGAAGTTGTAATCTTCATCATTTGACTTCCATTCCCATTCTCCTTCTTCGTCGAACACGACATTTCGACTTATAATAGTCTTCCTTGTATCGGGATTGTAAAGCTTGTAGCCTTTCGAGTTGTTGTCATAACCAATGAAGATGTACTTCTCACTTTTGTCATCTAGTTTGCTCCGCTTCTCATCTGGTACATGAGCATGAGCTATGCTTCCAAAGACTCTTAAATGAGAAACACCGGGCTTTCTTCCGCTCCAAACTTCTTGTGGTGTCTTACCCGAGACACTTCTTGTTGGAGATCGGTTTAATAAATACACCGCACACGCGACAGCTTCCGCCCATAGCTCCTTCGGTAGTCTTTTACTCTTAAGCATGCTCCTCGCCATCTCAAGAATTGTTCTATTCTTCCTTTCTGCTACTCCATTTTGTTGAGGGGATCTAGGCACCGTTAGTTGTCTTCGGATGCCATTATCTTCACAATACTTATGAAACTCCTTGGATGTGAACTCTCCTCCACGGTCGGATCTCATAGCTTTAATCACAAGACCACTTTCCTTCTCAACATGGGCTTTAAATTTTTTAAAGTTCTCGAACACCTCGGATTTTTCTTTCAAGAAATAAACCCATGTTTTTCTTGAAAAATCATCAATAAAGAGAAGGAAGTAGTTACTTTTACCAAGTGATTTTGGCTTGATTGGACCGCACACATCCGTGTGTATTAACTCCAATGGCTTTTGAGCTCTTGTGCTTGACTCCTTTGGAAAACTAATTTTGAATTGTTTTCCAAGTAGACATCCTTCACACACCTGATTTGGATGATTGATCCAAGGTAACCCCCTCACCATTTCTTTCTTCGAAAGTAACTCCAAGCCTCCAAAATTTAGATGTCCGTATCGAAGATGCCAAAGCCAAGAATCCTCTTTGTAGCACATCTTGAGACATTGTGCGATGTCATTCTGAATGTTAAGAACAAACATTCTATTTTTAGACATCGGCACTTTAGTAATGAGATTACTTGTTTGGTCTCTTATAGAAAGGTTATTATCTTTTAATCGAATATCATAACCTTTCTCTAAGAGTTGCCCAAGACTCAAGATGTTTGTCTTCATGGTTGGAATATAGTAAACGTTGGAAATAAATTGATGATCTCCATTCTTCAATCGAATGAGAATGTTTCCTTTGCCTTGTACCTCCATCTTCGATTCATCTCCTAAAGCGACGTTTCCTTTCACCGACTCATCAAGCTCCACGAACATGTTTCTTCTCCCGCACATATGATTGCTTGCACCACTGTCGAGGTACCATTTATTATTTTCTTCTCGTTCATCCTTCTTATAATTAGCCATTAATAACATCTCTTCTTCTTGAATTTTTTCTTCAACGTAGTTGGCCTTCTCCTCGACTCTTTTGTTACTAGGAGCTTTACATTCGGAAGCGTAATGTCCAAACTTTCCACAATTGTAGCATTTTACACTTGATTTATTGTACCTTGAATTTGGGCTTCCTCTCCCACGACCTCTTGATGAGCTTTCTCCTCTTTGACTTGTGTTGTCTTCATATGGCCTCCAACCACGTCCATTTCCATATCCACGGCCTCGGCCTCGTCCTCGTACTTGACCACCACCTCTTCTTTGATAACTTTGCCCAATTTCTTCTTTAATGTTATTAATTTGCATTTTTAGTACTTGTTCGACAATATCTTCCTTCTTCTTTTTCTTTTCTTCATAAGCTTGTAACGACCCAAGAAGTTGCTCCATTGTCATGGCCTCCAAATCTTTTGTCTCTTCAATAACAGTAACGATATGCTCAAATCTTGAGTCTAATGATCTAAGAACCTTCTCCATAATTCTCACATCATCTAGCTTCTCGCCGTTTCTTTTAAGATTATTAGTAACCACCAAAACTCTTGAAAAATAATCAGAGACGAGTTCACCTTCCTTCATTTGTAAAGCTTCAAATTCTCCTCTTAGAGTTTGAAGACGCACCTTCTTGACTTGATCGGCACCCTTGTAAGATGTTCGAAGCTTCTCCCATGCTTCTTTGGCCGACGTAGCTCCAACGACCTTCTCAAATGTGTCTTCATCTAATCCTTGATAGATTAGACAGAGAGCCTTCTTGTCTCTCTTTCTTGAGTCTCTCAAACTATCCTTTTGGGTTTGAGAGAGACTACCTTCATTCTCTGATTCAGTGTAACCTTTCTCGACTATCTCCCATACGTCATGTGCTCCTAGGATAGCAATCATTCTTAAACTCCAATTGTCATAGTTGTTCTTTGTGAGCACTGGAACTTGGAAGGGAACACCATTACTTGCCATCTTTAGGATCTTCAAGCTCTGATACCACTTTGTTGGAAGTAAATTCTTTTAGAAGTGATGGAGAAAGTGTTTTGAGTATTTGAGAGAGTAGTTTAGAAAATAAAACTTTTATTACTTTGATTTTAACTTGGAACAACTTCACAACTTCTTAGTTACAAATGAGAGTAGGAGGAGGTATTTATAGCCTCCATATTACAAAATATCTAGAATATTTTAATCCTTAATCTAGATTATTCTATCACAATATCTAGACTATAATAATATAATTATATAGATAATTCTAATTAAATATCTAGATTTTTATGTTTAAGGAGGTGATACATTATTCTAGAACTTTTAGATATTTGTATAAAGGAGGTGGAGATCTTGATATTTCTAGAGAGAACTCTAGAACATGGATTTAATTAACCTTGATTAAAAAATCAAGTTTAACTCTCAACAAAGCCAATTCGAACGGAGGTACAAGAGCAATATCGCGTTCACATCCCCGTCGAACAAGTACAGCCACTGACTCAAAGAGATAGTGGTTAAATACAGGACTCTTAGGATTATTGCAAACTACATTAAGAATAGAGGTCAACCCCCCGATGCAGTAATTAGCAACATCACCACTGATATCCACAACACCAAGAACCCGCATTATACACTTCATTAGGTAATGATTCTCCATAGAATCTGGAAACTTCATTCCTTCAAATAGGCTCGTCATCAACTGCCCCAAGAACGGACTTATATCACCAGCACCATACCTACGTTGTCCGCCTTCTTCCTTCACTAGCAAGAACTTCTCTATGCATATAGCAGCATACGAGTGGACCACGTTCGACTCTGCTGTAAGGAACCGGACCAACTCCGGGAACAACTGAATTCCAAAGGGCTTTGGTATTTGACTACAAAACATTGTTAAGAACTTCAAGGACCCTGCCTTAAGTATTGGAGAACTGTTGACATCGTGATCTTGTAACTCCGGGTGAATGATGTTTTTAAAGAAGGTTACAACATCAATGAGATCGGTAGACAGAGACGCACCACCACATGCCTTCTTAGTAGCTAGAGAGACAGCCAAGTAAATTGCACAGTCCTTATCTTTCCACCATGCAACCTGATTTGCTGAGAATGAAAACAAAAGATTATGTATCTCAATATAAACTACTTGTGCCACTTGGGTTTTGTAGTTTACCGCAAGTTCTTTGAGTAGCTCACAAGCTATTCTCCTTCTAGTGTCCAAATCACTTCCCTCCATGTCTCTACGGATAAACTCGACATAGTTTATATCGAAAAGTTCTTCATCTTCATCCCTCAAATAAACATTAGGAATCACAATATCGTGACAAATCTCCTTGATTACACTACAACAAATATGCACATTGATAGCAGACGGAGATAGCTCATTTTCCGTCACTGCTATGAAAGATGAGATTTTTTTACGGTTACTTTATAATAGCATCTTATAAACGCTATGATAGGAAAATTATAGAGCGGGAAACAAAAGTGACTTTAGTCCGCCAATACTTAGTGAAATACAATTAGACGACCAAAAAAAAAAAAAAATCTCGAGACTCTCTCTCTCTCTCTCTCTCTCTCTCTCTCTCTCTCTCTCTCTCTCTCTCTCTCTCTCTCTCTCTCTCTCTCTCTCTCTCTCTCTCTCTCTCTCTCTCTCTCTCTCTCTCTCTCTCTCTCTCTCTCTCTCTCTCTCTCTCTCTCTCTCTCTCTCTCTCTCTCTCTCTCTCTCTCTCGTTACAACCTAAGCTCGCTACACCAGCTCGATTTCTTCTTCTTCTTCTAAATTCTTATCTAAAATCTCTATCAAATCTCCAACATTATCGCCGTTTGTGAATAGCTCCAATTTCGCCGTTCCTAAGAAGCCCTAAATCTCCATATCCATCGCAATTGAGAGGTCGAATCTTCTAAACTATTCTCCTAATTTCGTTATCTGTTTCAATTATTTGTGATTTCGAACAGCTTATGTGTGATTTCGATAAGTTTAGGTCAGAATTGCCTTCATAAATGATTTGACTCAAATTTAGGTTTCGGATTTGGGATTTTTTGCCTTCATCAACGATTTCACTCCAATTTAGGTTTCAGATTTGAGAATTTTTAGCTAGTGTTGGTGATTGCAATTTGGGTTTCGGATTTGAGAATTTTCGGGTCAATTTCGGTTTTGGATTTGAGAATTTTTGCTAGTGTTGTTGATTGCCTTCATTAACGATTCGATTAGAGTTAATTTGTGCTTTTGTTTTCCTAGTGTTGGTGATTGCAATGTTGGGGAACTGAACCTTCTCATTTCTGGTGATTGCAACAGGTTAGTATCATTAACCAATTTTTCCAACTTTTGGTGATTGCAATGTTCTGTCCTTTAAGTCTCTTTCGTTTAACAATGATATTAGCTTGTTAATATTGTTCTTTTAGCTTGTTAATATTCGTATAACAATGATATGAAATACTCTTTTAGCGTTGCTTATGGTTTGAATACAAGAAATTGTCTAAATTGTTGCTTACGATCATTGATTGGAAGATTATTGATTTATCTCTATTATAACATATGTGATATGTAATATGTATCTATATTTTGTTGTTGCTTATTGATTGCATTATTGTTATAAAGGTTAAAATTAATATTATAACATATAATGTTGGACAAAGCATGGGTGCATCTAAGCAGGTAAGGTTATATATATATATATATATATATATATATAATTAGGTTTGAGATGGGGTTTGTATACTTTAAGAGTTTCTATTTTCTTTCTTTTTTATTTCTCCATTGAAGAGCTGATCCTGAATATGAAAGAGGTGCTTGGAAATTTGTAAGGGATGCTGCGACTTTATTTGACATAGACATGATAATATGTCCTTGTAAAGACTGTCGTAATGTAGTACGACAGTTAGACAATGTTGTGGTTGATCATCTTGTAAGAAGAGGGATGGATGAGGCATACAAGCTGCATAGTGATTGGTATCATCATGGAGATGTGAAGTCGGTGGAGGAGGTTCAAGCCAAACCAAATCAGTGGAATGAGGAAGTTTTTGAGTTATATAAAGCTGCTGAATTTTTGGATGAAGAGTTGGCTTGTAGAGGTGAATTAGGTGAGAATCTGGTGGGTGACTTAAGTGAGATTGCAGAGTGTGAGGACCAACGAGAAGATGAGTTCCTTGCAAAGATATTGGATGCTGAAACACCACTATACCCAAATTGTTTAAATCACAGCAAGTTATCGGCTATTGTCACTTTGTTTAGGATTAAGACACATAATGGCTGGTCGGACAAGAGCTTCAACGAATTGCTTCAGACATTGCCAAGCATAAAATATTTTAAGAGTTTAAGAGTTTAAATTGTCAGAATCAAAAATCAGGTTAGATACTTTAAGAGTTTTAAAATATTCATCAACCAGTTAGAGTATTATAAATTGACTTTATTTTTGTTTATGTTACAGAGACCAGAAGCTGAAATGGGTGAAAACTCAGCTGCAAGAGTAACAGATTCTTAATTTTTTTCATATCAGCTAAGTGATTCTCCTTATTTACGTTTATAACTCTTATTTTCTCATAAAATTTTTGCAGAGTGTAAACAGAAGAGGACATCCTAAGTGTGTGTTTCTTGATTGGACTGAGACGACAAATGAAAATGTTGGTGAGGGTCGTATTCTTTCTTCTGATCCTGATGACATGGTAAATGACTATCGTCTAGGCCCTATGGATCTCAAAGTGTTAGTTGAAGCTGCATATAAACCAGATGCATTTCTATGGAAACCTGCACAAAAGATATGTATTATGAAAGAAGCTGTTGGACATATAATCGCATGGCCAGCTGATAAGTGTAAACTTCTAGACAACGACATCCAAATAGAAGACATCGCCCCAATGGTAATTTGTTATTTGTTTACTGGATTTGTTTACTGATTGTTGTTATTTGTCAATAAAATTCATACTGGATTTGTTTACTGATTGTGTTTGACAGGGTCTACAAGCAAACAAATGTAAACTATTGGATTTGTCTAAGCGTGAAGTAATTGTTGCTGAGGGGCGTTGGGAGACACAAGAACCAAGTGCATTGGTTAATGGACTTCCTCTTGGACCAAAAGCAGTTAAATTTTTTATGGATTCAGTAAAGCAGCCTGATATATCACTATGGAGACCTACAGCTGAAATGTCATATCTTGAGGATTGTTTGATGGCTTTTGTATCTTGCCCCTGAGTAGAGTTGATTTTCAAAATACCTCATCTCCAACTGATATACTAGAAGCTTCTAGGTCTGCATCAAAGGCCAAGTCTGCCGACACAGCTTCTAAGTATTCAGCAACAGCTTCAAAGGCTGCATCAGTGTCTAATTATGCAGCTACGTCTTCTAAATCTGCATTTGGCTCTGAATCTCCTATTGATGATGCAACAGGTCCAAAGTCTCCAATAAAGAACACTTTACCATCACAGTCTCCTCTCAGGAAGTCTCCAGTAAGTGTTTTCATATATTATGAATTTCTTTTTGTTAATTGTGATGACTGATGGTTTATATTGTAAACATGGCAGCGCATTACTAAAGTTACTTCCAAGGAGAATAAGAAGTGCAAGTTGATGGATTTAACTGGAAAGAACAGGGTTGTGGCTGAAGGACGATGGGCAACAAATGAGCCAACACATAAGGTTCACCACACTCCCTTGGGTTCTAATGCAGTAAAAGTGTGGATAGATAGTGTGAAGGTGAGCAATGTAAAAGTTTGGAGGCCATCAGATGAAATTGAGATTTTAGAAGATGCACTTAGCTCTTGCATTGCTTGGCAAGAGAACAAGGTCATTATGTCTTAAACTGGAGGTTTTATTGAAATTTTATTGTGTAATGTTAAGTACCTGATGGTTTATTTTGTTCTTAAGACTTTTCTTATGTATTTTGGATCTGAACTTATGATTAATTAATGGTCAATGTATGACATTTTATAAAACTGGGTATGTGTACTATAATCACATATCAGAAAATGCTATAAAAGTACAGGTAATAGAATATTTGACATTTAAATAATGCTATGTTTTAATCATCTATCGTAGCTTTTAAAAAAACGTTATGATATAAGAACATAACATAGCACATAATTTGACTAATTATTAAAGATAAAACAGCATTTCACAACAGCTATCTTAGAGATGTATAACATAGCACGAAAAATCAAATATTGTTTAAATTTTTTAAAAAATTTAAACGTGATAATACAGCAGTTTATATGAGCTATGTTATAAAACTATAACATAGCATACTAAACTCGCGCTATCGTATGTACGGTACATATAATAACAGTACCATAATATAGCGTCAAGAAAAACGCTATCATAGGCCTATGATAGCGTTTTTCTCGTGATAAGAATAAACATATTTGTTGTAGTGTTACATTGTCGCCAGCTAACCAAGTATGGTGAACACTTTTGCTCAAGATGGTCAAAAACTTGATTGCTCTAGTAGCTAGCTGATCTCTGCTAGGAGACTTTGACACATCTCGGAGTAATGTCAAGATCGTTGATGCAAAAGCACTCCAAAAGTTACGAAAATCTTCTTCGTATTTCTCCATATACAGATTAATAATCTCGCAGACCGCAGCGCGAAGATCATCAACAAGTGTTAATCCATCTTCCGTGCTTTCTAAGGCAGAGTAACTTGAGGATAAGTACTTGTGAAACTTCTCCATCCACTTGTTTATATCTTCCTCAAAAGCCTCCGGCAAATCCTGAAAGCTTAACGAGAAAAAGATTCTGCAGCAGAGCTTTTGGGACTTAAGCATAGGCTTAAGGATCGCAGCTGATCCCTCAGCATCAATCATCTGCTGTTGTATGGAACATCTCTAGCAAAGGAGCAGCAAAATTACCAAGGCAATAGTTCAACTCACGAAACAGATCATTGGTTCGATACTGATACCTAAACTTCTTGAAAATCTAATTAGCGATGCCAAGAATACCATTGATGGACGCATAATCCTTAACGCTAGCAGCTTTTTTAAGGCTGGCGATAAGCTCTGGAAGCAATGAAGGCCAAGAGTATTCTAAATCATGCTTGCCAATGATTATTAGGGCTACACTTAACTGACTCTGGATACAAGGGGAAGAACAATAGAGCATAAGTGAAACAACGAGTGACTTGATTTGCTCCTTCTCTGAATCTTCCATCGGTGAGATACCGGAATCACTAGCAGGGAGCCATCGTGAACGGAGATGGTTCTTGAAGTTGACAGAGGCGGCATGACGGACGTGTTCATTGACAGAAGTCTCAGCTACTATTCGGAGAACGGCTAGGCCGTAATTAGGTAGATTGGCTCCGTCAGATAACGATTTCTCAGCGGCTTGACGAGGCTCTCGGTCAGGACAGAGCGTGTCGAGAAAACATTGGGAAAGGGATTGGAGAGTCTTTTGATTCCACTCCATCTTAATTTCTGCAACACAACAGAGGATTAGGGTTGATGCAAAGTATCGAATACTAGAACAAGAGAGAGAGAGAGAGAGAGAGAGAGAGAGAGAGAGAGAGAGAGAGAGAGAGGCGAGTTACGAGTAGCTAGGGTTTTGACTTGAAAAAGAAGGAAACGGAAGGAATCGACGCTATGAGCCTAAGAACAACTCGGGTATTAATACTAAAGTTTTTACTTTCTTCCATTACGTTAAAAGTTGGAATTTTCCATATCTTGATGTTCAAAAAGAAAGACAATTTTCATATTTAGGAATATATATAAAAAATAATATAGAAATTTTCCTATTTTTAATAATGGTTTTTTTTTTTTTTTTTGACAAAGTCCACCTTAGACTATTCAGAAACTCATAATGAAGAGCGAAGCCCAGATAATGCATTCTTCTTAGAAGATGGAACGAAACGACCTAAGAATAAAATAAATGTTATAAAGAAAATAGAGGGTGATGGTGAGAGTGAGAAAACCATCTTTAGAGACGGTCAGAGGAGGTTTCTTGTGGATGATAGCACCTAAGAGAGAGAATACACCACAGGATACTAGAAAAGAAACGAGAATACGACGTGTAAATGGCTTCTTGGTCGTGAATGAATTGTCGGCAACAACGGATATAAAAAATGAGGGGTTCGCCCTAGTTTAACTCTCTCCCAGGCACAGAAGTCGAGATAGCCGCTCATCCCCAAGATGAGTCTTCTCCGGCGACAATTCTCAGACTCTACCTATTATTAAACGGCGTTCTTCATCTATCTTCTCGGACCCACTCGTCCGAAGATCTTACCTCGCATTCCGTCGGCCTCTAGTCGCCGGCGAGATCTTTCTTCCTTATTTCCACCATGATTTCTGGTGAGATCTTTCCCATTCCTTCTCTTTCTTTCCGCCAGCCACTCGCAGCGCTGGCGAGCAAATCAGCCAAATCTTCTTATTCAACTTTGTCACTATCAAGTGAAGAACATTTTGCGGAGTACTCTCCACACACTGGTGCCACCAGAGTCACCGGATCCGCCGCACATACCTTACTCATCTCCTTCTCTGGTGTTGCTCATCACTCTCTCCTCGTGTCCACAAAGCAGTTTCTGCTTTTTTGACCACGGGTTATGCTTGGAGTTGACGGATGTCGTAGCCAAAATTCCCTCACTTGAGTTCTCGCGGCATGGTAAATCTAGATCTGCTCCCGTTGAACGCCGTCAACGGCTACTCCTTCGTAGTAGAGGAGATCCGCCTCCCTTCATTGGTCTCTGCTCAGCCGGCTTCTCCCGTTGTCTCATTTCCAGCGAGACCCTCTTGACACTTCTCCTAAACCTAGCCGTCTGTTCTTTTCTCACTCACACCACTCACGGCTTTGCTTTATGGTGGGCCTTGACCTGGGCCAGATTGTCATGTGGTCTAGTCCGTTATTCAATCACTTCCTCCCATGTGGAGAGATTGCTCCTTTCATGTAAAAGGGAAAGAGCACGAATCATCCTAGTGGTTAAGATGTATTGTTTTAACTTACTAGATTTGATGGTTTTATCAAAAGCTAAGCATCAAAAGTTATATCTGCAAATTGTGCAAGTGTATCGTTGTAGCTCCAATGTACAACTCTTATTCTGTAAGGGTCTTTTTGTAGCTTTATTCCTATGTATCTCATTTTCCTCCTCATGTGTTAGATCACTTACACTTAGTCCTTCTTTTCTGGAGAAATTGTTCTCATCAAAATCCTCCATTATGGAGAGAATCATGGTATCTTTATTTTTACTGGATATTGCTGTTAAAAAATTCACCTCAACCATACATGCGAGAACGCATATTGGCGGTACGAACACACTTAGAAAGATGGTCTTTGTAGTGTCGTACTCTGAGCCCCTTGTATCCTCATGTGAGGAAAGAGTTGCTTTTAAATTCCTCTTTGAGCAAAGAGAGACCCTTTTGATGTATATCCCTCAACTGCGAGGTGTGTGTCTTCTCATATCAACTTCAAATGGGAGAAAACATGTTTTTCCGTCATTGATGTCTATCTCAATGGGAATGGATACGCTTGTGTATCATTGTACACCAGCCATACGCAAGGGCTTTATCTCTCTACGAAGCTTATTGCTTGGCTCGGGACCGTGGATGGCAATCGTATGGCTTCGGGTTTCTCTTCTATTTGCAGACTATGGTTCTGGGACTGCGAGATGTATTTCTCGTCCTTCTTGCGACTTCCCTTTTCAGGGAATGGGTGTTTCGACACTTCAGGCGCAATATTGGAAGCGTAAAACTGCTAGGAATCTTATGAATCCTATGCGGCAATGTTTATCATCGGAGTTATCAGTCTGGCAACAGATCACACTCCCCATCTTTGGATGGCCTACTAGCATAGTAGAGCTCTTTATCTTTTGGGTCTTTAATCCCTTTGTTTTAGCTTTTAAGCCTAGTTATGTTTCTTTCTGTTTTATTTCATGGTTTGTTGTATCATGTGTTGTAAACAACATACCATGGTCAAGTCTCCTCCTGTGTAAGTTTACTGGTCTGCGTTCAGCTCCCCTTAGAGGAGAGTTTGTAAACTTGTAACTTAATCTAAAGGAGAGTTTGTCGACAAAAAAAAAAATGGCTTCTTGGTCTTTTAAGCTTACAAAACTAATAGGCCGAACCAGGAATAAGTTTTTGAAATTCTAAACCTCATGGTCACGAACAATGATCATATGATAATTAATAGTACTCTATTTTCTTATTAACCGTTTCGGCCAAACCAGTAAATATATTTTTGGCCATGGGAATGAAACTAGAGCATATATTAATACTAGAACGAGTCCCACACACGTTGCGTGGGTTTAATAATATAGAAAATATACTATGGAGCTTAATATATTGAGATTTGTTTAGATTTTTTTCTCAAATTGATTATTTTGTATTTCATAACAGTTAGAGTAAAAATTATCTTATAACTTTTTAACAAAGTACTTGTAGCAAAATATTAGATATGTGCAATACCAAAATGTAGGAAATAATACATTTAACAAATTAGACTATAAAAATTTTGAATGTTAAGTTATGTAAAGTAAAGTTTTTTGTTTTGGAATATCAAATTTTTCTTTTGTTTATTGGCAATAGTTAAGTAAGAATTTTTTTACAAGAAAAAACTATAAAGGAATCTTAATGATAAATGTTGAGATATATATATATATAGTAAGTAAAACTTAATATTTGTTAAACAAAAAAAAAAACAATGTCTCTATTATATTTGTGTTTCTATGCATGATGGAGAGGTCCACTGTTGATAACATAATTATATTTATTAAAGAAATTTGTGTTAATTTCGTTGTAGTGACTCATTAGGATGATGGAAATACTAAAAATGTTGTTATTTATTATGCAAGTTGGAAAGAGTAGCAAAGTTTTTTTTAAAGGTTAGTTCTATAAAACAGAAAAACTATTATTTATAACAAATATATTTTGTAGAGTATTAATGTTTTTTAAAAACTTCATACGTTACAATAATAACTGCTCATTTCTTAATTTCTTTAAGATTAATTGCTTTCATACATTTAAGATTTTGAATTAGAATTAAATGTATTTATTATGGTTATTAATTCAAAACTTTTCTCTTATAAACTTCCATGTAGCATCTCTTCTTTTAACATGTGTCTTCTAAAAAATAAATATATTGTTACTTTTTGTAAACTGAATTTATTTTTTTATAATCGTATTTGAATTGCATAAGTTAAAAAAAAACTTTAAGATACAAAAGTTTTGGTTATTTCTTCATATTTAAAGTTAAAAAGAAATATCAAATTAGATAACGCTAACATAATTTAAAGATATTAAGATAATAATAATTTTCTTTAGAAACACATTTTTTCTAGATTTTCTTTCTTTTTTCTTCATCATTTCAAGTGAAAAAAAAAACCATATTATGATAAATATTAAACCAATAATATATTTTGCTGATTCAAATTCTTGCAGAATTGAAAAGATAAGGAGGAAGGGTGGGGAAGAGAGAACGACGAGGAGGAGAAGTCGGAACTCAGAGATTCTGTCGGTTTTTCTTTGAGAAGTCGTCAAAATTCTGTGGCCCATTAAGCATTTACAGCTCATTACTAATTGGCTTAAACATAAGATAAAATGTTTAAAAAATAAAACAAATATTTAGAGGTGCCACGTGGCAGATAGATAGAGCTTCTTAGAGGGTGTAACCCTACTTTATTATATTAGATACTAACTCACCCATAAGAGCATTATATGACTTGCTGCCAATTGCATTAGCTGCTTCGACATCCTGTAGGTATGCAAATATTGCACATTCAGGTGTGAACTCAAAATCATCAATCCTGTAAAAGGAGAAACACATGGCTATGATATGAATTCCTACATAGTAAAAGGACAAACAGATGACAAAGTAAGTATTAACCTCCTGAATTTAATATTTACATCAATTCAAGTAGTAATTAAGGCGTGGAAGAAGATCAACTGCATCAGCAATGTTCAGTTGTTGAAACTCCATATATCCTTCATCTTTGTTCTGCCATTTCGAAATATAAAAAAATTTTAAGTTCATCCAAATAAATTCAGGCCATAAAAGATAATTATAAAGAACATGAGCTTATTACATTGACTTTACTATCCGAACCAACGATTAGAGAGACCACCGCGTAAGAACACTCCATTATTACATTGTACGGAACCAGCAAACCTAATCACCAATTCTTCGATTTGTCTCACAAATTCCCCAAAATTAGTAACGATAACCTAAACAATCAACGTTCTAAACGAATCAATTCCACTTATCCAAACCCCTATTTGAAGTTTTTAACCAACCCTAAGGTGAAAAGGAAAATGGAAGAGGAAGGAACATACAAATTGCTAACAAAGGACAAGGTCCATTTTCGTTTTGGAGAATGATAGTAGTGGTTCTTCCACGGAACTGAATCGATTTCGTCTTATACAAAACCTCCTCCTCCTCCGTAGTGGTAGTAGTAGTAATAGTTTCCTTTGGCAAATCATGTGGTATCATCGCTTCTTTATTCGTTTGCGTCTCTTCGCTCGGCGAGTCTGACGGCGGAGTAGGAGAAGATGAAGCGGTCGCCATTGATGATGATCAAACCAAATTCTCGATCGAAGAAGAAGAGACAAAAACTGAAATTTCCGAAGAAATGTTCTTCTTTTTTTCTCTCTCTCATCAGAAGCGAGTGAGAGTGCCCGGCCCGGGCAAAATACCCGGATCCGAATATCTGATCCGAACCTGATCCAAAAATCGATCTGAATCCGTATCCGAAATTGTAAAATACCTGAATTTAACGGGTTCTAAATCTGTAAATCCAAAAACCCGAATCCGAACCCGATCCGAACCGAAATCCGAACGGGTATCCGAATATACCAACATTATTAATATATAGTAGTAATATATTAATAATATTTATAATTTTAATAATATAAATATTCAAAATATTTAGATTTTTAGATATTTTCGACAATTTGAAGTATTTAAACTGTTGATTAGTAAATTTGGGTAGAAAATACTTTAAATTTTTAGATATATTGCATATTATTAAATAATTTAGACTAAATTAGATACTAAAATTTTGAGTTTTGTGAACTTCGGGTAATCCGAATCCAAACCCGAAATACCCGAACCAAACCCGATCTGAATCCGAAGTCTAGAAATCCCAGAACAGGTTCTATACATCTAAACTCGAAAACCCAAAATACCCGAACTGAACCCGAACGAGTACCCGAATGCCCAGGCGAGTGAGTGCAAAAGAAAAGAGGATTTAATTTATATTTTGAGAAACAAACTGTATTGGTAAGGTGGTGACTGGTGAACATTAAAATCAGTCACTTGATTAAACCGGTATGTACCAAATCATAATTCCGGTATGGATGAAATTGCTATTGGTTAGCAATTATAGTGACTATCTTCCGTTTTTTTTTTTAAATAGTAACTATCGTCAGTTGGATTGGTTTTCCAAAATATTCATTTTTCTATATAACTTTTTAAAAATACTTTTTGATTGTATCTATTTTCAAAAATATCCATTTTTAGTATATAAAATGACAAAATTATAAACTTTAAACCCCAAATACTTAACTTTATCCTTAAAAACTATACCTTAAATGTAAATTGGGAACCCAAACCTAAAAAATAATATTCTAAAAATTAATTTAACATAGATTAATTATGTAAAAGAGCACAAAAATAAAATTGTTCAAAAAAAGAGCATTTTTGAAAATGGGTATGCCAAAAAGAGCATTTCTAACAAATTTTCATTTACTTATTTAGTATATTTAGTGCGTATCTTTTCTGATTACAATATTCCTAATTTCTTATAATTAGTCATATCATAAATTCATAACACACCCTATAAAAAAAATCATCTTTGAATTGTTTTATATTCCTGTTTTTTTGTGTGTGTAAATTTACTTGACATATGACCCAGTTAAAAAATATTTTTATATAGAAATCAGTTACGAAAGACTTAGAAAGTACATCATGTGTAAATTTATTTTAGTCCTACACGAAAATTTATATGTATATTAGTACTGTTTTTAAAACTATTCCATAAAATTATTTTAAAATAATATATTCACATTTTGTTTTAAGTAAAAACTATTATTAGAAGTAAATATATAAATGTTTTTAGTTAGAAAAAAAAAATCATATTTGTTTATACTTTAATACACAACTTTATATTTTTACACATTAAATTTATTATAAAAATTATCACAGTAATCTAAAACTAAATTATCAGCCACCAAAACGTTTGCCAAACATTCTCAATACAAAAATTATTATTGCTAAATTTCAAAAATATTACACAACTTATTCACAAAAATATTTAACATGCAAACAATACATCAAAGTATCATCACCATTTTTCTCTATGTTTTACCACAAAAACAAATATGTTCTTACACCAAAAAGTATTTTATTGTTAAAATAAGCTCTTATCACCACTTATAATACTATGTCTCTTTGAGCAAATTCAACTAATTTTATGTTTATTTACTTTTACTTTTATTTGAGCAAATTCAAATATTTTGATTAAAAAATGTGAAGTATCTTTAGTCAAGTGGTTATAATTAATTAAAGTACTACCATATTAAATTTTTAATTGATCTATATGCATCAGTATCATCTATATATACATTTTTGAAGTACATTTTGGGTTTTACCCTTCTATTTGTACTTATTTAAATTGTTATTTTGCAATATTGGTCCCTAAATAATTGCACAAGAAAACAATAAGTAAAACATGGGAAATCAAATCGACAACATTAGTAATTTGATTATAATTTCCTAAAAAAATCGAAAAAATCAATTAAATTTTAAAAAGATTTCTATTGGTTTATAGTTTCCTATGATATATCTCCACTTTATTGCTATTGTTATTGCTATTTTCCAAATAAAATTTCATTAAAATCGGATAAGTAAAATATGGGAAATCAAATCGACTAATTTGATTATAATTTCCTAAAAAAATCGAAACAAAACAATTAATTTTTTAAAAGATTTATATTGGTTTGTAGTTTCCTATGATATCTCCACTTTATTGCTATTGTTATTGCTATTATCCAAATAAAATTCCATTATGATATATCTCCACTTTTATTGCTATTGTTATTGCTATTTTCCAAATAAAATTTCATTAAAATCGGATAAGTAAAATATGGGAAATCAAATCAACTAATTTGATTATAATTTCCTAAAAAAATCGAAACAAAACAATTAATTTTTTAAAAGATTTATATTGGTTTATAGTTTCCTATGATATCTCCACTTTATTGCTATTGTTATTGCTATTATCCAAATAAAATTCCATTAAAATCGGAAACTATTTCTAATATTTCATGTTATCACAATAACATTAATAATATTTCCTAAATCATTCGTAGGAATTACTATATTTATACATAATTTTTTTTGTAAACTTCCCTTAACTATGTGTATCATTCATATAGTGATTGAGCGATTTCTTCATCTTCCAAATTTGTATCTAAGATTTTTTACTTGATCTCCAAAATATTCTTAAACCAACTCCTCTATAAATAACAATCTATAATCGAGTGTCTAACTCATCAGAGAAATACTAAATGTTTTAAGTTTTAAATGCAGTAGTGGCAAGAGTCAATGAAGGGTATGTCTTACAATATCTGTGGTTTTTAACCTTAAGGTTTATGGAATCAGACTCCTTGGTACCTCCAAGGCTGCTTCTCTAATATCCCTTCTCTTTTTGTACTTTACCGATAATTTTTGTTTAAAATTATTGCTGACCCTTTGTGTAATACATGTTTGCCCACAATTATTTTGCATTTGTGGTTGTAGGTAACATTGAGACAATATTGAAGACAGTGAACAAGAAATATTTTGTGATACTTCTTATTGTCTGCTATTGTCTTTATTGACTTAATATTCGAATCATTTTTTTTTTAAATGTATCTTCTTATTATATGTTGCTGTATATTTAAATTTATTTTTATAAATTTACATTAAAATAATTTTGATTTTATATTTCAGGAATCATATTTAAACAAGTTAATTTTTCTTTGGAAGCAAAGGAGAAGATGATTGTAATTTAAGATGATTGTAATTTCTCAACTTTTAGTATTCATTTTTATCAGTTTATTTGGTATTTTCTGTATAATCATTAATTTAATGGGTTGAGTTGTACATGTGTTTTTGGGGTTTGGTCTAATAAATTGTAAATTATTATATAACACAATAAAATACCATTTTCTCCAACGAATTAAATCGTAAAATTTATTATTATAAATCTTCTAATTTAGTAGAAAAATTAAAATATCGCAATGTGAAAAAGTATTATTTTGATAAAAACGTTTAGGACCTCACAAATCAAATGCTTAAAAGGGTTATAATTAAAATTAGTATCATGTATGAAGATGAGTGTAAATCTCCTTTGATATCTCTTATGTTTAGTTATAATACTAAGTTACTAAATTAAGTATTCTTAATGTTAAATCTAAAAACAAAAAAAAAATATTAAGTGGGTTAGAATGTACATAATTTTTATTGCATAATAATTTTTACAGATATAATTCTTTCACGGGTTAAATCTAAAATATTAAATTTACGTTTAATTTAAAAACACTAAAAATTTAAAATAGAATTATGTAAGAATGATTATTTCACGGGTTAAATCTAATAAGTTCTAAGAATTTAAATTTTTATAACTATAAAAAATTCAATACCGTAAAATGTAACATTATTATAAATAAAACTGTATAATTGTCCCATCTTATATGTGGTATACAGTTGGTCAAATTTTAGAAATAACAATCAAAATACAATTATACAATCTTAAACACTAAAAACAAAAATAACAAACAAATACAATTTTAAAAAATTTATTTTTTTTTTATAAAATTATTGTTCCGCGGTGTACCGCGGGTTAAAATCTGGTTTTAGTTATAAAATTGTTAGCATATTCAATCAAAAAATAGAATTGAACATGGTAGAAGAATATCAACACGTATATTAGACTCTGGTTACAAATAAGGACGCTTCAGTCTGAAAGCCAAACTTTTTACACTTGCGACTTATGTATATATATCACAATTCACAACTATGGGAACGCATATATCTATAGCTCAAATCAAGTAATATAATTAGTGCAAGTTACAACTTTACAAACAAAACGTCATGGCACTGTTGAAGCATCCTCGGGATCTTCATTAGCTTTACCATGATGTTTTTTGCTTGCAAACGGTAAACCAAACAGTAATTGGAATACGGACCTGACCTTGTTTGCACGTCGGCTTTGGCGTATGCGCCGTAGAATCACTTCCCGGTCTAGTGTTTGCGTGGTATGAATACGTTTGATGCGAATATGAGTGGACACAAAATCTGGGGTTTCAGTGTCTTCACGAATCTTGTTCTTGCCTTTGTCGTTGGGTTTGGCTAGTGAAGAAGCCATGTAAAAAATGACAATATTCGTCGGTATGGTTGAGTGAGTGATGAGGACGAATGATCCATATTATTGGGGTTTATATATATACCTAGTAAAGTAATTAAGGCTAAAAAGCACTCATTTGTAGAACAATTATTGAATCTTCCGATATATAGCAATTCAGTGACTCAACATGATAATTGGTAGAATATATATATATATATATATATTTATCTTTATGGAATCAAAGAGCATTATATTCATTTCAAATTTTAATAATTGTTGGTTTGACAATTTCAGTGAAATTATGAACAAGTTGAATATTTTATTATGACCTACACAAGCAAAATATTTTTTGAGATTATATTCTGTTTTATTTTATCATTTTTGACTAGAAAAATTATGTAGCTTGTGTAATATATAGTAAATTATTTCATGGAATTTTAGAATATATTCTAATAAAAAATGTTATCCAAAACGAATTACTTTTTGAAACTGAACAAAAATCAATATTGAGATTGACATAAAATGACAAAAATCAATATTGAGATTGACATATATATATATATATAGACAAGACATAAAGCAACCCTTAGGCTTTGAAAAGATAGAAGGACAAAATTTGATCTCATAAAAACACGTTTTTAGACTATACTTGATAAAAAAAATTCCAAGAAAACTATAACAGAAAAAGATTTATACGTAATCCTTGTTTATATCATGAAGTTATACTTGCTAGGATAAAAAAAAATGGAAAAAATGATACTCGCTAAAACGCGTAGTGCACATAGAATCTTAAATTAAAGGTATAGCCAACTTTTGTACAAGCAAAGAGCAGTAGGTGCTTTGACGTTCTCTCATCCAGTAGGTGCTTTGACGTTCTCTCATTATACAAGCAAACTATTTCATATAGTTTTGTAATGAAATATTGTAATTCGTATCAAAATTTTGAATCAACCGAACATTACGTAAAAAAGAACATCAGCGTTGGTATCCCAATTTGGAGGAAACATATTTACAAAAAAAAATTGCTGAAATTAGAGTTTTAGACGATTCAGCTAGACAATCCGCCTTTAAATTCAACAAACGAAAAATTTTGGACAAGGAAAAAAAAGAAAAGCGACCCGAAGCAGATAAAAATTATCTAATAGAGTAAAAAAAAACATGTCAATCCTCCAAAGTTTCAATCACTGCGACTAGATCGGCACAGTCTGTCTGACTACTCCATTAGCAAGAGGACACTCTAGGGCCCAAAGCAAAGCCTCCAACTCTGCATAAAGTGGGGAAAGACTTCGCCGAATACATCTGGCACCCAACAATATAGTCTGACATCGTTATTATAGCAAATTAGAAAAAATAATAAACACGAAAATTTATTAGAAATATTATTTTTAAATATTCATTTTCAAAAATACTCTTTTTGACAAACATTACTTTTTTGTTGTATTAAAAATTAAATTTTGTTGCATAGTAGTTGTTATTTTAAATTTTCGAAGTAGATATTTGGTTTAAAAAAAACCAATTTATTTCAACTATTTTAATCTCTTGACCAATAATAAATTTACATAATTGAAAAAAAGTAAAATAAAATAAATTATAATTTTTTTAGTTCCTGCTAGAAAATCTTAAATGACAAGTAATTTGAAAAAAAAAACACACAATTACAAATCTGTTTGCTGTCTTGTTTACTTCGGGAGGGGTAAGCATACCAACTTTTTTGTGTTGTCATTGTGTTTCTGTTTTCTTTTGTGCCACCACTGTTTTCTGTTATTAATTCTTTACTAGTTAGTTACATATTAACAACACGCAGAAAATATCGTAACCAATCACACTCTAAAAATTATGTCGGAAGGCTAATACATTAAACCAGTTTCGATTAATGGTCACATTATTAAAGTAGGTTGCTTAAGAAAAACTCTCTCGGTTCGCAAAACAAAAAGAACGGTTGAAAGGTTTTAAAAACAAAGCAATGGGTATAAAAGGAGCATGTGTGCACGGTCCAAATGCCTCTGAAGATGTCCATATTTGGGTAGAAAACATAGTGGTTGGGCCAATACAGTTTTGGTTCCTCCACATTGACACATGATTCCAATATAACGACTATTATCATTGTTTGTTTCTTTAGCAAATAATTATTTAGCATCCGGGAATGGTAACCTACGTACTCTAGATTGTGGTATCACTCGAAACGTGTAAAGTTGATGAAAAATGGAGTATATATTGATGTATGGAATTAACTTGTATCATATGAGACTGAATGATAAGAGTTTATATACATGAGTAAAAGAGCCATAACATAAATGTATCTATACTGTTATTATATATTGAGTAATTCAGAGATAGAGGTATGGCATAACTACCTTACTTAATTAAGGTAGTCATATCTTGACGTATCATTTTAAGATGGCTTGCTAAAATTAAGTCCAATTTTATTGCGTAGAGATACACAATTGAACCGTGGTAGAGCCTTGATTGATAAGGAACTAGAATGTACGTGATATGGTCGTAAGACGACTATTTGGAGAAAAGTATACCAGAACAGAATCATAAACCTATGAAAAAAGAGGTCTTGAAGAATGAAAGTTTTCGGACATGGGTGCCACGGGCTAGAATTTTGAAATTAGAAGATGAACAATTTTCTTTTTAGTATGTCCAATGACAAAAAAAAAAAAAAAAAAAGCGTTTTGGACCAAACTTTTTAGTGAATTTATAATTATTACAAATAGTGAAATGTTAGATATTTGTAGATAAGGTTTGTCAACGTTATTCGGATTGTTTTTAAAATAAATTTATAAATTATTATAGACAAAGGAAATGTTATTTATTTACACATGTTAAAGAAATAATAAATAGGTTGCTTGCTTGTAAAATCACAAAGCCAAAACCCAAAAGTCATGGAATCGACATGTGTACATGCATATTGGGGTAAAACATGTAAATACAACTGCGTACAAAAAATATAATAACAGACAACTTTCATTTAAATTCGTATTCTGCACACGTATTTAACTTTACATCTACACATGTTTTGTATAACATCTCAATAGAAACCATCCATAAATTCAATGGTAAAATTCGTAAAACGTGATATGTAAATATGAGTCTTTATTAGTCATGTCCCTCTAAAGGTGAATTATGACTTATTAATTAAGCGTACTATAAGGTAGTAATTTGTGTAACTTTTTGGCTAACTTCTGTCTCATGTTGTGATTTATATATTTTTGACTTAGGATTATATATGTACACTTAAATTATGTAACTTTTTATTGAGTTCCTTATAGTTACATATTCGTAAGTCTCGTACCTAGCCTAATGGTAGGTCCGTTTAGTTAGGGAGTCTCCTTAGTTACATTCTTAAGCCACAGTTCCTAAGTTTTTAACTGTATTCTTTTATCTAAAATGCAGAAGTAAATTTTTTAAAAATATATCACAATTGAGTTATTCAGAGTACTCTTTTCTACAAATTGTTTGAGTATTATATTTGATAAGCAACTATAATCGTCTCAACTAATTGTATCTCACAAGTTTGATTTGTGATATTCATTTGCTCTTTTACCATCAAATTATGCTTTCAGGAAGATTGATTGTTGCTTTGAAGTAGTGAACAATGCGTGACAACAAACTTGTCACAAATTCATATAAGATGTTCTCACATACGCAAATGAACTTCTTTTCTTTTTTGTTATATACAGATTATAGTTTTTTGGTATGATATCAGGTGAGACAAATATTATTTAATAATTAATCATCCGTTCCTTTAGATGTTTTATGATTTTCACATATATAAAAAATAAACCTGCAAAATCAAATAAACTAATTCTTGTTGTTTTCAACTCATACACAGTTTAAATTTACCATTTTGGACTAATTGCTCTAATCTATGTCATATATATAAACATAAATAATAATTTGCAAATCGCATATTCACGCGCTAAGTTGTCGTTAATTATGTAAACCCAAACAACAAATAATTTTTCTTTTGTCTCTAAAAATCCCCATTCGGTTTTTTTTGTTGTCAACATCCCCATTCGAATCACATGGTGTATTTTATGCATACACTGTCCCAAAGAAGAGGATGCCTTACTATGTGCGATAACCCCCTAGCCTTATCATGCCCATCCTCAAATAGCACTTCTTGCTTAGCAAAATTGTTCTTTTACTTAATCAACCAATGATAACTTCTCAACAGTTTAAAGTTCCCTTACAAAAAGTGAAATTCTGAAGACAAAGTCGTATCATATATTATACGTGCCATCTTATTATTAGCGGTCCCCCCACTTACTTTCAAATTATGACGAAAACAATAAAACAATGTTATCATATATACACATACACTCATGATTCATTCCCTATATGGCTATATTTAGCAATAAGGACAACATTCACAGGGTTCACTTATGAAGATTATTTTAGTATAGAAAGTGGACAAAACAAAACGAAATTACAACTTTAAACGTGTCATACTCCCATTGCTTTGCTACCTTCTTATAATGCAAACAACTGCCCTCAAGCTCTTTCCTCTATGTCCGGAGTGTTTAGCTTTCTAAAACTCTAAAGAAACTAATCAGACGATCTAGATTTTACGACCAAAAATGCCACGATCAGACCAGACCCGCGGATACTCGGATGGAGACAGCCTAGTCGGAGAGATTGTACGAGAAGAAGGCCACATTTACTCGTTAGCCGCAACTAATGATCTTTTGTACACAGGATCGGATAATAATCACATTAGGGTTTGGAAAAACTTAAACGAGTTTAGTGGGTTTAAATCGAACAGCGGACTGGTTAAAGCGATAGTGATTAGTCGGGAGGAGAAGGTGTTCACGGGTCATCAAGACGGTAAGATCCGGGTTTGGAAAACCTCATCCAAGAACCCGCGAGTGTACACACGCGCCGGGAGCTTGCCGGCTTTGAAAGACGTTTTGAAGAGTTCAGTGAAGCCGAGCAACTACGTGGAAGTGAGACGTCGTCGTACGGCGCTATGGATCAAGCATTCCGATGCCGTTTCGTGTTTGAGCTTAGTGGAAGATCAAGGGCTGTTGTATTCGGCGTCATGGGATCGGACGGTCAAGGTCTGGCGTATCCATGACTTGAAATGCATCGAGTCCATCAAAGCTCACGACGACGCAGTGAACACGGTTGCAGCCGCGGAGAGCCTTGTGTTCACTGGCTCGGCCGATGGAACTGTAAAGGTCTGGAAACGTGAGATCAGAGGGAAGCGTACGGCTCACTCTCTCGTCCAGACTTTGTTAAAGCAAGAATCAGCGGTTACGGCTTTGGTTGTAAGCCACGTGGCGGTTTACAGCGGTTCAAGCGACGGAGCTGTGAACTATTGGGAGATGGGAGAGAAGAAAATCTTGAAACATTGTGGTGTTTTCAAGAAACATAGACTCGCCGTGCTCTGTCTCGCCGCCGCCGGAAAAATGTTGTTTAGTGGTGCGGCGGATAAGAAGATATGCGTTTGGAAGAGGGAAGGGAAAGTTCACACGTGTGTTTCTGTGTTAACCGGTCATACCGGACCGGTTAAGTGTTTGGCGGTGGTGGAGCCATCGGGAGGTGAAGAAGAAGACGGAGGAGATGGGAGGTTGGTTGTGTATAGTGGGAGTCTTGACAAATCGGTCAAAGTTTGGAGGGTGCCACGTCATTAAATGTAGGATTTTATTCGGTTTCTAAGAGATTTGGGATTGTTTGTAGGTAAATAACAACAAAAAAAACCAAGTCAAATGATGAATTATCATGAGGTTCGTAGAGTAGGTTGAATATGATATCTTTTAATAGTAATTTAATATCTCTATTATACATATATATATTATTAAACTAGGGTTATCGTTTGAATATCAATAATATTATAAAGAAATTGTTATGCACTAGTTGGAGTCGATTAATCAAAGGATAGAAAGAAGCAAAGTGTTGGAGATTTTATTATTTCATGAACAAAGTACTCTAGAAAAAAAAGAGTGTAAATGTACTTAACCCCAATGATGAAAAACTTTAATAATCCGACTGATCAATGTTTTCAACACTAATCTGACCGAAGAGTTACAATAAAATTATAAAAAAAAAAAAAAAAAAAAAAAACTTACTTTATAGATTTTAAGAGAAAAGGGTACTCTTCTAGAACTAGTTAGTTTCAAATAATTACGTGTAGTAACTTATAACGTACACTCAGTGGCGAATCTAGTAATTATTTTTACCGGGGTCAAAACATAACTAAACTTTTTATAAAACAATTCTAAGACTTTTTATATTCTGAAATCTCTTCATCACAGTTTCATTTATAATAGATAAAAATACATTTTTTTCGATAAAACAAACTAAACAATCATTCAAAAATTGATCTACAATCCGATTGCATCGATGAATTTTCACAATCTTCATCGCTAAAAAACATCTCTCAACAATTATAGTAGCAACATACAAAATCAAAACCAATTTCAACAGACCAAACATTAAAGGATGTGATATATTTTTTTATACTAAATATATGTATTACTAAATTTTTACTAAACTAGTATATGTATTACTAATTTAGAAAAAAAAAATGAGGAGTCAATTGACCCCACACCATTGTATGTGGATCCGCCCATGCGTACAGTATATCGGTATATATATGAGCCAAAGCTTGGTCGGATCATTATATAAGACTTTAATATTAATACGCCAAAAGTTTCACTATACGTTAACTATCATAGAGAATTCGAAAATGCGAGAAATGTCAGTTTAAAATTTATAGTTTTAAGGTAGAAACTGACGAGAAATTCGGAAAATCGACGTATCAATATTACAGTTACATGAAAGTGATGGGTGGTGGTTATCATCGCATTGTGACCGTCCATGATTTTTATTTTTGTTATAATAAATATAAATAAATAAATTTTATTTTTCTTTCGCTAATCGTACGTTTTCTTGGCTATGTTTCTTTTGCTTTATTGTGATTCTTTTGTGCAAAAATGGAAACAAAGGTACGATATACAAAGAGCTATAAATGTGTCTATGTTTTAGCTATATGAATGTGTAGGATCCACATAAACATGTTTGTGTTCCCTCTTCTCAACGACCACTTCTTATTTAATCACATGAGAGTTAAGACCGTATTTTTGTTAGTGCCTATGTAACTATGTTCATAATTATTTTGATCGTGCACACTCTTCTCGTCACACAATGTAAAACTCTAAAATTAATGTCGTATAGTAGCCAAAGCTACCTCTGATTAAACCGGACCATTGGATTAGGTGATGGACTGATGGTTTGGTTAAAGAAACAGAATCGGATCAAATATAGTTGGTGAAGAGAGTTGAAATGATCGTCCATTGTTGTTGATACCAGAAACAATAACTAGAAAGATTTGATTAAGGAATAAGATCTGGGCAGACTTTCGGTATAAATCGACAAGAACAATGAAGAACAAGCGAACTGGATTTTGTATTGATATTATTTGTTGTACTCGTTAAAAATTACATTGTCTTTTTCTTTACAAAAGCTGAATATTTAAACTCAACCACGAATCCGACTCCTCCTGAATCTCCTCCTATAATCTCGCCCGCGATCTTGACCTCGACCTCCCGATTTCATTTCTGGGTTGACTTTGCCCTTCAGCTCGAGCTTTCTTCCTGGGTTCATATCGGGCCCATTTGCTGGATTGATGTTTACTTCTTAGCGGGCTTTTCCATTGGGTCTCTAACTCGCGAAACCCAACACCAACAATTGTGGTATAATTTTTCTATGTTTTTGAGTGTTATTTAGGGGGTGTTATTGGAGAGATGATTTTTAAATGCATATAGAATTGTAAATTCTAATAAAAATCCATGTATTTGGATTTTGAAATAACATGTTTTATCTTTGGATTTGAATCCTTCTATTTTTCACTTTCAAATCCATTCAAATCCATTTAAAACATAATGTGGATTTTGAAATCCAAAAACAAATCTTTAAATGAATAACAGGGTATTTGAACAAGTATTTGTAAATCATAGAACCAATAACACATCATTTTGATAAGTATTTCAAAATCAATGATTGAATAACACATGATTTTTGTTTGGATTTCCAAATCCATTAAAATCATAGAACCAATAACCCCCTCTTAATTTGTATGCATGTATATAATTTTGGCTCATCTCCTATGGAATTTATATACAACTCAAATTCTATCTTTGTTATGACACGACATTTAAATATATTGAGATATCATATTTTCGAGATATATGTATAGTTTGTAAGTTATATTTACATATATACTATTAATTGGGGAGTACACTTAGGATAAAGAAACAAAAAACAAAATTCCATATAATGTCCCTATTATAAAAGGTGTACCCAAACAGACATCAAAACCAAACACTAAAATTAATATCTAATTTTATTCGGATTATGGATAAACAATTCTGATTAAGATTAATGGGCCGCAGATTCTACAGAGACATGTAAGTGTGAACAAATTGAGAAAATAATTAGAGAGGTAAATATGCTAATTTATCATGATAAATATTGTATAACGGAGAAAGAGAAACTAACCATGGTAATTAGTTAATGCAATCTCCTATAATTACGTAGCTACTATATTGATTATAGTCGGGTTAATAGGAGTATATTCCAAAGACACAATCAAAATTAACATTCCATATATATTCTAATCGGATTTATAGGAGCATATTCCAATACAAAAATCAAACTAATGAATTCTCCATAACTAAACATACATCAATAGTATAAATATTCCATAACTATTTGAAACTACAATTATCCCATTAAATTCGGAGATTGTGAAAATATTCTTTAAATTCAAAAGATATTCTTAAGTTTTTTTTTTATCAAACCTAAACAGCAGCCGACTAACATCTTTATAAATAATTATTGAGGAAAGAAACGAAAACTCACCTTGCCTTTAATTAACTCATCTTCCAACGAAAAAAAACGAGTAGAAAAAACAATTGGACTCTGCGATTACTAAAGTCTTTCGAATGACGATGCATATCCAAGCGAAATCTATAATACATGTGAAAACGAAGGCGATGAAATGATTGTCCGTTTGATCAAATTTGCCAATATATGGTTGTTCGAGGTAAATAACATTCTAAATTTCTCAATGGCTTGATAAGAGTATGATTATGAATACTAATTTGTGAAAATTGATGCAGATATCTAGAACATTTTTCACTGCCTTCAACTGTTCTCAAGTCATTATTAACCATCCATTTCAAAGGTTTGAAGCATTTTAAAGAATAAACGACGTTTATTTTGGCAGAAACTATAAACTAGCTATACGTGTGGTATTACTATGATTCTAATTGATTTATTTTTTTAAGTTGTGTTGTCTCACAGCCATGTTGATAATTAACTAGGTCTGCATCACTACTCCTAGATCGTTCATTTGATGAGCTTTGTCCAAGTATCCAAAATCTTCTTCTTTAATAGTTTTAGTGTCGTGTATCTTATAATTAAGTGAGAATTAATCAGATTAATTCACAAGTGGTATGCTAAATCTAACCTTTTTAACTAATGCAAGACCTAAAACGATAATGTTGAGGCAGCACGTAAGCAAGAAGCATTGGACTAAAGCAATGTAGGATGAGAATACAAGTGAGAAAGATATTATAAGTGAGAATCACAAGTGAGAAGGATATTATAAATAAGAATCACCAAGGATAGAAAAAAAAGAAAATCTACTCATAAATAGTTTCTTTTGTTTTTAAAGTTGCTTTTGACAATTACTATTTTTTTGGTATTAGTTTTCTTTATCTTTATTGCGTTGGTGTTGTTTTAATTTAGGTTTTATTTTTATGTTACGTAACTCTCGGTTGAGGTTAAGTTATGGTGTTCATTCAAAAAAAAAGGCACATGGTGCTTTTGTTGTTGGGAAAGCCCGACTCCAACGACACTACTATAGTCTCACTACCTCCCGATATTTGCATCAAGGTTAGACATATGGAATGATTTATTAAAAAAAATTCTCTATAATACTCTCTCTGTTTCAAAATATAGGATGTTTTACTAGAAACACGCAAATTAAGAAAAAGTTACTTTTAAAATTTTTAACCAATCATAATCAAGACTGTATAAGTTTAAACTTTTATAGTTGTAAAAAAATTATGTTATAATTAAGAAAAATATGTTTAAAAGTTTTAAGAGATTTAATTATTAAAATCAATGGGTTCGTTTAGGAGATTTGGTTCACGGGTTTTATTCGTTTTTGGCAGTTTATATATTTGATTTGATAACTCAAAAGTTTAATGTAAATCTAACCTACCACTAACCCATTTCCCAAATCGGAGCTGCAAAATACTAGATAAATTATTATAATAAATTTATTTCAATAACTTAGAAACCAAACCTAAATCAAACCATTTTGAGTTCGGATAATGATTTGGTATAGTACCAAACAAATATATTTACAAACATAACCTCGCACTATAAAATAATAAACACAAAAAAGTCAAATAATTTTGTACTCTCTATCTTATTATAAACGAATTTTTGGCTAAAATAACTAATATTAAAGAACACTAAATATTTTATCAAATTAACAAACGTGACACTAAATATGTAGTCTCAAACGCAAACGGGACATCAGGAATTTTTTGTTTCCATCCCATCCCCTTTTCAATTGGAAAAACAAAATTTGTTCTATATTAGAAAATAATTGGTTCATTGCCTTTTTGTTGGGTCGTTCCGGAATTTAAAATATTGGTGAAACCAAACAGAAAATCAAACTAAATATTTAAATAATATATGAGTTTGGATCATTAATTTTATAATTAATAAATTTGTTTATAACTCCGCACATGCCTGCTAATCGGAACCTAGTTACATTTTTAGGAGATATACACAACACAAAATTAGGTTAAGTAACTTGTGAAGAAGTAATGCATTTTTTTCGTGTGTTTGGGAACTTAATGTGTTTGGAGAAATGTGAGAAATTTCAACATTTTCGGAAAATGATGTACGCATATAAATTTCAAGGAGATGGTTTAAGCATTTAATTAACTGAGGATTTTATAAAATTATTAAGTTTTAATACCCCTACATATTCACTTTCACCACGAGCCCAGTACCCTTTGGTGATTAACTTTAACTTTCTCATCACGTAAGGTGAAGGTGAAGCAATCAAAGATTTACGTCAACGATTAGTCGATAAATAAAGACCTTTAGTTATTTGGCCAACTAATTAAAGCCTTAGAAGAGTGAAGCTGATGTCTCAATCAAATTGTTGGTTAAATAAGACAAGGCTTTAGAAAAATGCAACTGCATTTATGCCAAGACACTTAGGGCATCTCCATTGGTAGCCTCCTATTACGAGACTCTTATATACTATTAGGATTAATAAATGTCTTTTTACAAAATAAGAACTTTGTGTTTGTTAATTTAAATTATACTTCTCCAATGGTAAAACTTATTGGGGTTCTTATTTTTGAATTTTTTTATATATATATAGTTAATTTAAGTATCAAAATTAGTTCAAATATACAAACAATTAAAATTTTATTAAAATGGAAAATTATTGCATTTCATAAACTTTTAAACATGCAAAACATAAAAGTATATCAAAATAGAAGTAGAAATCACAAATGGGGAAAAAGATTAGTTGGAATCTTGATATACACAAGAAGCTCTGTTTGATACATCTTTAAGCTTCATTTTCATTGCCTTCTCCACGTTGACCACACAAAGAATCTATCTCATTGACAAAAATGAGATACAAATTTATCGATCAAATTCGACTTGAGTCAAAGACAGTCATCGATCAAATCACTAGAACCAGTTTATGTTGTTACCTTAAGCTCGCTGGCGACGTTTGTGTTGTGAACCACCGAGAGAGAGAATCAAATAAATCAATCAACGCCCACCACCTGTTTCACAGAATCAAAAAGAAACAAACCTATATGTCAAAGATGCAAAACTATAATAAATTGAACCTCAAAGTTAGAAGAAGACCAATAAGGAGGTACCTCTTATTAAAACCATAGCTCAGATCAGTCATCACTCCTCTGAAAGTGCGGAAACATCTGTTCTGGTTTGATTTCAGAAAAGGGGAAGGAGACGAAATTCACTCAGATGACCTGCAACCAAAACCATCAACAGTAACAAAGAATAAATAAACAATCAAGAGTTGAACTAAAGACACGATAAAGAATCTTAGCTACTGGTTACTGGTTTTTCCATGAGACTTACTCTGTGTTGTAGCTACAACTGGTTCTAAACGGCTCTTTATCCTGAAAATAACAAGAATGGTTAAAAAAAAAAAATGTAGTTGACCTTAAACAAAAGTGATGGATACATCTTATGTGCAGAGATAGATACACACTTAGAACCCACCTGCCGTGTCAATCATGTCGTCCTGCAACCAAAACATCCAAAGACATAATTAATATCTAATTAGTATAGAGAGAATGCAAACAAATAAATGAGTAGTGGAAAACGTATAGGATAACTCACCTGCTCAACTGTTTGGCAATGCGCAAACAAGATCACCTTGTCCTGTAATTGACTTGATGATACTCGTGAATCATATTACATAACTACCTGTGATTCCCCACCCACGCTTTGGACGAGAGAAGTTGGCAAACAAAGAACCCGAGAGATCCTAAAACACAAGAAAAAGTAAGTTAGACCAATCTATTAATTGCTAACAACAAGAAACGACGATGGTGCGAGAGACCAAATTATATATGCAAAGATGTAAAAAGCAAACCTCTGTGTATGTTTAGAGAGCTTAGGAGCCGCCGATTAAAGGCTAACAAGGCCATCTAGAAAGCCGAATTAATCAACGAAATTACCATGAGCTAGACACTTTCAATTGCAATTTGGTGACTCTAGAAAGCCGAATTAATCAACGGTTTCTTCTTCTTATTCTAGCAAATCCAAACTCAGTGATGATGATGAAGATTCACATTATTCAAGGATGAGATATTACCTCAGCACAGGAGTGAAGCATACGGTGGACATCGGATCGAACTCTCTCTCGTATGTCGAGGAAAGCGTTGTGATGCCAGTGAGCATGCCCAGGCTCGCGAGTCGGTACGAGAAACGAGTCCGCTGAGAACCGATAGAAGCACGACGAGTAGGAGAGAAGAAAACGAAGTCGATCGTGAATCCGATCTCAACTCCATGAGTGGAAAAAAAAAATAATAACCGGGGATATCGCTCACCTCCCAATTTGGACTGGACTGAAGAGGGAAGAGTCGCCAATGACATAGACCATTTCAGGTTCCTCTACGCTTCGAGAGAGTTTCGGGAAGAGATGGAGAGAAGAAAGCGAACGAAAAGAAAGAAAAATAAATTGTTTTTGATATAATAAATTAGACCAATTACATACAGACACCTAGTCAATTCTTTTCAGCAAGAGTTGATGTTAAAAACTACTAAATAAGAGGCAACTAGGTAACAACCCGCACTATGTGCGGAAATAATCGATTTAAAGAAAATTATTATAAGTAAAATTATTATTTTAGAACCAATATTTGTTTGTGTCAAACATAATATGTAACTAAAGTTTTTTATTTATTTATTCAAAGCTGCGTTTTTCGTGTAAAAAATATGTTTCACCCGTAAAATCTTTAAATGTGAAAGAGAAAATATTGATAAAATGTTACTATTTATTGCAAAATGTATTTTGTGTGGTTTAAAAATCAAATTCATATATTTTATGTTTTAGTTTGTAATCATAACAATTTTGTATGTTTCTTATGTAACATTAACAACATATACTAAATTACATGGTAGTTTAATTAATTAATTTTATTATTTGTTAGTAACAATCGGATTCTAAACTAAATTTTCTGAAGATAATCTAATTTATTGATTTAATATTTGTGATTAGGCTATTTAAATATTTTGAGTTAGTCGGTTTGTTAATATTTTCTAAAAATAACGGATTACACTATTACCAAAAAAATCATTATGAAAAATTAATGAAATTTCAAAATCAATGTATTCGTGTAGGAATACATTTCACCCGTGAATTATGTGAACATGGTAAAAATATTTATAAAATGTTAAAATTTATGGAAATATATATTTTTGTGTGTTTTAAAAATCAAATTTTTATAGTTATGGTTAATCGAGTAACTATAACAATTTTTCATAATCTAATAATCACTCATTTTAAATATATTATGATTTTCTTGGGTACTAAGTTTATTTATAATGATAAGGGTCATTGTCTCATTCTTTTTTAATAACACATAGATTAATGTACAATTATTACGTATATTCCTATCTGGTTATCAATATTTCCATTTTTTAATGTATATATAATCACACTAAATGTTGAGATTAATTAGTTTACATACTTAGATATTTATAAATAATCACACATCATGATATCCCCTAATTTGTTGTCATTTTTATATTTATTTATGAATATATATAAATCTATATTTATTGGGAATTAAATTTCCTTTAATGAGTTGGAGATAATTCAGGGGTAATATATTTCTTTTTATAATTAATTATAATAACTATTGAAAGCTTGTTATTTAAATTATTATGGTAATAATACTAACATAAAATAATATTTTTTATATGATTTTGTTAATAAGTTATATGTTCTTTTTTTTTAATTAACTTTATCTGTTTTTATAGCCTTTTTAGAATATTTTACTTTTGGTTTTAAGAAATCAATATTTTATATTGATTTTAAAAAATCAATATTTTATATTTATTTCTTAAAAATAATATAACTTTGACTTTATATATTTGTAAGTAAATTTTTGTGACATTTTAACTTAAAATAGTATGTAATTATTTAATTGGTTTTAATATGTGATATTTAAATTTGTCTGATAACTGATGACATATCTAATTATTATTCAGTTAATTGTTTTTTTTTAATAAATATAGTGATATGTTAATGTAATTAAGTAGAAAATTTAAGGGTTTTTTTTGCTAAATGTGTCTCGAGCTCTCTAGCGACGACACATCAGCTTTTTCAGCAGAATGTTTCTCTATTAATATATAAGGGACTCTTACTACTTTAACATTTTTGATTTATTTTTAATCTCAATTAAAATACGAGTCTTGGTAAAAATCTTGTTAAATACACCAATGGACTTGCTCTTACAAGTCCCTTATAAGGCCTATCTAACACCAACAAGCCGGTCAGAATTACACTAACACTAGTTACAAACAAATCAACTGAAAATCTATGCAAATCTGCTATAGCATTGGAACAAATCTGTTGAATAATCTGTTGAAATTCAATCAATCCAACAAAATTTACACAAGAAATCCATAATTCAAATAAGAAAATGAAATCAGGTATGAATTCCTAAAAAAATGTCAAAAATCCAAGCAATAACCAAACCCACTAAATATAGCAACCAAAACCAAGATGATGATTACACAAAACGAAAATACGCGATTACAATTAACTATGAGAGTATGAGCTGTAATATGGTTAAGTATAGAAATGATGTGAATTTGTTCGGATCAGCATTAAAATGATAAGTCTTTCGTAACTTGTGTGGCAATTTACGAATTACGGTTAAGTTTCATTTTGTTAAGTTTTATTTTTATAGTATCATTTTGTTAAGTTTTAGTTTATCCCAAATTACGGTTATGCGTAAGGTCTAATATAATACAAGTTAGACCAATCATAAATAAATCAGCTTCAAGCTGAAATTTAAGGTTGAAAAATACATTCCAGAAATCACAAATCAGTTACCATTTGTCTTAGGATCATTCTATGTGATCAAAATAAATAAATAAAAACCAATTAACTTGAGTATTTTACTCCAAGCTGGAACATTTCTTAGTCATTGTGACTTTAAGTCCATACTTCATGTGAAGAATGAGACCAGGTTTTGGCTCAATCTTTTGTCCACTAACGACCTTAATCTCATAGTTTTGTAATATTTTGACGATCACTGTCTTCATCAAAGTCATGGCCAAATTCTTACCCAGACATGTTCTTGGGCCGGCATTGAACGATAAGAACTTGTAAGAAGGCTCATGTCTCAACCCTCCTGTCTCCGAAATCCATCTCTCTGGCTTGAACTCCATTGCATCTTCGCCCCATACGGTTTTCATTCTCCCCATCGCGTAGATAAAGATCATAATATTGATATTTTCTTTCACTTTGTGTCCACTTGGAAGCACATCTTCTTTGATTGGAGACTTGCGTTCGAATGGAATTGGTGGGTAGAGCCTCATTGATTCACTCAGTGCGCAGTGTAAGTACACCAACTTGTTCAAGTACGATGACATGTCTTGGTCATTTCGAGTTCTTGGTAGATTTGTGTTGATCTCTTGGTGAATCTTGGTAAACACGTTAGGGTTTTCAGACATATTCCAGAAGAACCAAGTGAGTGCAGAGGCCGTGGAGTCTCTCCCAGCTGCCATGAAACCTACTGTGAAGTCTCTTAGGAACTTATCATCACCAGGGTTCAAAAGCTCGTACTTGGTTGCATCAAGCATTATGTGAGATGTCAAAAGATCATCACTTTCTCCAGTATTGTGAGTAACCTCTTGTGATCTTAGCTCTTCTCTCTTTGCTGCTATAAATTTGGCACAAACACGATCAAGAGTGGCATGAGCTTTCAATAGCGTATTCTCTGTTCCGATTCCAATCCATTTTTGTAGCTTCCACACGAACCTTGGTGTAATATGCCTATGCACAATCGCATCTCCCACATCATCAAGAGCTTTGGAAAACTCAACCTCTGGCATTTCAATGGAGAGACTTCTAGGATCGAAACCGGTTATGAAATTGAAGGTTATATCGAACATGAATCTTTGGAACACATCTTGCAAGTCCACAACCATCTCTTCATCTGCAAAGTGATTGAAAAGAGGTACAAGCCCGTACTTGAGTTTGGTTTTTGTGGTACTTGCTGAGAAGTTTTGGTACCTTTGATGATTGAATATAGTCTGAGCTGCGTTCCTCCAATTCCTCCATAGCTCCGAGTCCGAATTGATGATCCCGTCTCCAAAAGCTTCAAAGATTTCGTGGAATATAGGACCTTTGATGTAGTTTGAGAAGTTTGAGCTCATTATATGATGAACATTAGCTGGATCAATCGTGACTAATACATCCATTCCAACGAACCATGGGCCCTTGAATTGAAACGTCAAGTTGGAGTTCTCGAGAATCTCTACGCTGCAGTCATAGATGCACTGGAGCCTCAAGAGCCCACCGGGAAGCATACCAAGTACCGGCCAGTTCCAAGGGTACCTTCCAAGGGTTTTCTTGATGAGTAAGTAACTGAAATTAGGTTTATTGACGAGAAAGTGATAGAAGATGATGAGAAAGCAAAGTAAAGCTATGAATGCTTCAAATAACCCTATTGAAGCCATTAGAGAGAGGGTTGTTTTTTTCTTGTACAATAAGAAGTAGGAACTCTATTTTTATACACACACAACACTCCTCGTCAACTATGCATCTTTAGATTCACACCAAAGATATGTTTATTATACATTACTAAACCAGACGAATCTTCGAACATTTAATGATATTGTTGAAGATTAATGGTTTCCGTCTCCTACAAGCAAGGAGCACATGAACTCCAGTCTGGGAACCCAGCGCGACGCAACTTATTCTATGCTTTTTATACCACAATTTATCAATGTAAGACTAGTTTTTTGTTCATACATCAAGAATTTCAGGAAAAGCATCTTTGAATCTTTAGTAATTGTGATTCTAAGTCAATTCTTGAACGAATGACACTCCCCAAATCAATAATTTAGGAAAAGATGGTTCAATATTCTACTACAAATAAAGGTCAAAGTTTCATGGACCTGAGTCCTGCAAAAAAAGACAAGGCAAGTACGTCGCAAGAGTTTCCGGTAACAAAAAGCTCTGCCTAAGAGCAGTTGAAGTGTGTCTGGTCTTGCAGGGAAGTGGAATCACAAAGACGGTCTCTGACAAAGGATGAAGAGTTGACAACTGATGAAAGCCATCACCAAAGAAGTCACCAGCTCAAAGCCAACAATTTTCGGGAAATGCCATCCCATGACTCTCTTTAGATAGCTTGTGATCGAAGGCATTGTTGCGATGATCACTGCACATGTGTATATGATGGGGATCAGACTCTTCGGCTTGTTCTTGCGTAGCCACATCAACGAACCTAGCGCAGCTAAAGATATGGTGAACACCTGAATTGGACACAAGCGTTTGATGGAAGTCAGAAACAATTACAGATGGATCATTCTATTAAGTAAAAAAATTGTATATACCAGATTCGCATTGGCTTCAAGGCCTTGCAGAACATAATCCCAAGTGAACTCCAGTCCTCGAGCGCCAACCCAAAGAGGTGCCAACCTGTGCAAAACAGAATCCGCGAATGCCCATCCTGAACAAAACGGAGGCATTTTTCAGATAAAAGTTTAAAAATATTCCGTGATGCAACGGATCATCAGGATAAGTCTAGAAATGGTTGAAACTAAAAGGTCCAATAGAAATTTAGTCATGATGATCATTGATAAACATTACGTGATGCAAAGACTCATGGAGGGAAGTCTAGAAAAGGTTGAAAGCTCCAATGGAATTTCTCCTTCAGTAATCATAAGAAAAGAGTTTCTTTTCTATATACCAACCAGACCACCATCAAATCATCGATTTTTAACATGGGTATAGAATGGTACATTCGAAGCTAATAATATTACTGTAGCAGCAGAGATCCACTTACCAAGGCCAACAGCCTGAAACTTATGGTTTTGGGAGATGTTCCTGTGTGTCAGTTGGGCCAGAGCATAGTATAGACCAGCAACATCAATGAAGCCAATCATTGCTTTCAACGCTTCCTGATACAAGGAAGATCGAACCCATACTTAGTCATCTAGATTGTAACATAAAAAAACAAGCTAAGCAGTAACAGTAGAGTTGATAGCAAAATGAAAGTCAACAATGTGCATCTATATCATAAGAAAAGATAAGTCTGGTTAACATTGTATTATTTGTATATCATTTAGCTTAAGAGTAGCAGTAGAGATGACAACTTTACACAATATTTTCAACAGAGAAATAAACAACAAACTCATTAAAACAAGTGAGAGTGTTACAGTGATCTTAGCTTAGCTACAAGCAAAAAAATACCTGGTATGGGTCAAATACTTCAGTCTCAGATACTTGCAGAAAAGTTGCCAAACAAACAAGCTGCCATGAAAAAACAACCCAATGAGCTGAGAATTAAGGTATAAGCTTAGCTAAAGAGAATCTCCCAAAGATTGTTACAGTTGACTAACCTTAACCAAAGCTGTAGCAAGGTAAACAACAGCAGCTTTCACGGAGGTTCCAAGTGTGTCATATTCAGATCTGCAGATTCACTTTCTGATTACAAACTATACCTTAACATAACATCTAATCACAAAATCAATTTGGGAATTCTCAACACCTAAGTTCCGCAGAAGCTCATACTAAGCCTTAAGATTCTAGATCACGAAGTTTAGAAGTAAGCGATGCGCAAGAGGATCTAGATAAAATCTTAGATTAGGCATGAATAAACTAAGATATACTAAATTTGAAACCACGGATCGAGAAAAAGAGGATTTGTTCATACAAAGGAGTGGCGGAGTAGTAGACGGCGTGAGGACCGAATGTGAGAATCGCACAGTTGAAGAAGTGAAAAAGCGTCATCGTCTCTCTTTGTGACACCAAATCGGGAGCTACACAAGTCCGGCGACGCAAAAGACGACGACCACCACGACGTGAAGCTGTGAAATTGAAGAAGAAGAGGCTTGCTTGGTTTAGCTGAGAAAATCTGAAAATCTGATGGGATCAACAAGTCTTAATGGGCTCCGAATTGGGTCCTCTATTGGGCTGTGCAATTCTGTAGTCTATGGGACTATGGCTATGAAAGTTAGGCCCTGGGCAAAATACCCGGATCCGATGATCCAATCCGAACCCGATCAAAAAGATCCGATCCGAATCTGTATCCGAAATTGTAAAATATCCGAACGGGTTCTAAATCTCTAAATCCAAAAACTCGAACCCGAACCGATTCGAACCGAAATCCGAATGGGTATCCGAATATATCCATATTATTAATATACAGTAGTAATATATTAGTAATGTTTATAATTTTAATAATATAAGTGTCTAAAATATTCAGATTTTTAGATATTTTTGATAATTTGTAGTATGTAAACTGTTTATTAGTAAATTTGGTTAAAAAATATTCTACATTTTTAGATAAATTGCGTATTATTGAATAATTTAGACTAAATTAAATATTAAAATTTTAAATTTTGTGAACTTCGGGTAATCCTAATCCGAACCTGAAATACCCGAACTGAATCTGATCCGAATCCGAAATCTAGAAATACCCGAACGGGTCCTATACCTCTAAACCTGAAAACCCGAAAACCCGAAATACCCGAATGCCCAGGCCTAATGAAAGTTATTATATGACGATGTTTTTTTTTTATATGATGATGTTTATAATTTGTAAATTCATATTTGATTTATTTGGGGGTCAAATTATCTTTGATTTTTTTTTTCTGAAATTATAAGTTCATATGAAATCTTATGCTTTTTCTCATATTTGATATTCCTCTTTTTTCAAAAACAATATTTACTCAAAATTTTTAATATAGTTTGAACTTTTCGAATTTTTTTTTTTAGTTCAGATACTAATTTGACTATATGTTACCTTTTTTTTTTTTTTACCATATGTTAACTTCTAATCTTATAAACGCCTAAACCCGTTTTAGATTGTCTATATCCTGATTATTGTAGGTGCAAAATTTCAGACTATTTAAGTGTATTGCTATGAAGGAATTGACCTAAAACAAAAATCAAATTATAAATCTGTAACCAAAACCCATTACCAACCATTTTCAAATAAATTTAATCTATCAACTAAAAGGAACAAATTAAAATGAAATTATATCAAAACAGCAACTGAAAGTAACGTCAAAACCCTCTCTATATAAAAACCACAACACCACTCTCACAACATCCCCTTCTCTTTCGCTCTCTCTCTTCTTCCTTCTCTCCTAATTATAACTTCTCTGTCGTTTTCTCATAAATCTCAACTTATAATGCCGTCTGAACCAAACCAGACCCGACCCACCAGAGTTCATGCCTCAACGGCGGCTTACCCACCGCCAAATCTGGCCGAGCCTCTCCCCTGTCCTCGCTGCAACTCCAACACCACCAAGTTTTGTTACTACAACAATTACAACCTCGCTCAGCCTCGTTACTTCTGCAAATCTTGCCGCCGTTACTGGACTCAAGGTGGTACACTCCGTGATGTCCCCGTCGGCGGTGGAACTCGCCGTAGCTCCTCGAAACGTCATCGCTCTTTCTCCTCCACCGCAACCTCCTCTTCTTCTTCCTCTTCCGTCATCACCACAACGACACAAGAACCAGCCGTAACTGAAGCGAGCCAGACGAAGGGTAGTAGTAGTAGTAACGTAATCTCAGGTCATGGAGGCTTTGCTTCTCTGTTGGGTTTAGGAAGTGGAAGCGGTGGGTCGGACTACGAGTTCGGCTACGGCTACGGGTACGGGCTTGAGGAGATGAGTATTGGCTATCTTGGAGGTTCCACCGGAGGAGGAGGAGAGATTCCGGTGGTGGATGGTGGCGGTGACACGTGGCGGTTGGGGGAGGTTGAAGGTAAAAGTGGAGGAGGAGACAGTTTGATATGGCCTGGTCTTGAGATCTCAATGCAAAGCAACGATGTTAAGTGAAAATGAAACCGTTTCTGAATCCTTGTCTTCTTCCTCTCTTCTGTTCTTTGTTTGTTTCTCTTTTGGAATTTTCTGTTTGTTTTTTCTTTTTTTTGTCTGTCCTAGAAAGAAGAGCAAAGAACACAAATTGTAGCAAAATGTTTTTTTCTTTTTTAGTTTTTGAGGTCCAACAATGGTGGTGGTATGTAAATCCTCTGTTTCTCTGACGAACATATTGGAATGGACTTTTAAGTTATAAAAAAAAGAAGAAGCTTTTTTTGGTTGGTTAAAATTTGAAACGGTATAGTCAAAAACTCAAACTAGTAGAGAGCATAAAAGTCCAAAAAGGAAAAAAGTACAGAAGTGTACTGTTACAGAAGTGAGTAAGAGATACTCTGTTGATTTCATCTTCGAAATGAGGAAACTGCGTTGAACTTTGTTTTGTTTTTATTAGATGTTATCACTTATCAATAACAACATTGTTCATTTGCAGTGTCAAAGATTTGGTATATCAAATCATGTGAGTCTAGTGATGTTAGAGATATTATTGATACATGAGAAGTTTGATGAAGCCACATTTTCACTATTTGAGTTTTGTTATTGTTACTGTACTTATCAGGGCTTAACTCTTAGTCTTGTTTTATCAAACTTTTCAACTCGAGTGTACAGTTAGTTACAATAGAATAGGGATTATAGGCTTATAGCTAATAGATACTGTCACTTGGTCTCTTATTGTGGTCAAAGCCAAAAACAAACTGTGCTGTATAACGTTATGAGTTTATGACCCAAAGGACAGGTGAGAAAATAATGCTTAGGTTTGTTACCAACTAAAATTAACTTTAGCCAACATAAAACAATCAATCAACGTTGTTCAGTCAAAGCGTGATCAGCTCCATTTGATTGTACATCAAATTATATAGTAATATTGTTCCTGTCGATTTTTAATCTTTTTTTTTGTTTGTTTTGATTTTTTTTTTTTTTAAATAGTGAATGCGAAGTACAAATTAATCCACATATCAGTAATAATCTGGTTGGTGGTCTACTGGTCTTAAAGCCTAAATCAACTGAGATATCCTCATTCTTTTTACTTGCCGATTTGGTTTAGGTTAAAATTTTGAGAGGTTAAGGCACACACACACATCACTCTTTCGGAATTCTTATTTTGCTTAAACCCTTTCCAAATGGAACTTGAACTAAGGAGACATAGAAATCTCAACCCATAGAAGGTCCTATGAAGAGCCACTAATTTTCTTTGATCCAAAACTAACATGTATGAGTTTATAATACAATCTGTTTGACAAAAAAAACAAAAGGAATATAATCTAATAGTAGAAAAAGTTATCCATACTTCGCTGGGTGTGGATTAAATATGTAATGTTCAAACATTGCATGTAGTTTCTCATATCGTTATAAGTTTTTTCGTTAGTTTTATATTCCCTCTGTTTCAAAATATAAGATGTTTTAGAAAAGTTTTTTGTTTTATATAAGATGTTTTCAAATTTCTATGCAACTTTTAGATTAATTTAGTATTTTATATTATGCAGTATTGTTTTTGATTGGTTGAACTTGGTTAAAGTAAAGACTTCTTAATTTGTGTGCTTTAGTTAAAACATCCTATATTTTGAAATGGAAGGAGTATAAAATAGTTTGTTTATTTATTTCAAAAAGAGGAAAATTTATCGATTAAGAATTACCTTTGATAGTCCATTCAAATTAAAAGTGTAATCTACTATTCAAGAACTCTAACTGCAAAAATTTACTTCTCAAAGTAGTATGTGTATAAGTATTCAAACCAAAACATTAGTTTCTTTCCACATGCATTACTATATAAAACACAGTAATCGAAAACATATACTAAGGATGTTTATTGTATTGAGTCTTTATTGTATTCGAAAACATACACATTAATTGAGTCTTTATTGTATTCGAAAACATATACTAAGGATGTGGTGGCATGCCATCATAAGATCATTACAAAATCTAAAGTGTTAACAGTGGAAGTGGGAGTCATTGACCTTCAATTGTCAAATTAAATTTAGAGTCATCATGAGTCTTGAATCATTTGCTAGAAAACAAGAAGATTCAATCTTCGAAAGAATGTTTATTTTTGATCCAAAGGTTGTCTAAATTAAAAACCAACCACCCAACATTTTTGTTGTTCTTTTTGAAAATGCAACCACCCAACATTTGTTTATCAATTCCCATAATTACACAACTATGATGCCGTTTCCCAATTTTGTGGCTTCTCACATCATTGTCTCTCAGCATGTGTGTTGTGACTTCTCTCGTCTTATCCCTACATCAATTATTATTATGCTCATCTGATTTTTTTTGTCTTCTATGAGATCCATATATAGTTTTATGATTTCAAACTTTGATTACCAAATATGAGATCCATGTAAAGAAGAAGAAACAATTATTAAAATTAATAGTATAAATCAGCAAAAGATAGAAATAATTTAATAATAAGCTTTAATGTTGTTATATATATATATATATATATTATCAATTCTTGTTTTAAAGAGTTTTAGTTTAACTTGGTTGTTGAAAACTGAAAAGCTTTCTTCAACAAGGTTTTTAAAAGATAAGAATCATAAAATACTGGTTCATCGCCTGAAATAATTATTTTTCCCAAGCGTGCTTATTTTGTTGTTAAAGGTAAAAAAACACATGTCAAATTTTACTAGGTGCTCATTTTGTGAAAAAAAAATATGCAGCACTTCAGTTATTTTTTTTTTTTTAATCACAAACAAAGAGTTTACACTTCAACCGCTCGTGATACTTCAAAAATCCAAATTCTATGTATTGAAAAAAGCTTACTGAATATAATACACATTACATTGATCAAACTTCAGAATACAAAAAAGCACTCTTAAACAAAACACAGACAATACAAAATCTCTTAAAACTTCAAACATGCCAACCAAACAAACATATGCTATTACTACTTAGTTAGGTGGCTTGAAGAACTTGAGCTTAAGTCCATTTGTAACCATACTCCAGATCCCACCAATTGAGAATGCCAAGCTGAATGCAACTCCCAACCAACCTAAACCCCAGTGGAAATACCAATTGAAACTGTATTTCGCTGGTTTCTTAATCAATACCCACATGAAGCAAGGATAAGCAAAGGTGACAGGTAGCGTGAGTCCACCGAGCAAACCCGCGAGACTAGACAGGAAAGGGAGAGCAACACCGATGAAAAACGAGACAAAACCGAAAAAAACTCGGAAACCTGATCTGACCCATATCGAACAAGGTTTGTTGGTTCGGCTTGTGTAGCCAGCCTCAAAACTGTCAAAGGCGGGCATCGAGTATATCTGAAAGCTGCTTAAGCAGCTGAAGACTACTAGGAGAAATGCCGTCGCTAATAAGCCTCTCGGAATGTCGTGAATGTGGAATGCATATAAAGCAGCAAGCATACCTCCTGAAGGCATCTATAAGACCAAGAAAAATTACATAAACCATAAGTTCTTTAATACATTTTGCTTATAAAAATCTGAGGTCAGACTAGATTTCACAAACCAGAACTGAACCAAACATCAGACTAGACTTCCTTAATTGACAATACATATATAGCAAGTGGAACTTACAAGGTTGCCATAAGCCCAAAAGCCTCCAATGGAGATTGGAAAGATACACAGAGCAATGAAGAAGTAAGAAATCTTGGCTCCTCTCCACATTGGTACATGAGCTGGATGCTTAAACGTAGATGGCATTGTCGACTACAAATATTTTCAAAACTTAGAATGAACCACAAGTACTCCAATATGTGCATTATCTATATACAGAAACCCTATAAACACAAACATTTTGCATTATTACCTGAATTTCCAAAACCAAGTTGTGACCTCTAAAGGCAAATGCTATAATGCCAAGAGCATTCAAAACCGCGAAGAGCGAACCAGAAGTTGAAGGCATAGAAAGAGGCTCGTATGAGATAGTGGCTGGTCTCGGTTGGCTCACAGAGAGAACCCAAACCATTGTGGAATAAGTTATTGCTGTCACTGCTCCTATCAAGGAGAGTCCCGCAATCGAATTGAGGTTTGGAAGCTGAGACAGAACGATGCATAGAGATGTAAACACCAGATACCATTCAACTGTTGTTAAAGGGTTCGAGGTGCATAATGGACCGCAAACTATTTGGAAGAAGAGTTTCATTGTCTCTCCACCGATCAGAATCAGCGCTGTCGCGGTTCCTGCTGATAAGTAAACCGTGGGAAACAGTGCAAGCCAAACCCCCAACCTTTCTCCTGTTCCAAATCAAGAATCCAAGATTTTAGTAATAGAAGGACACAAAGTTAGAGTCACATATTGGTTCCTTCTTATAGACATAGTAGACGCCTTAAATGTACACTTCTATTTTATCATTTTACCAAATGCAGCTTGTGCAAGCTCGACATATCGATTGTAGCGCTTCCCGGGGACAGCTTCGTGTAACTGGACCAGTATCCACAGAGTGTATAATTGCCAACAATAGGCTATTGTCAAAGACAGTATTCCCCAACTCCTGTAACAACAATAGTTCACTTTAAGTTAGAAACAATCATATGCATCATCTTAAATAACAATCTTAATTACTTGATCCATCACTAAGCTAAATACTCAACCTAAAAGCTATAACAAGTTATATTATAGGCTTCAAATGTTTTTAAACTTGTAACAATAATAGTGTAACACATAAATATTTATATTTTTTATACATATGTACTACCTACTTATACCAGAAAATAAAAAAGGAGAATAAAAGTATATAATAAATGAAATTTGCCGGATATTAACAAGAAACAAAATCAATAATAAAGGAGGGCACTGTCTTAATCCAAATTAAAGCAAAAAAAGTATGTCTGTGAGTAGCCACATGTGTAATGATGGAAGCATGACAAATGAAAGAAAATAAAGAAAATATCTACTGCAAAAATATTGATATGTTTTCAAAGTTAAAAAGTAAATTAGTCAATATACTATTATTATTTCCGACAAGAAAAAAAAAAAAAAAAAAAAACTATTTTGATTTGTGCCCAAACAATAACATGTAAAGTGAACCCTGAAATTGGATCTGAACACCACAGAGAGTTGAACCAACCCTCGCCGTTCACTAGAAAAAATAATCTTGAAAAGACTGACACAAACTTCAAGAAGAAAAAAAAAACTCAAAAACAAGAAAGAGAATCTAGAAAACGCAAAACGCACCAGCCAAGAAACGCAAACGCGACGGGAAGAACAAGGGCTTGGAAACCAACACCAGCGTTCAGATTGTGAAACGCGGCGTAATGAGCGTTTCCATTACGAGACTCCGTGATTGGGAGCCAAGCGTCTTGTGGGTTAAGCTTAGTGAGGTGACCAACATCTTCAAGATACCCTTTCATGTTGATAAGAACTCGTTTCATAGGTGTACCAATCGGGCTCAAGAACCTCGGAGATATGAAAGAGGTCGGAGTCCATGTAGCCGACGATGGTTTGGTGGCCGGACGAGGTGATCTTTGGCCGGAAGGAGTTAGAATCTCCGGTGTTGAAACTCGTGGTGTGGCTGGTATTGATATTAGCTCTGTCTCGGGTCTTTCGTCCATTGGAGAGCAGGTGAAGAGTGCGAGAAGAAATGATGTTTTGGTTTGGTTTCTTTTTTTTTTTTTTTTTCTCTCACTATCACTCTCTCACTCCCTATTTAGAGGGGATTTATTTGCCTTTTATGTTTTTAAGGACAACTTTATTGGTATTGAAACAAATTTTTATTTAAATACAAAAAGATGATAAATTAACTACCAAAGATACATTCTTTGACAATGTAAGTTGATATTTTAGACATGGTTAATTTTAAGTTACTAGATTTTTAATCTGCGGATGATTTTTCTAATTTAAAAATAGAAATTGTAAGTTATATTTATGTGCTTTGCACAAGGAAAAAATTATATTTATGCGTTAATTTTGTTTGTTTTGTTTAATAGAAAAAATTGTGTAATTGTATTTGATTGTTAATTTTAAAATTTAACCTGTGGTATATTGCAAGATAAATTATTTTTCACATAATTGTAATTTAATCAACTTAATAAACTTGTGTAATGTGCTAATTTTGATTCTCCAGTAAATGATGATTTGCTCGTGTTGTAACACGGAATTAGTGAGATTTTAAATTTATATTACTACTGACCAAAATCCATACCCGCATGTGATATCGTCTTGTAATAATTTTTTATCCATCCAGAACAGACAAGTATCTTGCTTTTTTTTTTGTTCAGTTTCCGATCCAAATTGCTCCTCTAGTGCTCAAATTTGCTGTTTTTCGTACAATGCAAGTTTAAGACTTTTATTACTTTGACTTGTTCCAAGTGTATGAGTTCTCCTGGTTTTACAGATTTCCTTTATATTTTCTTAATTGCACAGATTTGATGGACTCGCTTTTTTCATGTTTTCATTTAGTATCCTCGTAAAGATCCTGGTACTCTTTTGCGTGATCTTGGGCGAGATACTTTCGAAGTAAACTCTGTTACTTTCAAACCTTCTTGCATATTTGAAGTTTTGATTCTTAAACCAGTTTTAAATCTAGGTGATTAAATTGTTCTATCTTTTGTACATTAAGTCGCTCTTTTATTTAATCATTGAGGAGTGGTAGGGTGCAGTTCATCATATTTTGTATTATGCTCATGATGGACCTTTTTCCAATATAAAGGAGCTAAGTATAGTGAATACATCTTATAAAGATTCTGCAGATTAGTTAATCCAAAAAAAGTTAACCTACCAATACCTCACGTTCTTATTTTGCTTAGCTTCATGCTCAATGGTCTCTTCACCTCTTTTTCTCTTCACTCTCAGGAATCAGGATGTAGTCAAGCGATGGTGTGAAAACACTTTGCTGATGTCGAATTCTAAAAACCAGCGAGAGATTCTCCGGATGTAGTCAAGTTCAGGCCCGGCCCATCCCTAAAGCAGATATTGCATCTGCTTTAGGCCATCTAATAAATACTAAATATTTGGATTATTTGACAAAATATTTCTTAACTGTGTTGGTTTTCTGCTACTTAGATTATGCATCTAGTTGTGAGTTCGAATCCCTTCATTGACAGTTTTTGTATATTTATTAAAATACCAAATTATGTTCATTTCAACAATAATTTTATACCAAATCTAGAGAAGTATTTGTAAATCATAGAACCAATAACACATCATTTTGATAAGTATTTTAAAATCAATGATTGAATAACACATGATTTCTGTATAAATTTCCAAATCCATTAAAATCATAGAACCAATAACCCCTTTAAGTCTACTTTGTCAAAAATGCTATAAAAATGTTAATATAGATAACAGTGCCAACATAAACAATTTTTTTTTTTTGTAATATTAGGACGAAAATAGCCTTCAATTCAATACAAAAGTTTTCAGCCATGTTTTAAAAATCGCTAGGCGTTAGTCGGGCAGTGAGGCAAGGTCTAGCGATTAATCAGAAAATCGGATTTAAATCGAAGATTAATCGGGGACTAGTTTTAGGGTTTTTAGTATTATATATAATAAATTATAAAATATTTCAAATTCACGGGTTATATAGATTATTTATCGCTACATTACAAAAATGTTTGACAGTTCAAACGGTTTATGACTCATTATAAATGGCTATGGTTGCGAGTTTGACTCCTCTCTGTATATACTTTGTCCATTTTTTAGTTTTAATGAACGAGGGCAAAATCGTAATTTCAAGATCGTCTTCTCCATACGATATCCAGTCCTGTAAAACCCTAATCTATGGCGGCCGACTCTTTTTTGCTGAGTTTCTACCTATTTTATCTTGTTTTCAATTAGATATAACATAGAAATAGTATATCTCCACACTAACATCATATTTAAGTAAAAAATTAAATCAAAATCGATTTTTTTTTTTTTTTTTTTCTGATTTCCTTCCTGATTTGAGTGTAATCGCGGCGGTCCCTCGGTGCCTAGCGATTACATGCCGTGTAATCGGCCGATTTGACCGATTTTTAGAACAGGAGTTCTGAGCATAGGTTTGACCAATGAGTATATGATAGCGGGGTCAAATTTATGACCAATTTGTTTTTTTTTTCTCTTCTATCAAAAATATTCAAATCAAGTATTTCATTTCGCTCCTAGTCGAAATAATATATAAGGTTATCTCCATCAATGTATCTTATAAGTTGCTTATGAGTTGCTTAAATATTGAAACAGATTAAATATATGATAAATAATCAAATTTTGTTTAGGATCGGTGGTTAGATAAGATATTTTAGATTCATTTAGAAACCTAGATGTCTCAACTTTTGATTGGCTAACAAAAAAAAAAAGAAAAAGTTTTATTTTATTTGTTTTGATCTCTCTCTCCTCATCTCATCTCTCCTCATCTCATCTCTCTCTCCTCGTGAAATCATGGAAGCATCAGAGCTATAGGATCTCTCCGACGATGCCGATTAACACTAGCAAAAATAAAATAAAAGTGTTAATGTTGCCATAGAACCAAAATTAAACTCAATTGTAGAGTCTCTCAGTCGTTAGGGGAAGCAAAGAGAAAAAATGGCCAGCTTCACTGCCTCCGCAACTGCTGCTCAACATCTCCTTCTCATCTCTCTTGTCTGTTTCCGTCCGATGAGTCGATGACAAACTATTTTTGAAGCGGAGGAGGGAGTAGGAAGAAAACAATTGTTCTGAAGTTTCTGAACAAGAAGGTTGTGAAAAGGGTGATGCTTCTGCTGTTGTTAAGTTGCAGAGTGCTATCAAATTCAACAGCGGAGGTGTGTCCGACTTTCTTTTTTTCCGATCTCGGTTTTGATGAGTATGATGGATTTGTTTGTGTTGGATCGTGTTTGGATGGGGTTAATGTTAGATAAAATTGGGTAGTTTTCAAGTTACAGCCTCTAATCTATTGAATTGAGCCTAAGAAATTAGGAATTGAAGTAATTGATGAATAGAGTGTGAAATTGGGATGAAGGTTTGTCTCAGAGTCAATAAAGTTTAATCGGTTACACTAGCTGGCTTATAGGTACTTGGGTTTGTTGGGTCTCTTGAGCTTGGAACCAGTTGGATTGGTTTTGATAGCTACGAGAAATAAGTTTTGGATTTTGTTCTGTGCTAGAGGATGAAAACTCATTTGGGTCTAATTCTAATGTGCAGGTCAGGTGAACCACTCGATTTTCTGAAGATTCTTGCGAATTGGTTCCAATTCTATTACAATAGAGATTGGATTTGTAAAATGCTCTTTGAAGGTTCTTCATAGAATCCGTTTAGTTTCTCTTTTGCTCCAATATGCGTCTGAAGCTTTTGCTTTCTTAACTTGCCCTTAACTTGATTCTTCCTCCGTGAATACGCCTAAATTAAAGATTACACCATCCGTTCTCTTGTATCTTCCTTGGCAGCCAAGCTTCTGGCGTCGTCTTCCCTCATTACATCCTCGACGAACTAATCTCTGATTCCTCTCCAAACCCTCTCTACAGTTCCTGCAGATGCGTTGGTAAAACAAATCAAGGGAAAAGGGCCATTTCATACCCGTACACACTCCGAAAGTGCGAATTGCTACCTGTACAAATAAGGAGTGCCAATTTATACATGTACCCTAAGACATTTCAAATTTCATACATATACTCACAAAATTGAGCCAATTTCACAGTCCACGTTAACGGAATTAGGTCAACAGTTAGAGATGCTGACTCAGAGTCCACGTCTGTATTGACCGCCATCGAAAATGCAAAAACGACGTCATTTTGTTTTCTTCGAAAAAAAATTGTGGAATATGCACACACTGGTGGTTCGAACCGACAACCTTTTCCATGTTTGGCATAGGACTTAACCAGTTTATCCCACAACAATTCTCAAAAGAATCATACAAACTTATTAATATAAACCTAAGCTGACATCCATCGAAATCGAAATTTTTTTTGGAAATCCACACTGCCGCGGTGATGTTCATATATTTTACCATGTTTTCCCTTAGTATATTCACATCTTTTGCATCTTTTGCTATCCATTTTCACCATTATTGCATAGCTTTATGACTAATCATGCATTAGAGTTTAGTTGCATTGCATTTGCATCTTTTCATGCATAAACAGGTGATTTTGAAGCTTAAGGAGCGTGGAAGCAATGCTGAGGAAGGAGTGAAGCAATCATGAAGGGAAAGCAAGAGAGTTAAGGCTGAAATAACAAGGTCCGGAGTCCAACTCGACCGCACACTCGACCAGACACTCGACCGTGTGCTGAGGAGGACTCGACCTAGTGGACAATGCACGAGAGAAGCCAGCTCGACCCGCCACTCGACCGAGCACAGGTCGAGTTGACCGAGCCGTTGACTATTTTGTCTTTTAGCATTTTTAGGGCTTCCACTCCCCTCCTATATAAAGCCTTGTACCTGCAGCCACAAAAGTAGTCAGCTTTTTAGATATTCTCTAAACCTAGTATTTACCCTTTTTGGGATTTATTCTTTTTGCTTTTTATTTTCCTAGATCTTGTACTTGAAAAAGACTAAATTCTTCAATATAGTTAGTTTAATAACTTTCTTAATATTGAGAATTTAAGTTTCATTTCTTTTTCAATATTGTAGATCTTTGTTTTATCTTTCTAATGATGCAAGTTTCAATCTTTTCTGGGTTTATGATTTTGATGTTTATCATGTGTTCTTGTGAGTAGTAGCTTAGGATCTTGAGGATGGGTTAGGCTGGGCTGTGAATGAGGTTTGTTTGGCTTGATCAAGCTTGATTGTTGTAGATCTCTTCTAGGGTAGATGTTCTTAATGCTGATCCTATATCTGAGAGGGTAGGATCTGATTTCAAGCATCTTAGCATCACACCAATGTTTAAGAGGCATAGATAAGGCTAGATCTAGAGCTTACCATCTTGCTTGCTAAGAGATTAGAGGTTTTGTTTGGTATGAGACATATTTCTTACTGCCTGCTTGTGTAGATTCTTTACTATGTGAGAGCAAGTCTAGAAATGCATAGGTTTGATTGTTTCTTGACCATGAGAGTGGGAGAAACTTGTCTTAGATACATATGTCTAGAGATTAGCTCATGTTGTTTGAGATTTGTTGATCAAGTTAGATAGCCTCAATCATTAGTCCAGCCCATGAATCCCTCCTCAAGTCCTTCCTTGTTTATTGATTTTACAGTCTTAATCCTGTTGCTTGATTGTAGTTTGATCCGTCTTTGCATTACTGTTTTTATTGCATTGCTCTGTTTCTACGTTTAGTCTAGCTCGACCACTCACTCGACCCGCACTCGGTCGAGTGCTGGCTCGAGTTCATCCCCAGAACTCTGCTGTTTATGATTTGTGATTGTCTTGTTTCATTCCTGTTTCATTTCTGCTGCATTCATTTAGTGTCCTGTTCATTATTGTCTTGCATTAGTTCTTTAGCTTAGTTTCTATTTCGTTGGTTGCATCATTCTTGTCTTAATCATCCTGTTTCATTTGCATTTAGTTCTTAGTTCATTTAGTTTACCTTCTGCACTTTACATTTTCATCATAGGATTGTTAGTGACAAACATCCTTTACATCTTGCTTAAATTAGATCTTTATGCATATCTTAACTGTTTACAAACACTCAAATTGGATTGATACCTCTTATACTGCAACTGCATAAGGGGAATTGAAACACCTTACCATCCATCCATTCATTGCATACATTCATCATCATCCATTCCATCTTAGCCTTTCCACCATAAATAGCTTGTTTCACGCGGGTCGAACCCATGTACTCAGAAACAGACAGCATAGGACTTAACCAACTGATCCCACAATAATACTCGGTAATAACACACAAATTTATCTTTATAAACCTATAAGGTATCTAAGTCCCAATTAAATGAATTTGAATTGGGGAAAAAAATAAAAATCCTAGGGTTCTTCTTCTATCAAATATAACTGATAAATTTATAAATTTATAATTTATAACTAAAAATTAAATATAAATTTATAAATTAAGTATAATTGAGAATATATTTATAAATTTATAAATTATCAGTTAAATGAAATGTTTAAAGTTTAAGATTTATAAATATTTCATTTAATTTTTAAATATAAATTAATTTAATTTAAATATAAATATATTCTCAGTTATATTTAATTTATAAATTTATATTTAATTCTCAGTTATAAATTATAAACTTATAATTTAAATATAAATTTATAAATTTATCAGTTATATTTGAGAGAAGAAGAAGAACCCTAGGATTTTTATTTTTCCCCCAATTCAAATTCATTTAATTGGGACTTAGATACCTTATAGGTTTATAAAGATAAATTTGTGTGTTATTACCGAGTATTGTTGTGGGATCAGTTGGTTAAGTCCTATGCTGTCTGTTTCTGAGTACCTGGGTTTGACCAGCGGCAGTGTGGATTTCCAAAAATTTTTTTGATTTCGATGGATGCCAGCTTAGGTTTATATTAATAAGTTTGTATGATTCTTTCGAGAATTGTTGTGGGATAAACTGGTTAAGTCCTATGCCAAACACGGAAAAGGTCATGGGTTTGAACCACTAGTGTGTGCATATTCCACAATTTTTTTTGAAGAAAACAAAACGACGTCGTTTTTGCATTTTCGATGGCAGTCAATACACACGTGGACTCTGAGTCAGCATCTCTAACGGTTGACCTAATTCCGTTAACGTGGACTGTGAAATTGGCTCAATTTTGTGAGTATAGGTATGAAATTTGAAATGTCTTAGGGTACATGTATAAATTGGCACTCCTTATTTGTACATGTAGCAATTCGCACTTTCGGAGTGTGTACGGGTATGAAATGGCTCTTTTCCCAACAAATCAAGGGTTCTTTTTCCCCAAAAAATTTGTGTTTTCCTTTTAGATTCTGATCGTTTTTGACCTATGTATATATAGGTTGGGGTCATCACTATATATCGAAGAGGAGATATCATATGATAATCCCAAAGCGTGATGAGTGGAATGACCCATTGACGACAAAAAGCTTGAAGCCTTTCTTCACATCTTATGCATGGTTTGGTTCATTGCAATGGTTTTGGTCATTTGCTCTGTATCTCTACACATTGTTTAGTGATTTTGAGATTGAATCACATAAATTTTGACACTATTATAAACTTTTTGTTTTTGGGTTTTTTTGGTAAACCAAGATTGAATATGAGTATTTCTTTTTAAGAAACCCAAATTTAACAACCATCAATGGACAATAAAATTTTGAAAATTTCTTACAAATTTCTTAAACTAACTTTTTTCTAGATTAATAGTAAAATATGTTTTTAGCAAATTTTGTTTACATCCATTGATGGAAATGCCCTAAGTTAAAAAAAAAAAAAATGAAATACGTAACTGGAAAATGGAGAGAATTCACTAACCAAATTTTTTAAACTTCACATTTATATCCTACACAATTCAATACAATGATGAATATCCGAAGTGATTTAAAGAGGCCGCAATTCAATGAAGGAGTGAAATGCCGTAATACTCCCCCCCAAAAAAACATATTTGGAGCTTTTTCTTATAACAATTTTTGTACTAGTTAGGTTTTCGTTTTTGCAATGAGAAAATGCTTAACATCCCTATATTGCATGTTATAAGATGGTTATAAATTCTTATAATATCTTACATAGTTTTATAACATTTGAAGTTTTATAATACATATTATAAAATGATATTTATTAAAAGAATTGTACATTAATATTTTGAAAAGTTGTAGAGGGATTTCAAAAATTCTTTTTCTTAATCCACTTTTCAAAAATGCTCAATTTCTAAAATTATATAAAAACTGATACTACAAATCTGATATTTATTCAAACATGTGTGTAATCTTACAAAAAATACATAAATTATCTTTTTTTTAAAAAAATTATCTTTATATATGTGTTAAATTTTATATATAATTTAAAAATACCTTATAAATATCTTTTAAAAACATTTTAAAATCTTATAAAAGTTCATAAATATGTGGGTCCAGTCTTCAAGTAGTTACTATTAAGAAGTATCATATAAATTTTATATAATTTAATAATTTCATATTTACTAAGCGGTGTTTTTGAAAAGGGTACAAAAGAGATATTTTAAAAAAAAAATCTCAAAATTGTATAATAAATGTGGGGTACTTTTCAATAATAAAGTAATATTATGCATATTATAGATACAAAATTATATATATATATATATATATATGTGTGTGTGTGTAAAAATTACCCAGATTGACTATAAATAATCTTAAGAAAAATAGCTAGACTAACACCCTATGACTAATATGATTCTACTAACTAGATTACTAATATGATTTTTGTTTTTTTTGCTAAAAGACTCCTAATCTTGTATTTAGTATTTTATTAATGATTGCTATTTTGAATTAATATTTACCTATATATATATTTGCCATCTTTTTTGTTTTTGCCAACAAATATATATCTATCATCTTTTTTTTTTGTTTATCTAAACATTGAATCACAATATGCCGGTCAATTAGCCAAATCCTTATATTCATAAGAAATGAGACTTAGACCTGGTGTGAAGGTTGCTGTTTTCGCTGGACTTATCATTTGTAATTAGACTAAAATCACTTCACTATATATGTAATTTTTTTAAGTATGGTTTTTAACTAAAGATATATATATATATATATATATGACATCAGTCTTGTCACTATTAGGTATAAAATCCATCAACAAGAACTTTTCTTTTTTGTGTCTTTTTTGGTTAAATGACATATTTCATTGAATTTCTTTTTCTTTAAATTTAATTTCCATTAGTGATAAAACTAAAGAATAGATTTCCGAATATGTGTCCAATGGGATGTGTCATGTAAATATGTAATGTAAATATGATAACACTAAAATTTGTTTTCTAAAAATAAGTTTTCAACCAATTTGTTTTCTTTATATATATGTTTTATAAGTTTACAGAATAAATTCATATCAAATTTATATTGTGAGTATCAAATCATAATTTGTATATCAAATTGGTTGACCAAGTAGTTTTTTTTTTTTTTTTTCCAAAGGACTAAGTAGTTTATATCCATAACTTGTGAACTTTGTTCAGGGCAAATTTACATTGAATATAGTTAGTAAGTATAATAATAGTTGAACATTGTATCCTCCAAAAGCTTCCTATAATTTATCTTAGCATCCTAGTCCTTTGAAGTTCAAACTGCACTCACATTATCCAGTCAAAGATTTTGATTATTAGTATTTAAAATTATATTTACATAAAAAATATTCTACAATAAGATGCAACTTTAAAGCCAAAATTTTTGAAAACTTAGATATGATTTACAAAAAGAGTGTTAAGACCGGTGACTAATGGGTTTGAAACCAAAACAGTAGAACGCCTTTATAATCAGGTGCACTCGCCAATATACTTAATCGGTTTCGAATGCTCTTATCGATCATTGATATGTGAGCTTGGGGGCTGGCATTGGTGTCTCTCCATGACGTCGAATTTTACGTTCCCTCCAAATACTACTGAAACACGTACGAGTGAAGTCGTTAAGTAGAAGAATTTGTGAGTAAGAGAACTAGACACTCCCATCTTGTTGTAATTCTGTTGCCAAGAATGCCTCGTAAGCAGTGCCGGCCCAGTGAATTTTGTAGCCCAATACAAAATTTTTTTTTTTGAAAAATGACATATTTAACACTGAAACCAAATCTTAAATTTTTGAAAAATGAAGACTATTTTTGCAATAAAAAATATATTTTGAGGTCTATTTTTATTATTAAAACAAATCAAAAAATTTGGAGGCCCATCACCTCTCTTGGAAATGTGTGAAGGGCCGGACCTAATCGTAAGAAAAACTAGCTAGATATATTCCACCTGAGCAGATTAGAGAATGAGAAAAACAAGTGATCCCTTGTCTCCACTCCTCCATAAAAAAACACAGTTTCTTTTCACACCTATATGGCTATATTCCACCTGAGCAATCTATCTCTTGTGGCTAGGCGATTTAGAATAGCAAGCCAACTTATAAAAGAATACTTAGGTGGGGAAAACGGCCAGTTCCCCCATGAACTAAGTTGCTTTATCGTATTCCTACACAAAACTTTCAAGTGTGCTTAAAACTACATGAACTAACATATAATTTGAATTTCCTACATAAACTATATAAATGCGGCCAAAAACTACAAATGAGAAGATGCCGTTAATTAAACCGTTAGTGTAGCTGATTGGGATGCCACGTATGTGAACTAAACTGACTACGATCCATAAAACGACGTAGTTTCAGTAAAATTAATTTTTTGAGAAAAATGACAACTAAATGACAACTATACTACCAAATGTGCTATTAAGACTTCTCAATGTAACTTCGCACATACGTCTATATATACGCGTTTTTCTATTCTTCTTTTTCTTCCCCGTGGACCATTGATAGAAGGAAACAAATCTGCAGAGAGACAAAGAGATTTCAATTCTGTATTGACAAAGAAATTAATAACCGAAGAACTGTCTATGTCACTGAAATTAATAAGGAATTCCCGCCGTCATCTCATCTAGGATTTTTTGTGTAGGTTACAAGTTTTCATATTGCCTCAACTTGGGTATTGATTAAAAGGGGGTTTTAGGTGTTCAATTTTTGCTAAATTGTGTAAACTGATTTTTCTTATAAATGGTTCGTCGAGTCTAAGTCATCAAGGACATGGTTTTGTTTGTTCAGATCTGTCTCCTGCTATCAATTGTCCATGAGGAAGAAGAAAAACGAGTGTGGATATATAGGTAGTTATGTTTGGACTTACATTGAGAGTTCTTGTAGCATATTTGGTATGGAGTCGAGTAAGTATACGTTGAGGTCATTGGTTCGACTCTATAGTTTTTCATTTTTTCAAACAAATTAAATTTAATGAAACTACATCCCAGTCAGCTACACAAACGATTTAATTAACGGCATCTTCTCATTTGTAGGTTTTGGCCGCATTTATATAGATTAGGTAGGAAATTCAAATTATATATTAGTTCATGTAGTTTTAAGCACACTCGAAAGTTTTGTCTATGAATACGATAAAGCAACTAAGTTTATGGAGGAATTAGCCGTTTCCCCTACTTAGGTGTGGTCTGGAGTTGGTGAACCAAACAACCTAAAAAAAAAATGTTTACTTGTATTTTATTCTTACTGTTTCATTATCCATAATGCATCAAACATTAATTTCGAAAATTTACCAACTATCATTTCATTTAGTTTATCTCATTATGATCTATATATATATTTTCCTTGGAAGCTATTGGATACATGCTCCACCAATTCTTATAATTGAATTGCAATATATTATCAGAAGATAAAAAACCTTAAATCTGATGATGAACATGTAATTAGCCAACGTATTAAAATTCACATGAATAAGAAACCATATATGGATCTGTCGTTTATCTACTACAAATTTACTTAAAATTTATCCCTTAGATTTTGTTGTTGTTGTAAATCATATCAAATTATGAATCACTAAACTTGAATAAGGATATATATCTTTGAAATAGATTTTAGAATGCTTTTATTTATTCTCAGTGAAATAAGACAAGAAATATATATCACAAAATATTTCGATATGAGATGTTTATGTCATGAAATCTAATTATTTTTCGCACCCAAAACCGTTACCATTTATCTTTAGTTTACGCACGAATTTTAAATAAAATCTAATAAATTAAGTGAAACAACAACAACACCCCTATATTTTTTTGTCTAAAACGTTTTTATTTGACCACAGATTGTAGAAAATGTATTCATGGGTAATCTGAAAATTTATTTTGCACTACAACTAAAAACAATTTAACATACAAGATCATCTAATTACTTACTCTTGAGTTCTTAAGTTTTATCAATATAACCTAGGTAGATCTTCAGTTTATACTCAGATCTATAAACATATCTTTAATCAAAATTTTACGAGAAGCTATTGAGAAATAAGAAATGGATCTTGGTCATCGCTCTAACAACAACAACGAAAGTAGTTCTAGGTCTAGTGATCTGTCGTATTTCAAAGAATAAAAATCAGTGTATCCTTTTGTTTTTGCAATTGAAATATAGCTCTTATTATTAAGATGCAATATATTAAACGGGAACAAAGTCCAGATTAATAAAAACAAAACAACAACAAATAAAAGAGAAGATTTGATATAGAACACTTGTTGTCAAGGTTCATCCCACATATCCCTCCACCGTTTTGATAACACAACGGTTCTTATAGCTTCTTGTATGGTAAGCCTTCTTAAGATATTAAACAAAAGATCGGTTGGGAGGTCGCTAATTCGATCTTGAGTATTGTCTTCATCAACACCAACACTTTGGTTTTGTGCATCAGATGATGGTAGTGGATTATTCTCCATGGATTGATTGAATTGTTAGAGACGGAGATTGTGAAGAAGAGAGAACTTTTTCTTTTTACTTTGGATTATTCATATCATCATATGTAAGAAAAAGAGAGGTGTTAACATGCATATATATTCTTGATATGTAGTTAATTACGAGGAGATGAGAAAAGACTAAATAAAGACAATACAAATAATTGGGGTTATTTTCATAATTAAAAAATCTAACTAAGTTTAAAAAAACAATTTCTTTCATTTGAACACTTTTACTTTGTTTTTCTTTTACACACAAAAATTGCAAAAATTAATAAATGGAACCATTTTCTTTTTATAAATAATACTCCCTCTGTTTCATATTAAGTGTCATTTTAGGCTGAATATTTTATTACAAAATAAGTGTCATTTTGTATTTTCAAGGTAAATGTTTGGTAAATTTTCTAATTTTATCCCTACCAATTTAATGTATTGACCAATAAAAAAATAAATAATATAATAATAAGGGTTAAAATAGAAAATTTAATGATTTTCTTAATCTGTGTAAAAAATCCTAATGACACTTAATATAAAACAGAAGGAGTATTTACTAAGTAATTTTTTTTTCGTGAGAAAGAAAATCAAAATTAGATTTCAAAAATATTAAAATTAAACTGTAAATAGTTTTTTGAGATGCACAAAAAAAAACATGTTTGTGGTTTTGATTATGTCATTTATAAAAGATTAAAATATGAAAAAGTATTGTTAATATGTAAATTACTGTAAACAGACACTAAATAACTAAGCTATGTTCGTTTAACAAATAAATATAAATGTAATCGCTATAAATATAAATATATATTTTTCATAAAAATATAACTCCATAATCCCCATTTTATGTGAATATTTACAAAAAAAAAAATTGATACTATAATAAATTACATATTATTAAAAATTGTTGATTTTTGCATGAACTTAAAAAAAAGTTTTATAATAGTTGCAAATATTAAATTGAATTGGTTAGAGTAAATGTGGTTATAGAGCGCACTTACCATGTGAGAGACTTTTGCCACATCACTAAAAAGAAACCGATATTTGGAAAACATCAATGGGCTTTATCGTCATTTCCCTAAAAAGAGCCGCGACGAGACAGTCGTTGACGACGATGACGGTTACGGCGGCGTAAACCTTATCGGTCGAATGAAGATGAATCGCTCTCCTTTCTCCGTCTTACTCTCACTCTTCTTCCATGCCCTTACTCTAGCCGTAGCTCTCGATCCGTCGCAGCCTGACGAATCCAACATCACAGTAACACCTATTCTACAGGTAAATTTTCAAATCGATTAAAATCAATCTTCGTCTCCGGTGTTTGATCTTCTGATCAGTTGATTTTGCTTACTTAGGATGTGTTGAAAGAGATAACGGTGAAGCAGAAGTGGAATCTGGAGGAAGTTAGATTTAAGAAATTGGAAGTTAAGAAGCTTCGTATTGGTATTGGTCGGAGATTTGAGATCCGGATCCGATTAGGGAAGAGCCGATTCGTTTTCATCTTCCCGGATGAAGTAACCGATTGGAGAAGAAGCGGCGGAGGAAGAGATGAGGAGTTGGAGGAAGTAGTTCGGGAAGTTAATTCGACTAAGGTTCTTGATCCGCTTGTATTGAAAGGTCCATTTGAGCTACGAGTCGACGGCGATGACCGCCTCTCGCTTGAGTTGCCTGTAAATCTTCCATCTCTCTTAATGCTATGATTGATGTTAATGATATACTCAGTGTTAGGATTGTCCGAGGAATTAGATTCTTAGGTCTTGTTTTAGTCATTAGGAATTAGATTAGTGTTTTGTCTAAAAGTTTCTTTCTTATGTTTGAAGCAAATTGCGGCAGTAGGTTATCACAAGATTTGCTATGATTGATGGTTATGATCTATTCGTTTCTAAGAATATCAGAGGAATTAGATTCATAGGTCTTGTTAAGTTAGTTTCTGGCGTTTTTCATTCCTAGTCTCGAGCAGATGCATGTTTGAATGTTCCTGTTCCGTTGGATTTTACATTAAACTCTGCTATTTTGTATCTCCGTTAAGTAGAAAAGTAATAGAAGCTCTGAATAACGTTTTAGGGAAGACTTGGTGTTTGTGTGTGTTTAAACCTATTAACCCAGACAGTGAACCTCTGCTTTGATATCAAGTCTGCAAGTTCCTTTCCATGTTTTGAATTTTGTGTGGGAGTAGCTTGTTTTGTCACTAATGATTTTTAGCTTATGATCTGTTTTCAGATGAACATTTCACATAGCGGTTTAAAACGAGTTCTTGTCAGTGAGGGTATCTCAGTAGAAATAAGGGAAGCTCAAGCAGTCTCTCTTTTCCACTCATCCCATCGAAGATATGCTGCTACTGTCGGTTCTGTAAATATCAAAGAAGGAAGTTCTTTATGGTCGTTTCAGGGTTCTGTGTGCGTGCCATTGCCTCCCATACAAATCGTAGGATCAGCTTCGTTGGTTGCCTTTAAGACTCCAAATGATTCGCAAATCAAGACTTCTTATTTATCCGATAAGGCAATCCATTTACATGCAGAAAAATGTTATTATAAAGCTCACACATACAGGCAGCATCGTTTCCCTACGGATGTTCTTGGCTTGAAGATTGACAAGTTGGAAAAAGTTCTGAGCTCTTTAGGGAACGGAACCCGACAAACAGTAAGCTCTGTGACAGCGAAATTAAAGGCATCAGGCATGGTACGGTTTCAGTTGGAGATCGAGAGAAGTATTGGGAGGAATGAGAGTGTTATAAATAAAAGAGTCGAGTGGAGAACAAAACCGAAGATCGAACGGGTTTGGTTTGAAGTAACGGCGAAAATTGAAGGGGATAAGTTGAAAACAGTGGGGATGAGAAAAGTGGTGCCTTTCATTGAAGTGGATACAGAAGCATGGAGCAGTTTGATGTCTAACATGTCATTCACTAAGTTTCCATCATTACTTGTTCCTCAAGAAGCTTTAACACTCGATGTCAAATGGTAGGCACGACACTTTTGTAATTAACTTTGTCTTTTGTTTTTGTTTCTCTCTCCTTACATGTTTGATAATCTCCCAGAAAGGCAGAAACCACGATGTAATGATGGATTGTATTTAATCGCCCTTGTATGTATGTATATACTTCTGGTTCTATAAAGGATTATTTATCACGAAAATTGGTGAAAGGAGTTGTGTTAGGCTTAGGCATCATTGGATGAACAAGTATTGGATTTTGAGATTGTGTTAATTTTACATATATTTTCTTCACTTTAAATTTACTATTATCTCTCATTTTAATATCATTTAAACACACTATGAATTATAATTATAACTGTTGTGGTAGTTTAAATATTTTTCAATTATGAAAACGTGAAATGTTTGGGTCAACAGAGTTATTTAGTTCGACCCATGTAAATCACAAAAGTATAGCACTTTGAGAAGAAACCCATTTTATATTATAATTATAGTATATCAAATATTTAAAAATGACCATTTCCAGATTATTACTTTATTTTGGTCTTAATTTTTGTTTTTGTCATCACAAACTTGAATTAAAATTCATAAAAGTTGTGTAATCGGTCTTGTCGAATACATGTTTTATTTTATAATCATTGCTTGCTTGCACCGAGAGGTAAACACAACAAGTCGTCTATAAGCAAAGCACAGATTCATACCCTTTTTAATTTATTTCATATAAGTTCTAGTTCCATCGTACGGAGGGAGTCTTTACACATCATTTCAAAACATTTTGTCAACTATTTCTTTAAAGTTTAGCCGATGTTTCACCTTCTTCGCTTGGCGCTTCGACATATACGGTGAGCGTATCCTCCTTAGTCCTTACACATATTATATGATCGATTTATAAATGTCAACAAAAACCATTATTACAAAACATTAATCTGATTTTCTTTTAAGTTATATCTAACAAGTTTGGTTTTTTTTTTGTTGTTGTTGTGAATATTGAAATGCCAATAGTCCGTTTTATTTAACACGCTCCAAAATATTAATGGGGTTTGACAGACTTGGTCTAATAAAAACCACAATTTGTAAAATTAGTAATTTGTTGTATTTTTGTATGACTGTTAGTTTTGCAGATTAGCCTACATATTCTTTTGTTTTTGTTTTTTTGGCAGCTGTCCTCATACTTTTCAAAATTTAGTTTTTTTTTTGTTAATTATAGGAAGAAGATTCCAAATTATAATTTGTCTACTCAATTACAATTACAAATGATGATCACAATTTTAAGCAAATAATATTTTCATTAAAATGTCATAGAGAAATTCTCAAATATATCAACACTAAATTTTAGTTAAAATAATTGCATAAACCAGCTATTAGAGTAAAATTAGATCACTTAGGGCCTGACTGGCTCAAATGCGGTTGCGGTTGTGGTTGCGGGAGATTACGGAAGCGGGTGTTTGCGGTTTCAATTGTTATTAAGCGTTTTGAACGACTGGTTTAGCGGTTTAAAATTGGTACGTTTGCCGGAGGTTTACGATTGGTTGACCAGCGGGTGCAATAGCGGTTGGAACATATATGATATATAATATATAAATGTTTAAAAACACCAAAAATTTTATTAAATTTGATTTATAATTAAATGTTATTAAAAAATACTAAAATAATTATTCAAAAAACAAATAAATTTCATATTGAAATACTTATTCCTTTATGCATTTGGCTTTTTACCAAAAATTTAATCAAGTAATTTGATAAATGACAAATCATATGCTTTAGATCGTATATCTTTTCTTTTTTCTCTTAGATCGTGGGTCAATAGTTGTATCGGTAGGAATGGTCAAGTGAGAGTTGAGAAAGTCACTGGTGATTTGGTTTAATATTTTTCACAAATAATCTTATTTTCTTAAATTTCTGATGAAATATAATATTTATTTAGATTTTTTTGAACTTATGTGCGATATGCTATTAAATTTACATCAAGTTTTCCGGGTTATTGTTAATTGGAATATTATTTTTTTCTAATTTTTTATTTTATAATCTTTGCAATCGTATCCGTACTTCATTTTCTCTCATCTTTAATGAGTAAAATGGTTAGATAGAACATATATAAAAAAAATTTCATTATCATTAATTTATTTTAAGTTGTTTTACAAAAAAAAAAAGTTCCAATCGCAATCACCTGCAACCGCAAACGCTTGCAGGAAACAGCTTTTGGAATTCAGTGGTTTGAAGCGGCTGGGAGCGATTGAAAGCAGTTTGTGTGATTAGTTCCAATCGCTAGCAACCGCTATTATCCACAAACGGAGCGTTTGCAGGAGATAGCGGGAGAACGAGTCAACACCTTAGGGCCTGACTGGTCCAAACGCTACGGTTGCGGTTGCAGTTGTGGGAGATTGCGAAAGCGGACGATTGCGGTTTCAAGCGTTATTAAGCGTTTTGAACGACTGGTTTAGCGGTTTAAAATTGGTGCGTTTGCAGAAGATTTACGACTGGTTAACCAGCGGGTGCAATAGCGGTTGGAATAAAATAAATGTGATATATAATATATAAATGTTTAAAAACACCAAATTTTTTATTAAACTTGATTTATAATTAAAATTTATTAAAAAAATACTAAAATAATTATTCAAAAAACAAATAAATTTCATATTGAAATACTTATTCCTTTATGCATTTGGCTTTTTACCAAAAAATTAATCATGTAAACTGATAAATGACTAAACATATGCTTTTAGATCGTAGATCTTTTCTCTTTTTTCTTAGATTGTGGGTCAGTAGTTGCATCGGTAGGAATGGTCATGTGAGAGTTGAGAAGAGACACTGGTGATTTGTTTTAATATTTTTCACAAATAATTTTATTTTCTTAAATTTCTTATAAAATATTATATTTATTTAGATTTTTTTGAACTTATGTGCGATGTGCCATTAAATTTACATCAAGTTTTTCGGGTTATTGTTAATTGGAATATTATTTTATTTTCATTGATTATTTTATAATCTCTGCAATCGTATCCGTACTTCATTTTCTCTCATTCTTAATGAGTAAAATGGTTAAATAGAAGATATAACAAAAAAAAGTATTATCATTGATTTTTTAAAATTTTTTTTTTTTCTAAAATAAAATATTTTAACCGCAATCACCTGCAACCGCAAACGCTTGCGGGAAGCAGCTTTTAAAATTCAGTGGTTTGAAACGGTTGAAAGTTATTAAAAATAATTAAAAGTAGTTTATATGATTGGTTCCAATCGCTAGCAACCGCTACTACCCGCAAACGCAGCGTTTACGAGACATAGCGGAAAAACCAGTCAACATTATACCATCGAGTCATTGACCGACATATAGTGTCGTCTCTAAAAAATAAAAAAATGACCGACATGTCAATTTATCTTTTCTTTACTTAACTATATAATATTCAAATGTGTATGCTCTCTAAAAATAAATAAATATCTTAACCGTCTCCTATACACAGCAAACTCGTCGACCAGTCATCACCACCACCACAACTTCCGGCGAAAATGGACGTGCGTGAATCAATCTCGATGCAAAACCAAGTCTCAATGAGCTTCGCCAAACACGTGATCACCACCGTCTCTCAAAACTCCAACGTCATCTTCTCTCCGGCTTCAATCAACGTCGTGCTCAGTGTAATCGCCGCTGGATCCACCGGCGCTACCAAAGATCAGATCCTCTCTTTTCTTAAGTTCTCTTCCACTGATCAGCTCAATACGTTCTCTTCCGATATCGTCTCTGCTGTTCTCGCTGACGGTAGTGCTAACGGTGGTCCGAAGCTCTCGGTTGCTAATGGCGCCTGGATCGATAAGTCTCTCTCGTTTAAGCCATCGTTTAAGAAGCTTCTTGAAGATTCTTACAGAGCTGCTTCGAATCAAGCTGATTTCCAATCTAAGGTGAGTTTCTAATTTGGTTTTTCCAATATGATTTCTTGGTTCTGTGATCTAGGGTTTGAAAGCATTGAGAGGCTTAGCATCTTGTGATGGTTATGAACTTTGTGTGGACTTTAAACTCTTTAGTAGACACAATCAAAGGCCAATATGTGGATTTGTTGTTTCTTAATGTTACCCTGACCCTGAGGATGTATGTATGTGTCCATTGTTTCTTATGCATCTTTGGTTTGTGTGAAATTTTAGTGGCTTGTGATTTGAGTAACTGTTAGGGTTTATGTTGACTAATGACGATTACTCTGTTCTGGTTCTGTTCGTAGGGTTTTAAAACATGGAGACTTACAGTTCTTTTGATCATTAGGAACTTTGTGTGGACCTTTATGTGGACTGTATTAGACACATTTAAAGAACAAAATGTGGACTTTTTTTTTGTTTAGGAGTTTCACTGAGAATCAGTATATAGCTTCTTATGCATCTTTCGCTTGTGTGAAAATTGCGGTGTCTTGTGATTTTATTTATTGATAGGGTTCATGTTGATGATTATTTTGTTTCTTAGGTTTGAGGGTCTGTATATGATCATTGATTCTTATGCATCTTCTTGGTTTTTGTGAAACTTGAGTGGTTTGTGGTTTGATGTAGTGATTGATAAGGTTTTGTGAGTTGATGATTTTTTGTTATGAAGGCTGTGGAAGTGATTGCTGAGGTGAATTCTTGGGCTGAAAAGGAGACAAATGGTCTCATCACTGAGGTTCTTCCAGAAGGATCAGCTGATAGTATGACCAAATTGATCTTCGCAAATGCATTGTACTTCAAGGGCACATGGAATGAGAAATTCGATGAGTCGTTAACAAAAGACGGTGACTTTCACCTTCTTGATGGTAACAAAGTGACTGCACCGTTCATGACCAGCAAGAAGAAACAGTACGTAAGCGCTTACGATGGGTTCAAAGTATTGGGACTTCCTTACTTACAAGGACAGGATAAACGACAATTCTCCATGTACTTTTATCTTCCCGATGCAAACAACGGACTGTCTGATCTACTTGACAAAATAGTTTCTGCTCCTGGATTTTTGGACAGCCACATTCCACGCCGACAAGTTAAAGTTCGTGAATTCAAGGTTCCTAAGTTTAAATTCTCTTTCGGGTTCGACGCTTCAGACGTTTTGAAAGGATTGGGACTGACTTCACCATTCAGTGGTGAAGACGGTCTAACTGAGATGGTTGAATCTCCAGAGATGGGGAAGAATCTATGCGTATCAAACATTTTCCATAAAGCGTGTATCGAAGTGAACGAAGAAGGAACAGAAGCTGCAGCCGCATCAGCTGGAGTTATAAAGCTAAGGTCTTTGGCTATGATGGAAGAGGAGATAGATTTTGTGGCGGATCATCCGTTTCTGTTGGTGGTCACAGAGAACATAACAGGAGTGATTCTGTTCATCGGCCAAGTTGTTGATCCGTTGCATTAAAACTAATTTGGAGCTTACTGGTTTTACTTATAGTCGAGTATTCAATAAATGAGTGTCTTTACGAGTGATATTGATGATTTGAGGACTAATCTTTGTGCTATGTACATCGTTTTTGATGTCTGTAATAATGATAACATCCCTTTGTTTGGTACATGTTTTGATGTATCTCAAAGCTTTTCTAACACAGTAAATATACTCATAGCTTCAATATGATAATTCCTCTAATACATGTCACATACAAATGTATAATACATAATGCTTGATTCAACACATGCTTGCTTTTTCTTCATGAAATATTACAAATTATTTTATTTATGATGTTATCATATACACCAACATCATCGAACATAACAGCAATGCATGCGTTAATGATTTCTGCTGGTCCGTTGCTTGCTTCGGACAAAAAACTTCATGAACCACTCATGCTTGTACGAAGCCACTATGTATCCCATCGCTAGCCCAAATACAACTCCAGGTCCAAAGCCTAAACCTGCTGCTACCCAACTCAATGATTCTTCTTCTTCTACTTCTTCTTCTTTTGTCTCCATCAGATCGGGTTGTGGTGGTGCTTGCGCTTAGATATCTCCACATCACAAACATCCTTAAGGGAAGGACCATTAAGTCCTGGGTTTCCTTCATAGGAGGAGCATTTTTGCCGTTGAAACTGTGTGCCTTGTGGTATGGAACCTACAAGCTGGTTATGTGAAACGTTTATCACTTCGAGAGAAGAGAGGGTTCCAAGCTCAGGAGGAATCTCACCAAAAATCTTGTTTTGGGATAGGTCTAGTGACTCCAGATTCGTTAAGTTTGCCAAAGGATGTGGCCCGTGAAAGCATTGTTTGACATGTTGAGAATACGAAGCTCCTTCAGCAAACCAATGGAATCAGGAATAGGTCCATGGAGTTGATTTCCTGAAAAATAGATGGCTGTGTAAGGATACGTTCCATCTCCATTGACACTCCTTTACTCATCAACACAAGTGAAGTGTAGTAGCTGTTAGTATTATAACTCTGAATGTACTCCAGTTCTGTATTATTATCTCTCATGGAGGTCATCGCAGTCCAGTTCAAAAAAGTAATCAGATGGCAATGTACCAAAGAAGTCATTATATGAAACATTAACTGAGGAAATCCAAACCAAACTCCATCAGCCTTATGAAACTTGTTAGAGTGGAGGACCAGAACTTGAAGTTTCTGCAGAGAATTTTTAAGTGAAAGGGAAACATGTCGTTGATTGTGTTGCTTCCCATGTTTAAAACTTCCAAGGTAGAGCAACCAACAAGAGAAGCTGGCATTTTTCCTTGTAATCGGGTTTTGACTGACGTCAAGTGTTATTAAGCTCTTGGCGTTCTGAAATATTTCAGGGAGAATCCCGCTGAGTTTGTTGTTACGCATATTGATAGAGGTATCTCCCCGCTGAAGTTATTCTTAGAACCCAAAAAATTGTTGAGATCTTTGAAGGACTGGATGAAGAGTGGTCCTTGGAAAGCATTTGAGCTTAGATCAAGATCACTGATTCGACACTCAGAAGGATCCATTGAAACCGCTGAGAGAGTTGTTAGAGAGATTCACATAAGACAAGTCCTGGTAGTCTCCATAACCAATCTGGTAGTTGACCTTTGATTTTGTTGTTGGAAAGATCTAGTTTTGCTTCCGTTACTTAAGAACTCAGTGACGTTTGCAGCCTCGCACAAACAAATGTGTCAATTCTGATGAAAAATCCATTACGATCAGCACGAAAAGACTCTAATTTAATTTGGAGAAATTGGCTGATGATTGGTGGAACTGATTTGAATAGAGATAGAGTTCACGTAGTTGGGTCAAATTGAGTATCGAAGCTGGCAAATTTCCACTGAGCTTGTTATCGGAAACATCAAAGAAGGTCAACTGTTTTAGATTGCCAATTGAAGATGGGATTTCACCAACAAAACTATTTATCAGAGAGATCGAGATGAGAAAGGTTCCCAAGTGAAAGCGGAATCTTCCCTGAGAGAACTGGGAATAGGTTAGGGTCAAAGAAGTCAAATGTTGGAGGCTGCTAATGGTCATGGAGTCGGGTATGGGACCTGAAAAGGATCTGGTCAGCTCTAGCAAAGAAGTATTTTCCCCACTAAAAAACTGGAAGTTTGCCTCTTAAATTTGGATTGCGGCTTAATCTAATGGACTGTAAGCTCGGTAAATCAGAAGAACACTACTTGGAATTTCTCCAAAAGAGGCTACAGTTGGTAAAGTGTAGTAACCTTAAAGATGGCATGTTTAAAAACTCATGGGGGTGGGGGATTTCTGAAGACAATGTTTACATAGCTCATATCCAGTTCTCTAAGATTCCTCAAATTTTGAGCAAGTAGATGAAGAAAAGATTCATCAATGGATAAAACCGAAGAATCAATAGAAGATGAAAGATCGAGAGACACCAGCTTGATTGGAATTTGCCCTGATAGTGAAGACTGGGAGAGATTAAGTCTTTCAAGCCCCATGAGTTTATCAAACCCAGCTGGGAATTGTTGAAATTGTTGCCAGCAAGAGTCAGATCACGCAGTCTAAAAAGACTACTGCTGGATTTAAGTGGGCCATAGAGGAGGCCGTCGCTAAGGGAAAGTCATCGACGTAGCAGCACACGTGACGCCATCCCAAGAACAACAATCACTTTTATTCACCCATGATTTATCATCCCAAGAACAATCAATAGTCACTTTTATTCACCATCCCCAGAATAAGAGCGGACATATGGCTCGATCGATCAAAAACTCACTCTTGAACTCAAGAAGAGCATCCCTTTGGTCGGACTGACACAAGTGTTGTGTAGAAGAAAAACTTCAAATGAGAAAAAGGAAACAGATGGAACGAAGAAGGAAGCTCATTTTCTGATTAGATAAGAAAGCTTTCATATTTGTGGTAATGAAAGAGTAATGTCAACTAGTTAGTAAAATTAGTGTTGCAGGTCACTACATATATATATATATATATATAAACAAACACATGAAAGTCCAATGATTTGTTGTTTTGTAATCTTTTTGAAGAAAAATCTTCCCTGCTAAAAAGTCTTTTTAATCCTTCCAAATCCAACAGATTTGACTTTGAAATAGCATTAAAGCAAGATTGCGACTACTAAACTCATTCTTCACGTCAAAAGACCAATCATGTTTAGATATTATTTCTCACTCCCTCTTTTCTGATCTTTCAACGAATCTGCTCTGCATGTTCACTCATTTCGCAGACTTAAATCTAAATTGTGAAAACAAAGATTGATTATATAAATTGGTTATGTCTTCTATTGTTGTGAACAGAAAAAAAAAAAAAAAAAAAAAAAAAAAAGAAAACGATTATAAGTTGGGTTATTGTCTCGTACTCAGCAGGACCATGTAACATAGACTGATGCAATACACTTGTTAACATCCCAAGAACATCTCGTCCTAATCCTAAATCCACGACATGTTTTTCCCTCGTTGTAGCTTCACTTTCTATGTTCTAGATCTAGTAATCCAATCCAGAGTCAGGCCAGAGAGCTTCACCTGTATCTTTATGCTCGAAGTCAGGTTGCTTTGGGGTTCTTCTTACTTCCCATGTTGTCACACCACTCGCATGGATTCGTATTGAAGGCTTGCCGCAAGCTTGTCGAAACATTTTCGGATTGGTCTTTACAATCTTCTAAGGAAAAACAAAAACTATTTCAGTTCAGATTGGTACAATGTTCCTTTAGCATATATTATAAACGGATCCTTATACTACACAGATACACGAATACACCATTCATCATGAAAGCTAAGTGATGGGATCACATCCACTTGAAGGCCTAAATTTTGTGGTTCCTTTAGTATGACTAAATTTTGTTTTCAACTGTGTGGGTAAGACTAAATTTTGTTGGCTCCTTTAATATGTTGTTTTAGTGTAGCTCTCTGTTTTTTCCAGCATTATTCTATGTATCCGCTGAACTAAAAAGTATGAATATAGATGACGTCAAAGTTTTAATTTCTTTACGAATTATGGAATTTTTTACCAATAGGATTTATAATAAAATGACAGTTAGTCACTTATATTGACAGCAGATTTATAATGAAAAATAATCAATTAAATTCCCTTATATTAAAACTAATAGAGTTAACCAATTAATGTATTTTGCAATATAAACAGCCACAGTTGAGACATGTGACTGACTCTCTGTAAGGATTCTGAGTGAGCAGTAAGATGAGTCTAATGTTCACTAAAGTATGAAGGGGTTTATAAGATGGTTCCTCACTCATTCTCAGGGTGATGCAACACACTTGTAATACCCCCCCCAGAACATCTCGACCTAATCCTAAAGCCACTCGGAAAGACTGCCACGACGTGTTTTTTCCTCATTGTCGAAACGCTTTCTCTGGTCTAACAATTCAAGTCGTCTAGTAACCCAGTCCGGTAAATCTGAGCCAAGCCAGAGAGCTTCACCTGTGTCTTTATGCTTAAAGTCAGGTTGCCTTGGGTTCTTCTTACTTCTTCTGTTGTCCCACCACTCGTATGGATTCGAAAAGAAGACTTGCCACAAGTATATCTCATCATTCTTGGATTCTTCTATACCATCTTGTAAGGAAACAAGAATAAAAAAAAACACACAAGCTCATCTAGAGGGAAATTAATCAACTTTTCACACAAAATGTATGCAACACTAGAAACTAATGAATAGAAATCTTCATAAACCCGAGTACCCGAAACCAGAAGATATACATACAACACGTTTCAATGTGGATAAGATTCCTATTCATTACCAATAGAGGGGATGATGAATAGAAGAGATAATAACCTGCTGCTGATATTTGTTTTTCGGATATCTGAGAATCTAAGACGTGACTTGGTGGAACCGCCGCATAAGTCACCTCTGTCACATTAACCTGTCAACACGTTTCAATGTGATTTTTAAGCAACAAAGAAGACATAATATCAACATTACAGATACATAAAGTTAATTACACAAGTAGTATATACACAAGACATCAGAAGAAGCTGTTGAAACAAATACCTGGTAACCAAAATCTAAGCCGAACGAATCATCGCTGGAGCTTTTGCTGTAAGAAGCAAGGCGGCCTGAAACAAGTATGTGATCATTTGGCTTCAAATGCGCTATACACATCTGTGCCATCGCATCCCACATACTAAGATATATCCTGTCATTGAATTGCATTATCACATTAACAAAGACTAATTCAAAAGGAAACTCTCATCAATCTTCAAATGAATCTACATTGTGCTGCTATTGGAAACTAAGACTTTAACAATCACAAGGCTCCGCTTAGGAACAATACAGATCATAATCAAACATCATTAAGGCTAACTAATCCAAAAGAATCAGTTTCTAATCCCAAACTAAGGATACCCTAATTCTTCGATTAAGCAACAAACTTCAGAAAAACGCGAATAGAACAAACCTGACCTAAAGCTCTGGTTAGGATAGAGTGGGTGTTTCAATCTAAGCGTAGTGAAAACACCGAACCTATCGGGTCCGGTGTCGATGACTCGTATGGGTCGATCAACGAAACCCGTAAGGCTCACGGAGTTGACAAGATTGAAGTTGAGCTTGGTCGATAATGGTTTCTTAAACAAACGCGCGTGATGATAAATCGCACTTTCTCCATCGGAGAAGAAACGAGATTTAGGGAAATACAACGAAGAGATTTGAGAAGCAGTGCATTGGATCAAGCTTCCGAGTTTGAAGAAAGTGTTCATCTACTCGAGATGCGAATCTAGGGTTTATCTTGGCGGGCATTTTTTTTTTTTGTTTCTCTAGTCGCTGATTTGATCTTTCGGTGACAGAGGAGGTCTCTTGTTTCCTGTTATTGGGCTTTGATTTTCATATTTTAATTTAGGCCCGTTATGGGTTTAGTCCATTAGATTCGGATCTGCATTTTTCTTATCTAGAAAATTATTGATTTCGACTTTCTAGTTTGTGATAACGACTTCTTATAGAATTTTAGAAATCGTCTTTTTGTTGTCAAATTCTTCGTGGAATTTCACAAATAATAGTCTTATTACTGTAAGTCAAAGGTACGGAAAACTGCCAAAATCAACTCGATTATTTACCGAACGCATTTTCATACCTAAACTTCAACATCCTGCAAATAACAACTTCAACTGTATTAAAATTTAAATTTGCTACCTAAACTATATAAAATATTGTCAATTTCAACATATGTTCGAACAATATTAAATTACAGTTCAATGATGTTGAGTCAGACGATCCGTGACATCAACATATCACTAGGACATACCAAAAATACTTCGTTTTGGTCATTTTTGGGTGTGTTGTAGCAAGAAATGACCAAAAATGAAGTTTCACAACACATCCGAAAACAGACTCCAATACCCCATTTTTTTATCAAGCGCTTTGTTTCTTACCACAACACACCTAAAAATGACCAAAACAACTTAGTTTCGGTAATTCCTAGTACCAAGTGGATGCTATAGATCTTCTGACTCAACATCGTTAAACTCTGATTTAATACTGTTCGAACAGAGATTGGAATCAACAACATTTTAATTAGTTTAGGTAGCAAATTTAAATTTTAATACAATTCAGGTTGTTATTTGCAGGGTATTGAAGTTAGGTATAAAAAAGCGTTTAACAAATAGTTGGAGTTGATTTTGGCCATTTTCTCTCAAAGGTACATTATGTGAAACTATAAATATTATGAATTTCACGGTGGATCTCTCGAAGCGTTACAGAGTATTAAATTATATTTGATCTCTTTTAACAAAAAAAACATATACTCCATCTATTTCAATATATAAGATGTTTTCTCTCCGTTTTAATATATAAGATGTTTTAACTAAAACATGCAAATTAAGAAATCTTTACTTTTAACAAATTCAACCAATCAGAAACAATATTGCATAATATAAAATACTAAACTTATCTAAAAGTTACAAAAAACTTGAAAACATCTTATGAAACAAAAAAACTATTCTAAAAACATCTTATATTTTGAAACGGAAGGAGTATTATATTTGATAGTCAAACTTATGTCTTATTATATAGTCAAATATATTTTTAAATATGTCTTATCATATAGTGAAATATTACAAAAATGGTCTTATATGATGATAAGATTATATTTAATAGTTAACTTATGTTGCGTAATCTAGTAAAAGAATTTTTTTTGAAATTGATAATGAATTCCCCAAAAATGTTACATAATGGTCATACACATACTATGAGATTCTCTTTCGTAGTCAAACTTTTTGTGATGTTTATCTAGATAGATTTATTTCGAATTTTATAGTGAATCTCCCAAAACGTTACATAATCATCTTATCTAGTCAAATATTTTTCAGATTTTACAATGAATAGCTCAAAGATTACATAGTTGTCTTGTCACAAGGATCCATTTGGAGGTCAAACTTCTCTAGTCAAAAACATTTATAACTTTGACTCTAGTTATTGATAAGATTTTGAGGATTTATTATAAGAGTAGGGATAATTGTTCTGATTTTTTTTTTATCAAATCTAATTGAAAGCCTCTCTCTCCACACCTAAACCTTTCAGATGAAGATATGAGCTCCAAGCTACACTTTTCAAACCATTGGCAGACTCAGCATGTCAATTACAACTCCTTCCTGTAAATTAAAATGTTTGTTGTCAAAAAAATAGCCTTGAAAAATCCAAAGGATGTTGTAATGTTTAAGGAAGTTTAGTTCCATGGTAAGGTGAAGCTAAAAAAAAAAAGATCTTAAGTTCTCCCATTTCACTAAACCATACAACCAAAACTGTCCATGTCATTTCAACTTCTCTTGGGTTTTTCAAGTCTATAGTCACTAAACATCATTCCAAACCTTCTCAGATATTCAACAGATCTGATCATCATGAATTCACAACCAATATTTTCTTCTCGGATCATAACATCCACATTCTGCAAGGTACCAATGGCTCTCTTATCTAAAATGGATATGATATGTTTTTTTTTTTTTCATATACTCTTGAGCTAATTGAACTATGGGCAAATTTGCTGAATACACATATTCAATAATTTAATTAAGAATATAATATATTATTTTTAAAAATTAGGAAAATAGAATGAGGGATAGGAGAATTACTATTTTGGTGTTTTAATTATTGGTAGGTGATGGCCAATGGGCGGTATTAGGAGTGGTTACCGGTGGCTGAAAGTTGGGGTGGTGGTTGTCAGAGGTGACAGGTGGCCAGAGGTCAGAGGGCTGCTGGAACTAGCCAAAGAAGGTGGTAGGAGATGGTGGTGGTGTTTTGAACTAAGGATAAAATGATAGTTTGATGGTTAAGAGACTTAGAGTGGTTAGATAATGAATTAAATATTTTTTTTTGGTTATTTCTGTCGAAATCTCTTTAAATATTTTCTACTTTCATGATTTTGTTTCTGGGAGTTTTCAAACTATTAAGTATTATTTATTTGTTTCACTGATTTAGCGATTTGATCCATTGAGTTTACAAGGAGTTCCATGAATAAAAAAGGCAATGATGGTTTAAATTCTGTAAGTTTCCCTTTTGTTAAGTGGTATAATTTATTATTGACTATTGAGGGAGTCTTGTTTTCTAGTTCAACCCAACAAGATGTAATAAACTTTTTTTTTTTTATATTTTTTTTTAAAAAAAAAGAGAATTCTTATACCTAATTAAAATGAAAAATATGTTTAAGAGAATATTAAAAGGTGTTCACAAAAAAAAGGCGAAATATTGTTTTGGATATTTGTTAAGTTCAAATTGTTTAATGAAAATGTGCAAGAAGACCCATATTTTTCTTTGCTTGCGGATTCAAAAAATCATGGCTGACTCAGTGTATATACATAGTTAATCCGTAGTTCAAAATAATTTAATTTCTATTAAATTTGGCAAAATGTATATTAAATCTCACAAAAATGTTAAAAAAACCATCCTACACAATGATGATGGAACACTAGTTTATCATTGAAACTTGAAATGAAAATTTCACTTAAAAAGGTATCAAATCTTATAGAAAACAAGTATATATCTATATATATAAAGTAGACTTTGCTCATTCCTGGTGCTGCCACATCAGCTATTTCTCTTTAATTTTGTGGGCCTTACAGATTTTAATAAGCTCTTTAAACAATAACAAAAATGATAAAATGATTCATTAGATTTCATCCAAATTCTGTAGGCCCAACACTATTTCATCCAAAATTTGTATATCCAACACTATATCTAAATCATATTGATTCAACTTGATAAAGCTTAGCGACGGCAGTGTGAAGGACGGTCCACCTTCACACGTTTCTCTCTTCCTTAACCCTCGATCCATGTCGTTTCACCATCCGATGTTGTAATGCATACCATTCAATTTTAATTTCTCCACTCCTTTAAACTTTCACACATCCTTTCATGTCTTCCGTCACCAGTGCAACGGCTTCGTTTGTAATGGCTAATTATATTGTTCCAAAATCAAATATTCTATCTATAGAGAACATTTACCCCTCGATCATAATTCGAAAAAGCATTAAGCAAGGAGCAAACAAAATAGGGATTAACGAGACTCTAATTTTATTATTCAACCATAAAAAAAAGTAAAAAAGAAAGAAAAGAATAGAGCATGTACCCGATATATATGAAGTAAAACACATAATTTGGAATAATATTATTATCTTTTCGTACCTAACTTTCTTTCATGTATCGTTTATGCTTAGTTTTTTTACATATACGTGCATCATATGGTTAAGGCACATAATTATAAGAGACAAATAAAATATTTTCCAAGGTCAAAAAGACAAGAACTATGACTAGAATCTCCATTGATCTTGTAATTATATATCATCATTTTTATCTACAAAAACATCCACCTAAGCAATATTTTTTTTTACTTTAAAATAAATTTAAAATATTTATTTAGTGCATATTTATGTTAATTATAATTAATATAATGTTTAAATAATAAAAAAATATGTAAAATAAATAAAATGTTAAAATAAGAAAACAATACTATAATTTTTATTAGCGGTAATAATATAATTAAATTGTTTTATTAAACTCATCATAATTTAAAATTTCAAATGTATTATTGAGTTTAAGAATGGAAGTAAATTTTAAATTTATGGTAGAATAAAAAAATATATGTAATTGCGTATTAATGAGTTTTAGAATAAAAGTAAAATTTAAATTTATGGTAGAATATTTTTTTAAATGTAATTATATATTATTGAGTTTTAGAATGGAAGTAAAATTTAAAATTATGGTAGAATAAAAAAAATTCTGTAATTTTATTTATAAAATGGTTTAACAGGAAAAATAAAATTAAAAGTGAAATATTATTTTATAACATGATCAAAAAGAAAAACAAATTTGATATTTCATAAATTGAATCAAATGCTTTTAATCCAAACTTAAGTATTTAAAGATAGTAATTAAAAAAAATAGTTCTAACTTATCTTGAAAATCATTTTACAGTCTAATATGTGTTATATGTGAGCCAATAGAAGGTAGAAAAAAGTAGATTTCTAAAGGAGTGCATTATCAATAATGACGAAAGAATTATAGTTAAAGGTGTTCGAAAATAAATTAATAAAACTTGAAAAGATAATAATACACAACTACACATGACTAAATTAAAATGTCTGACAAATCATTAATTCTGTGAAACAAATGAGTTTGTAGAAAAATAAATGACATACATTATTAAATAGATTTTCATTCCAAGTCAGGTTCAACAGTTTAACCATATAATCATGAAAAGTGGGATAAGATAGACACATTCATGAATTGGTTGTTTATGGGACGTTGCAATTACTTCGATGGGAAAGCAAGCTCGGTAAAGATGGTATAACGATATGATATTATATTTTACCTTTACGCTAAGCAATATTTATGAGATTCTGTATATTCAAATTTATACAGAATAATGTTATGTTAGTATCAACATCTAATCATAAATAATATATACAATTAGATCAACAAATGGATCAGCATCAAAACCTTTAAATAATGTTTTAATAAAATATAAATAAGAAATAAACTCTCTTATGATAAAATTTTTTTGAAGTAGTCATCAATATCGTTTGTTTATCCTAATATTACCACATGACATATTTATAACGATTTTCCCTCAAAACTTTGAATGATTATATTCGAACTCAAGCATTGATATTAATAGAAAAAAATTTAAATCAAAACCCGCGCTTGCGCGGGTACAAATTCTAGTATTAAATATAAATTTTCTTGACTAAAATGATATTTATTTCATTGTCAATAACAATATTAAAAAATAAAAAAACCATAGAGAATAATTTTTTTCAAGGTAAATTACACAAAATTCCACAAAGGTATAAAATTCTTTATTTAATCTTACAAAAACGTTACCATATGTTATCTAGTCAAAGTTCTTTCAAACTTGAAAATGGATCTCCTAAGATGTATACAGATTCTCTATAATTTCTCTAGAAGTTTTATCTAGTAAAAATAATAATTTGCAGTCTAGTTTCATTATATTGAAAATATTAGAATTTCTGTTTCTGTTTTTTTTTTTTTTTTTTTTTTTTTTTAACTTGAGGTGGTGGTAGATTCACTACCTATATTTATCTTTCTATAAAGTTAATAGATCATTGAAATAAGATACTGTACCTAGCAATTCATGGTGGATCCTCCATTTACAAAATGGAACCATGATGGATCTATAAGGATTTTGTTACAGAAGAAGATATTTTGCAGAGTCCACACGTGCGACTCTCACGTGTGAAGTTATGAGATTCAAGCTCGCGACACGTGATTGGCTGGACGCAGAAGGCCATTGGAGATTCTTTTCTTTATATGAGCAATTGTTAGCTCTTTTCATTTTTATCGAATAATCTTGTAAACACAAATTCTCAAATTGATACTCTGGTTCGTCGGGTTTCTCTCATCTCAAGAGCCGGCAAGGTGATCCTCCATGTTTTATGAACATCGAGTGGTTACGTCAATGGAAATTTGAAGTGTTGATCATTTTGGTTGATTGTGTGGTTATTTGTATTAAAGGTATCAAAGCTCAATCGATTCTCGGAATGGGTGTGGAAACTCGATCTCAGGTGGGAGAAACACGAAATCAAGGAGGCGCGATGGTAGATCCGTTGGAGTCACGGATGACGCGACTGGAGAATTTGGTGGCGGATCAAAGCGAACAGATGAAGAGACAACTGATGGAGCAGAGTCAATAGATGAAGAATCATATCGCAGAAATGTTCGAAGCTTTGGGCCGTACCACAGCTAATCGTGGTAAGGAAGTTCTAAAAGAAGCATATCTGGAAGAAATAGAGTGTGATCGGAGTGGAGTGAGCAAGGAACGAAGTGATCCACGGTCATCTTCATCTCGTGAGGTTCGATCAAATCACTTGGATCCTCCTAAGGTTATCAGATCTGAACCGGTGCGATCAGAATCTTCTCATCGCTACGATAATCTCACTCGATTGGGAAGGATTGATTTTCCAAGGTTCGATGGTAGTCAAATCCAGGAGTGGCTGTTTAAGGTTGAAGAATTTTTTGGTGTTGATTACACTCCTAGGGAAATGAGGGTTAAAATGGCTGCTATACATTTTGATGGACACGCAGCGAATTGGCATTTTTCATTTGTGCAGTCTCGTATAGGATTAGAAGTATTGTATGATTGGGAGGAGTATGTGAAGTTACTCGAGGAGAGGTTTGAAGACGAATGAGACGATCATATGGCTGAACTCAATGCCTTGCAGGAAACGGATGGGATTGTTGACTATCACCAAAGATTTGATCTGATCAAAACAAGGGTGAACCTCTCTGAAGACTATTTGGTAAGCTTGTATTTGGCAGGATTGCGGTTGGATACTCAAATGCATGTTAAAATGTTTGAACCACGAACTATTCGTCAATGTCTGCGTTTGGGAAGGTTGTATGAACGAGCTCATCCAAGGAAGCAGAACAATCAGTTGAGTGTGAACTCCAAACCTAATAGTACAATCACTGGGAGTCGTGGAAGTGTAAAGAGAGATGGGGGGCAACAGTTGACCAAAAACGTGAGTAAGACACCTGAACAGGCACCTAAAAAGTTTTTGTCTAAGGAGGAAATGAGTGATCGAAGGGCTAAAGGGTTATGTTATTGGTGTGATGAAAAATTTACACCTGAACATTATCAGCATAATCATAAGAAGACTCAGTTATTCTCCATGGAGTTAGATGAGGAAGTTGTGAATGAGATGGTGAGATTGGAAATAGAAGATGATGAAGAAAACATGCCTCGAGTATCTGTTAATGCTGTCTCGGGAATATCAGACCATAAGACTATGAGGGTTAAAGGATTGTTTGGGAAGAAACCAATTTATGCGTTGCTAGATCCTGGATCGGCACATAATTTTGTAGATCCTAAGGTTGCTGCTAAACGTGGTTTTAATGTGAAGGTTTCGGGTTTACGACGTGTAGCAGTGGCTGATGGCAGGAAGCTAGCAGTGCAAGGAAGGGTCGAGGGGTTTGAATGGAGGTTTAGGTCGACATTTTTCCAGTCTGATGTCATGTTAATTCCGCTACAAGGTTGCGACATGGTATTGGGGGTCCAGTGGTTGGAGACTTTAGGACCTATTACATGGGATTTCAAGGAGTTGGAGATGGAATTTTTCTGGAAAAAGAAGAGAGTGATGTTGCATGGTATCAAAAATGGGTCTGTAAAAGATGTTAAGGCACATAAATTAAAGAAGGTGGATGAAGAGGAAGTACAAATTTCTATGATTTGTGTAAAAGAAGGTGACACTAAGGACGAAGTAGAAGGCTTGATGTTAAGTGCAACAACTGAAGTTTCAGAAACTTTCCCATTGGTTGATGAGTTGGTACAAGAGTTTCCAGATGTCTTTGCAGAGCCTACTGAGTTACCACCATTTAGAAAGAACCACGATCATAAGATTATGTTAGTGGAGGGTGCTAATCCGGTGAATCAAAGACCATACCGATATGCAACACATCAGAAGAATGAAATTGATAAAATAGTTGAAGAGATGTTGACTGGTGAAACTATTCAACCTAGCTCTAGCCCTTTTGCTTCACCTGTGGTTTTGGTGAAAAAGAAAGATGGAAGCTGGAGGTTGTGTGTTGATTATAGGGAGTTAAATGGTATCACGGTCAAGGATAGATTTCCGATTCCATTGATTGAAGACTTGTTGGATGAATTGGGTGGTTCAATTGTGTTTTTTAAACTTGATCTTCGTGCTGGTTATCATCAAGTGCGAATGCAGGAGGAGGATGTCTCAAAGACGGCTTTTAAAACGCACGGAGGCCACTATGAATATCTGGTTACACCTTTTGGTTTAACCAACGCACCTGCGACATTTCAAAGTCTAATGAATTCGGTGTTCAAGGCATTTCTCAGAAAATTTGTTTTGGTGTTCTTTGATGATATTCTCATTTACAGCAGCAATATTCAAGAGCATGTTCAGCATTTACGCATGGTATTTGAGGTTATGCGCAAAGAGAAGTTATTTGCGAAGTTGAGTAAATGTGCATTTGCTGAGAATCGGGTTGAGTACTTGAAACATTTCATCAGTGCAGAAGGAGTTTCTACTGATCCGGCTAAGGTGCGAGCTGTCGCAGAGTGGCCTAAACCGAGTACACTTAAACAACTTCGGGATTCTTAGGATTGGCGGGTTATTATAGAAGGTTTATAAGAAGTTTTGGAATCATTGCTGGTCCTTTACATGCTTTGACCAAGACTGATGCGTTTGTGTGGAATGAAGAAGCTCACGTTTGATAGTTTGAAGCAGGCACTCAGCTTGGCTCCTGTGTTGGCATTACCAATATTCAGCAAGGTGTTTGTGGTGGAAACTGATGCTTGTGGGCTAGGAATAGGTGCTGTTCTTATGCAGGAAGGTCACCCGATCTCTTATATTAGTCGACATTTGAAGGGAAAACAATTACATTTGTCTATCTACGAGAAGGAACTGTTGGCTGTGATCTTTGCGGTTCAGAAATGGCGTCACTACCTTTTATCTGCTCATTTCATCATCAAAACAGATCAACGCAGTTTGAAATATTTGCTCGAACAACGCCTTAACACGCCTATTCAGCAGCAATGGCTGCCAAAATTGTTGGAGTTTGATAATGAAATTCAATACAAAAAAGGTAAAGAAAATATACTGGCTGATGCTTTGTCACGAATGGAGGGGTCTGAAGTGTTACATATGGCTCTGTCAGTGGTTGAGTGTGATCTTCTGAAAGAAATTCAGGAAGCTTATGCTTTGGATGCAGAGATACATGCCATCATTATTATTTTGGAGGCTAATCCGAATGGTAAGAAACACTTCTCTTGGATGAAGGGTATTCTGAGGCGTAAGAGTAAGATTGTTGTGCCTAAAGATGTGAAGATTCGCGATACTATTTTGGAATGGCTCCATTGTTCGGGAGTTGGTGGACATTCTGGTCGAGACGTGACTTATCAACGTGTAAAGGGGGTTTTCTATTGGAAGGGAATGGCGAATGATATTCAAAACTATATCAGGGGTTGTCATGTCTGCCAGCATTGTAAGAGCGATAATGCAGCTTCTCCAGGTCTCTTGCAACCTTTACCGATTCCTGAATCTCTTTGGAGTGACGTCTCAATGGATTTCATTGAGGGACTTCCCTTATCTGCGAACATGTCCGTGATCATGGTGGTAGTGGATCGGTTAAGCAAAGCAGCTCATTTCATTGCTCTCTCACACCCTTACAGTGCACTAACGGTTGCTCAAGCGCGAACTATCTGCATTGTATGTGCCATGATCAACCGAATTTGTGGTGCAAATGGTTGGCGTTAGCTGAGTATTGATATAACACAAATTATCACACCTCTACGCGTATGACTCCTTATGAGGCTGTTTATGGTCAGGCACCACCTGTGCATCTACCTTATTTACCGGGTGAAACGAAGGTGGCGGTGCTGGCTAGGTCCTTGCAGGAGAGGGAGAACATGATGAAGCTGTTGAAATTTCACCTTATGCGTGCTCAGCATAGGATGAAACAGAATGCTGATCAACATCGAACAGAAAGGGATTTTGACATTGGTGAATATGTGTATTTAAAACTTCAACCATATCGTCAAAATTCAGTGGTTGTGCGGATGAATCAGAAGCTGGCACCTAAATACTATGGTCCTTATAAGATCATTGATCGTTGTGGGGAAGCCGCATACAAGTTGGAGCTTCCTGCTGGTACCAAGATCCATCCTGTTTTTCATGTCTCTCAGTTGAAGGTTTTGGTCGGTAATGTTCTAATTGCTACTCAGTTACCTACGGTGATGCCTGATGTCTTTGAGAAGGAGCCTGAATTGATTTTGGAGCGTAAGATGGTTAACAGACAGGGCCGTGCTGCAACCAAGGTGTTGGTTAAATGGTGTGATCAACCGGTTGAGGAAGCTACTTGGGAGTTCTTATTTGACCTGAAGAAGAAATTCCCTGCTTTTGAAGCTTAAGACTTTTGTGGACAAGGCTCTGCAAAGGAGGGAGATTTGTTACAGAAGAAGATATTTTGCAGAGCCCACACGTGCGACTCTCACGTGTGAAGTTATGAGGTTCAAGCTCGCGACACGTGGTTGGCTGGACGCAGAAGGCCGTTGGAGATTCTTTTCTTTATATGAGCAATTGTTAGCTCTTTTCATTTTTATCGAATAATCTTGTAAACACAAATTCTCAAATTGATACTCTGGTTCGTCGGGTTTCTTTCGTCTCGAGAGCCGGCAAGGTGATCCTCCATGTTTTATGAACATCGAGTGGTTACGTTAATGGAAATTTGAAGTGTTGATCATTTTGGTTGATTGTGTGGTTATTTGTATTAGATTTAAAGAAAGTCAATGATGCATCTTAGCTACACATACATGTTCATACAGTAGTTTGATTTGGATGACCACATTTGAAAGAGTAGTCAGTAGAATTTTAGAACCCTGATTACCTGTTTTGCGGAATTCAAATTAGTACAAGTCTCGTAAGAGTAATTTGGTAAACCGAGTTCTTTCTTGGTTGGGTAACCAAATTTTTTTTTAATTTTTTTGTACAACAGAACAAAAAAGAATTCAGAACTTAAACCGAATAATACATCCTAAAATATAGTTCTCGCCCACATTGTCTAACCAAATCCAATTCTCTCTCGTATTTTCCTCGATTCTAAAACAGAGAGTGACAAAAAAAACTGATTTTTTCTATTAAAAAAAAAAAAACTGATTTATTAAAGCGTTTTGTCGTGAAACGCAATTTTAAGTTCATCATCCAAATGCGTTTTTGATACTGTTGTTACCAAGTAAGTGAGGATAAAAATCCAAACAAAACAAAACATACATACAACCAAAAAAAATAAAAGAAAAAGACACAACGGGGAGAGAGAAAGAGCGAACAAATCCGTTATTTTCCCCTTTCTCTCTCTCTCTCTCTCACACACACACACTCTCTCATCTTCTTCTTATGATTTTCAACTTATTACAAACAAAGAGAGAAAGAAAAGAAAAAAAAAACTTCCAAGCTGCAGTCTCAGGTGGTTCACAGTTAATGCTACGCTGTAATGGTGAATTCATCCCAATTTCGTAAGTTACACATTCCCACAAACTCTTCTCTATTAATTTCTAAAACAAAAGAACTGAATTTGCTTGCTGTGTCAAATCTTATATACCCTATTCGTCTCACATTGTCCAACTCATATGAAGATTTGGCTCTGAATTGTCGGTTTAGTTTTTGTCGGAGAAATTGGAAAAAAATGAGATCTTTGAACAAAGGGTTTGTTTATTTCTTAGTCTTTATTACTTTTACTTAATCTATTTTTGGCAGATCTGGAACATATAAACCCTAGAAACAAGACCATATCATTCTTAGGGATTTTTTAGTCTCTCTGTAGATATCTTAAATGTGTTTCTAAATTGACAGTGCTAAAATGGGTTGCAATAAAAAGTTCACAATTTCTTCTACTTTCAGTAATGTTTTTCACTTTTAAAGCACCCTACACTTTTCAAGATTTACCGTTTTGGGTAATGAGTGTTTTAGTTCAAAATTATGTGTGTTTTTATGTTTAGATTTTAATTACAGATCCTTTGACTCTTTACATCAGCTAATCACTGATTGATTCAATACTGTTTGTTGGAATCATTTTTACTTTTTTTGTTAGCCTCAATTAGTTGGAATGAGTTGTTGAAAGCTTTGACTTGTCTCCTAAGCTCTTACTTAATCTATCTGTATCATCTTCTCCTGTCTAATTCTCATTTATTTAATACACGAACTCAACTACATCTTATTGTCTTCATGATTGCATTCTGACATGGTAGCAACTCTTTTGGAACATGACTTTGATATTCTAACTCTAAAACCTTTTTCTTTTGATCTCTTTAACTTTAGTGGATTTGGTTTGAACATTGATTTAAACAACTTTTTCTCTAGGATCGCATAACAGATATTGAGATGACTTGGACTTATTTATATTTATGAACAAAATGAGACCAATCTTGTTTATTTTAAGATGCATGCTCTATTATATATTTATGCTTTTGTGTATAACTGATTGAAGCCGGCCAAGAGAGATTGGTGCTGACTTTTATATGAGCTGTTGTTGTGTTTCGGCCAACTAGCATAAGATAAAATAAAAAAAAAGGAAATCTTTTTCATTTCAGTCTCTTATGTTCTATGAAAACATAATGTGGCACAGAGCTCTTTGCTTATGCACCTTTCAGAATCTTTCATTGACTGATGTTTACATACAGGATAACCTCTGCTGAGGCGTCCAAATGTTGAAGGGGGAGGAAGAGCATAAGCAGAAGAGAGGTAACATTTTGAGTTGAAATTTGTGTGATTGATGTGAATGTCAGAGATCAAAATTGTGTTTTATAGTTTTCTTATGTCTCGGATTCGTCAGTGCGAGTCCAATATTTGAACAAAACATTTCTGAATGGGCAGGTTGGTCAGATTCGCTGCTAGAATTTCGGACAGAGTTTGGAGAAAAGATGAAATTTGTGTCAAAGAAACGTTGGAAATCTCTCGGACCTCTTCATCTAAAAAGCAAATCAGTTGCTCGGTTTTGCTTCTTCTCGAAACTGAAGTCAAACAACCATGGTCCAGGCCGTGCACCAGTCTATCTCAATGTTTATGACTTGACTCCTATTAACGGATATATCTATTGGGTAGGCCTTGGTATATTTCACTCTGGTGTAGAAGGTAAGCTTTAGGGGGCTTGTGTTTTCTTGTTGCTATGGTCTAATTCGAAAGATTGGCACTTTTGGTGTACTAACAATTTACTGCTTGCTGCTAACTCTGAACATTTGGTGTTTTGTGCAGTTCATGGAGTAGAGTATGCTTTTGGTGCCCATGATTATGCAACCAGTGGTGTTTTTGAGGTTGAACCAAGGCAATGCCCGGGCTTCAAATTCAAGAAATCAATATTCATTGGAACCACAAATTTAAACCCAGCACAAGTGAGAGAGTTTATGGAGGACATGGCTTGCAGTTACTATGGGAATATGTATCACTTGATTGCTAAGAACTGCAACCATTTCTGCCAAGACGTTTGCTACAAGCTTACAGGCAAAAAGATCCCAAAATGGGTGAATCGGCTTGCACAAATAGGTAACAACAAGGTCTGCTGCATTTTGCAAATTGTTAAAGGATTCTGTTAGATTTATACTGAAGAAAAATTTGCTTTATATCTGCAGGTTCTGTGTGCAGCTGCATACTTCCCGAGTCTCTCAAGATAACAGCGGTTTGCCACGATCCAGACGGCCAAATCCCAGAGGAAGAAAACGAAAAGAGAAGTCTAAGAAGCTCATTCAGCTGTTTGTCTTCAATCTCCATGAGACAAAAACAGCTTTCGACATCATCATTGTTCCTACAATCACCTCTCAGAGGCTGCTTACCTCCATGGCAACTCAAACGCTCGAAATCTAACAGCAGTTCCTTGAAAGAAAGGTAGACAATTCCAACAAACCCATTGCACGTTTCCTTAGCACCCCACAGTTCATCTTTGTAAGGGAGTTGGAAAACAGATTCCCCCAAGCCATCATCAGTCTCTTATTTTATTTTTAACAGGCTTTTATAAGCCACTCTTCTACTACTCTCTGTTTGTATTGCTTCCAAATTTGGATATTTTCTGATTTAAAATCATGTATTGCCTCAACTCTGTTTATATCTAAATTAGCTGTGTCTTAGTTCAAAGCCCATTTCTTTTCTCACTCTCTCAAAGCTTTCTATTAACTGAATCATTCATTGAAATTGAGATGAAGAGTGGTATCAAAACGAAACCTTTTATTCGATATCCATTACTATAAATCAATAGAAAACGAACGATGAACATCATCCATCATCAACAAGAAACCCAGTTCTTATGAGTACTAACAATAGCTGAAAACAAACCTGCAGAAGAAACCACACTCGGAGCCGATAACACTCCCTTACCATCTCCAATATCCGAAATTGTCATCAACCCATCAGCAACATCTTGCATAATAGATAAAACCTTCAATGTCTTCTTCTCCTTGATCTTCTTCATCTTCTCATCTTCACCATCACAAGCTATCCCTCTCGAAACCGAGATCTCAATCGTCGAAGCAACACAAATCTCTTCCTCTCTCAATTTCCTCAAATCCCTAACCTTCATCGAAACGCTACCAACATACCCAACCAATTCAGCCCAAGCGCTGATCTTCTGAAGCCATTTCGAGTGTTTCGCGTCGATCAATCCTGATTTTGTCAACCATATGAACTGTTCGACGAAATAGTACAATCCTTCGCCGCCGTACGCGATCAGAATCAATACGAGCTCGCGATTCGAATCCCATCGAGAAGATCTTAGAGCGTTGACGTCTTGTACGAATTTGCCGAGACGGAAGGCTTTGCGGCTGACTCCGACGCTTGATTCGAAGCTTTTGAGACGGGGCACTATGGGTTTGGTTTCTGGGATCAGAGATGATGCGAGGACGATTTTGGTTGCGTAACGTGAGATCTTTAGGAGTTTGTCTACACCATCTCTTTTGGATAAGTATGTTTCGAGATGGTTTAGGAAATCTCTGTCTTTGGGTTTTGCTTTTGCAGCCATTGGAGATGAGTTTTTGAGTTCCTCAAGGCACACGCAGAAGAGAAGAAGAAGAAGATAACCAAATTATGAAAGTTTGATTAATTGGTTTGCGTGCCCGCACCGAATTGTCCGGTTTAAATGATTGTGGTGGATCCGAAATATTTATGTGTTTTTACTTTTTATTTGTCTACTCGTATCTAAATTATCTACGAAGTACAATTTCGAAAATACGAAACAAACACTAATTTGAAAGCATGAAGACTTTCGTTGCTACAAGGTTGGTTTGTAGGACTGTGGAAAAGAGGTTCACATATAGATCGAGTGACGTCGCTGTGTTTTAGAAATTTTTTGATTAAAGAACAAGTTATTATCATATCTATTAAGAAGTTTTGGACTTATTCTTTGATAGGAAAGTAGGTCGATATCTTATACTCCCTCCGATTCATAATATAAGATGTTTTAGAGAATTATTTTGTTTCACAATATAGGATGTTTTCAATTTTCTACGCAACTTTTAGATTAGTTTAATACTTTATATTATGCAGTCTTGTTTATAATTGGTTGAACTTTTTTAAAGTGGTAATTTCTTAATATGCGTGTTTTACTCAAAACATCTTATATTTTGAAACGTAGGGAGTATACTGTATTATTGGACAAACATGTTGTTTGGCCGTTCAAGAAGAATTTTAGAGAACTAAGCAAAAAAGCTTTTAGGATTCTTACGGATTTTGCTTAGATTAAGAATTGGTCAGTCACAAGTCGTGTTGACTGTGTGTAAATCTGATTAAACATATCTTGTAAGATTGTTTAATTGATTCTTAATAAGAAAGAAGTTCTTTTCAATATTGGATGCGTCTTCGTTTTTACAATTGCTATCAGAGCAGTCAACCGACGAGAGCTATATACTCGCTACAGGTTGAGATCTTGGGATAATAATGCAGTCGGGTAATGAGTTGATGATGCTTCGAAGGGATGTGATCTTGGATGAACAAAGCTATGGTCGTTGGAAGGTCTGCATGGTTCAGTTGATCCGTAATCTAGGTGAAGATGCTTGGACGGTTGTTGAAGAAGGCTGGGAGCCTCCATATGAGAAAACCAAAGCTGGTGACAATATCACTAAACCTAAGGCACGCTGGACAGTGGAAGAAAAGAACTTGTCTAAATACAATGCTAGGGCTCTTAATGCTATCTTTGGAGCTATTGATGATGATGAGTTTAAGCTTGTTCAAGGTTGTGAATCAGCTAAAGATGCTTGGGACATTCTGCAGAAGACTCATGAAGGAAACTCAAGTGTCAAAAGAACAAGATTAGACCAACTTGCATCTCAATTTGAAGTCTTAAGGATGGATCCAGAAGAGTCAATTTCACAGTTTAGTGCATGGACAAGGGTTAGCTCGCTGGAATCAAAGTGTTACAGAGAGGTCTTGTTCTAGGCCAAATATATCTGAGAAAGAAAAAGCTGATCGGAAAAAAGAGTTCAATGTCTTGAATGTGGTGATTTTGGTCATTACAAACTTGAGTGTCCAATGGTTAAGCGCAAAGAGATGAAGTGCTTTGAATGTAAAGGGATTGGACATTTAAAATTTGAATGCCCAAACATGGTGAAAGGAAATAATAAGGCATATGTTAGCTTTAGTGATTCAGAATCAGAGAGTGATGGGGATGAAGAAGAAGGAAGAATGTTGAATCTTTTTGCATACAGTGCTAAAAGTGATGGTATAGCTGATGAAAGCTCAGATGATGATGATGAAGAGTCAATTTCAAAAGAGAGCTATTGTATTCTGTATGACAATTGGGTTCAATTGTGTAATGAAAAGCTGTTACTTGTCAAGGAAAAACTAAAATTGGAAGCCAAAGTTAATATGCTAGAAGAAAGGAAGCCTGAAGAATTGATTGGTGAGGAACTTCTTCCTGCCGAAAAGGAGCTGTTTGAGAAGAAACTGAAAAATATACAAGAGAAGTATGGCTTGGAGAAGGAAAGATCGACAAGGTTGGAAAAAGAGTTGAATGAAAATCACAAAAAGATTAGAATGTTGAACAATGGAGGTCAAAAGCTGGGTGAGATCTTATCGATGAGAATTGTGGGATCCCAACATCAAGGTCTGGGTTATCACAAGGAGGGGACAGTTGAGATGTTGTCTTGTGATAAATCAGTAAGCTTTGTTAAGAGTAATTCAACCCATGAAAACGAGTCAAGTATTCTGGGAAAAGTGGTTCAACAGGAAGCCCCTGTAGCACTAACCAGGAACACAGGAGTTCAATCTATATCGGCTCCTGAGCAAAAAAGTTGGACTAAATCCCAACGAGGACGTAGGATTTATGAATGTTTTCATTGTGGTAAACCTGGTCATGTCAGATCTTTGTGTTACAAGTTTAAGAACAAGATCAAGGAGCTTTGGATGGCTAGGAAGTGCTTTATGGATCCATCTCACTTTTGCAAAGTCTGGGTTGCTAAAAAGAATCTTTACAGCAAGGTTTCTAAACATAATGAAAGACAATTTAATGATGTAATCCAGAAAACTGAGGAAATTAAATCAACCTATGTTGCAATCTCTCGAAGATAGTCATTGAAGATGATGTTGGGGTTGAACCTCAGGTTCTACAGAAGCATGTTGCAGAACCACCTGTACAAGAAAAAGTCACAACTGAATCAACTAGATCCAATAGTAATGATTGGAATGATGAATCATCAGGAGTTTTAGCTACATCTAAACAGTTGCAAGGTCATAAGAATCAGTCTGCTGCAGTTGCATTTGTTGAGCAAACCGTTCGTCATGTTCAGCTGAATTCTCAAGGAGTGAGAACATTATAAAAGCACTTGAGGATTATTTTTGGTACAAGGTATGATAGGAAGCTTGTTGTGTCTCCCTGCATATACGTCTTCATCCTTGTTTTTATATGAATGTGCACTCACGATGGGGGGTAGGATGAGATGATGATATTAGTGATGATGGTGATGTTGTAGCTGAATGTGGCTGAGACTTATGTTTTTGGAAGATTCTAGTATTATTCACATATGGAGCTTGAGTTGTCATATTCAGATAAAAAGGGGGAGAATGAAAGCATGAAGACTTTGGTTGCTACAAGGTTGGTTTGTAGGACTCTGGAAAAGAGGTTCACATGTAGAAACCGTAACGGAGATCGAGTGACGTGGCTGTGTTTTTAGAGACTCTTTGATTAAAAAACAAGTTATTATCATATCTATTAAGAAGATTTGGACTTATCTTTTAATAGGAAAGTAGGTCATAGGAGGTATCCTATATATTGTATTATTGGACAAACATGTTGTTTGGCCGTTCAAGAAGAATTTTAGAGAACTAAGTAAAAAAGTTTTTAGGGTTCTTAGGGATTTTGGTTAGATTAAGAATTGGTCAGTGACAAGTCGTGTTGACTGTGTGTAAATCTGATTAAACATATCTTGTAAGATTGTTTAAGTTATTCTTAATAAGAGCAGAAGTTCTTTCCAATATTGGCTGCGTCTTCGTTTTTACATTATTTACATGACACATGTTTAATGAGTCTATCAAAACAATAATGTTTTCTTGTTTTAAAAAAGATAACACCCTCTCGAACGAGGGTCTACAAAATATTTGAAACAAGCTTTAACCAAATGATCCTACAACAGTACAACCATTTTCAAAATATTCTGAAAATTGTAAAATTTCAAATCAAATCTCACAGAATTTGTATCCTTTTGTGTTACCATTTACCAGTAAAACCTCTATAAATTAATAAACGTTAGAAATTAATAAATTTTGTTGATCTTGAACCGGTCTAGTTTACATAATGATTATCGAATAAAAATGTATATAATGGTTATCGAATAATAACAAAATAAATTTTGTTGATCTTGAATCAGGCCAGTGTACCTGAATTAATTTCGTGTTGTCAACGGTGAACAAACAGTGATATCTCTTTCTCTTCTAATCAGGAAAATACTCAGCTTTAATGTTTTACATCCTCAAAATCCGGAGGAGCTATGGAGCCAACTGTGGCTAGTGAGCAAAAAAAAACAAAAAAGTCCCTTCTACTGATGTTCTTCCTCCTAATGCTCCTTCAACTTTCAGCTCTCTCCAACCAGGCCAACCAGGACCACCTAACCAGTCTCAAAATTCCCCAGCTGGTAAAATAAACACATCCTCGGCAAAGCCACCAATGGTAGGTGTCAACTTATCATCTCTCTTGGCTTCTTGTCTCTACATCTACTATATATATATATATATATATATATATATATATATGTATATGTTACTTCCTGATTCTGAGTAAGACACTTTTGTTGCATGTTTTTGGATATTTTTTCTATGTAGTTCAAGCGGATAGTCATATATATTTCATTTATATATTAATTACGTTTTTGGTTTCGCTGTGTTAGAGTCCCACATCAGAAGAAACAAAAATCATTGGGCAATATATGTAATGTGAGGCAACACTCCTCTATTGAGCTAGCTTTTGGGAGTGAGTTAGGCCCATTACTAAAATGGTATCAGAGCCTAGATTCAATCTTTTCGAAAGTGGGCTACCACCCGTGAATGTCCAATCTCACAAACTTCACATTTCAGATGTTCAATCCTGAGTGTGAGGGGTGTGTGTTAGAGTTTGACATCGGAAAAAATAAAAATCCTTGGACAATATATAGTGTGAGACAACCTTTAACATAGAAAAATTATTTTATTTTATGTGACGCCTCCTGCTGTAAATTTCCTTTCTTGTCATGAACTGCTTAAACAAAGAAAAGAGAAGGAGAGCTCATTCACTTGTGAAAAAGAGATGTAGTAGCATGGGTCCCGATATAGTATATGATTATTATTTAAGAGCTTATATTTGAAAACTATCATTATTCTTCTAAATGTCTAGTTTACAACAGTAGGGGGATTTTTTGAATTACCATGCATGGTTTGAACTTTAAAAATGAGAATTCAAAATTACTCAATTTTCAGACATTTAGCACCACAAAAGTAATCCAAATCATATATATAAAAGTAAGGTTTTGGTCTCTCCTTATTGTTTCATTTAATATTTTTAAATTTTTATTTTATTTTGTTAAGTTGATTTTAAATTTCATTTAATATTTTTTAATTTTTATTTTATTTTGTTAAGTTTATTTTAAATTGTTTAATTGCCTTAAACAATATTTAAGACCTAATAAACACAATACATTTAACTCACACATTAAAATAAAATTATAACTGAAAATAAAATAAATTATGCATTAATCATATTCAACCATTCAATTTTATTCAAACACAATAAATTATTATTGTAACTCCATAATTTTCACATCAATTCTTATCATATAAATAAGCATTCTCTCATTCTCCCATTCTCTCATATTGACATTCTTTTACTTTTTCATTTTCACATTCTCTCATTCTCTTCCACTTCTCTCATGCTCTTTCATAATACCTCAAATCATTTTTCATTTTTTTTTTGTTTTCAATTTCTTATTTTGTTGTATGGATTACAAAAAAACAAATAAAATATCATTGTAATTTTTTAATACTACATTATAATTTTAGAAACTACATGATATGTATTTTATATTGTTCTTATTTTTAAAAATTCATCTCCATTATCTATTTGGATTATCATCTTATATGTAATCATTCTTTCCTCCTCTCCCACCAATATCAAATATTGTTATATCTCATATGTGTTGTAAGAGTTTGATTCTATATTTTAATTTAGAAAGTATTATACATATTTAACATTGTTTTCAATTTTTATTTTATTTATATAAAAATGAAATATTTCCTGCCTTTCTAATCTATTCATAGTTATTTATAAAATTGGCATAGTTAAATTTAAATTCACATATGTTGGATTCAACAAAAATTCAAGTTTATTTGAGAATTAGATGTTCATATTCCTTTTAAATGATTAATGTATAACATATTATACTTTTGAATCAAATTATGGACCCACCAACACTCACTTTTAAATTAAATGGGGTTTAATTTTAGAAGTTGGAAAAGTATAAAAGTTAGTTTGTAACTCCCATAGTAATATAATAGTAGTGTTCTCAATGAATTTAATTTAATATAATATAACATGTTAAAAATGTATAAGTATGCACTTAATTGCACTTTTGTAACTCTCAAATAGTAAAAATAATTTGATATTTCATTTCCAAAATTTTACTACTAAGAGGAAATCATTAGAATCTAACTTAGCAATATAGCTTAATTTAAGGTGAATATATAAAAGAGATTAGAAATTAAATTAATATTTGATATTTTTATTGCATTTCATATCAAACATTCTCACTACAACTATAAAAATATATGGCATATAGCATGTAAGATACAATATGACTTAATTACACTAAATATATTATCATCAAAAGAAAATTTGAATTCTTTACATTAGTTAAATTCATATTCCGTAGTCTTTAAATTTTGATGTACACCGAAAAAATAATAATAATAACATATTATTTTATATTATTTTTCCAAATAGAATAACGATTATATAAGAACTCACGCGTAGCCTGAGCTAGCATCTAGTGATAATTAAAGTAAGGAAAAAAAAGTGAGAACAGAAATCATAAACTTGCATAAGATAAGTGTCATAATGCCAAGGAAAAGAAAAACCGCAAGAAATTTGTTACAAAGACATTTGATTCTCAATGTGATTCGGGAAAGCATGGAGCTTGTGAAAATATAAAGTATTGACCACAGCTTTGTCTTCCATGATTCCTCCAAGTTCGAATCTTCTGAAGCTGCTCCTCACCGGATCACAAAATAAAATATAAGACGACTTGGTATACGTGTCAGGTACATAAATAAACTCACCAGCATGAGTGATACCTCTTACGTACAAACAAGTATTCAAACTCTCATCTCTGTACCAAACAGGTGCAAGAAAGCCTTTACTCGACCGCTTGCGTTTCTCCGGATCTTCCAAAATGCGCAATGTCATTTTAGCATCCTTCTTAATCTCTCTTCTAACAAAAGCTATCCTCCCTTCGTAAGCTATGATCCGATATCATCATAACATCTGATGGTAACTGAATCATACCAACCTTTTCAGATCTGACATCAAAGCTCATTATAACCCAAACACTGGTACGATAAACATAGACTAAATAATATATAACCCCCTTGATGCATCGCCCATAAGTATGACTGTCAGAACGATGTGTAGGTTTAGTTTTGACTGTTCTCCATTTTTCTTGAGCAGATCCCAATGTTAACACCCGACACACATCAGAACATCTTCTAAATTACATTCAACCGGATCGTATCCTAAAAAGATGGTTAGATTTTCCCAGCTCATTCTAGGTTTGGATAAAGTTAATATCTGTCTCGTGCTAGGGTTACAAACTATCGGGGTTGCTGATTGTTGAAAGCAAAACAAGCCTTCGACAGATTCCGTAGGGGGTACGTTAGGATATAATGGGAATTTAAATTGATAAAGATCAAGACGTTGAGAACAAGAGTAAGACTTGTTCGAGGCCTGAAGTGAATGATGATGTTGTGGAATCAAGGAAACAAACAACTTGTCATATTCAGTGAAGCAAAGCAAAAGACTCGGCCGTGGGTACCTTGTTTCGAACAAGCTGATGAAATAAGGATCCTTGGCGATTGATAACCAAAGCTTCTACACGCAACGAAACCTCGCGACAGATTTCTCAGGCAGCCTTAAGAGTATCTCTGAGGTTAGATCCAGAGGAAATGACAAAGTTGATTGTGTTCTTTGTCTTTTGGAGACTTTTATCTTCTCTTTTTGTTGCTTTAACTTTGGTGAAAACGCTAATTTGTTCAGCCTTGTATTGATTTCCACCTTTTTTTTTTTTTTTTTGAACAACTAAAAAAATAGTTTCACCTTTTACAGCCTTGCATTGATTTCCACCTTTTTCCTACTAATCGTTACTAGAACTCTTGTTAGATTTCTTTTTTTTTTTTTGTTTTTTCATTTTATAAAAGAATATTTACACAATACGAAAATAGTTTCAATATTAACGGAAGGAAGATATGGTTGAGATTTCTATGGGATTATTGGAAGAACAATTCTTGTGAACCCATTCATTCACTTCCCCATAGCCCTCGGCAAAATACCCGGACCCGAAATTCAATTATTGAACCCGATCCGAAAAATCCGACCCGAATCCGTATCCGAAATAAGAAAAAACTCGAATAGGTTTAGGATTTCTGAAATTCGAATACCCGAACCCGATCGGGTTTTACCCGATATCCGATCAAAATCCGATCAAAAACTCGATGAGTTAAGAATTGTTTTGCATAGGTGACATTCACATGTGATTATTTTTGTTGTATCTTGTATCAAATTTTATCTATGAGTTCTACTATGTTTCAATTTCTATTGTATCTTGTATCAATTTATGTGGGTTTTTGGAATTGTTTGTTCGGTTGATCGATTTGCAAATCATGTGTTCTGCAATGTTATGTGTTCTATGGCTATTATCAATCATGTGTTCTGCAAATCATCTTGTATCAATTATTAAAAACGGATATGTGTTCTACACCCATAATTTGTTTTGACTTTATTCATCATTTGTTTTGACTTGTATGTGTTTTTGTCTTGTATTGTTGAGTAAAGCATGATTGGGTTCTGTTTTAGTTTAGCTTCATGTCTTGTATTGTTTTAGTTTGATCATTTGATTGGATTCTGTTTTAGTTTAATTTCATGTCTTGTATTGTTTTAGTTTGATCATTTGATTGGGTTCTGTTTTAGTTTAGCCTCTTGTTTCATGTGTGATCGATGGTTTTTTTTTTTTTTTGTGATCGATGGGTTTTGTTTGTTTTTGAGCTTCAATGTCTTGTATTGTTTTAGTTTGATCATTTGATTGGGTTCTATTTTAGTTTAGCTTCATGTCTTGTATTGTTTTAGTTTGATCATTTGATTGAGTTCTGTTTTAGTTTAGCTTCATGTTTCATGTGTGATCGATGGGTTTTTTTTGTGTGATCAATGGTGGTTTTGTTTGTGTGATCGACGGTGGTCTTTGATGTGTGATCGTTTAGTACTTGGTTTATTAAGACATGAATTAGTTTGTTTAAGAATCTTGTTATGTGGTTGTTTGAACAAGATTATGGTTTGAATTTTGCATTGGTCTTTTTTTGTTAATGGTTATTGATCAGTTTATTGAATGAAATTGAGTTTGGTTTACTTAATTTCGGATTGAGATCGGATACCCGATCCGATCCGAACCCGATGGGTGTTTATCCAAAATCCGACCCGAATATTAGAAATACCCGAATGGGTCTAGAACCCCTTAATCCGAAATACCCGAAAATCCGAAATACCCGACCCGAACCCGATCGGGTCACCCGAATGCCCAGGGCTACCTCCCCATATGTTAACCAATAAAAATTTGCCATGTCGCAATATACTTAAGAGATTTATTTTTAAGAAAAATCTAAAACTAAAAAAATCAAAATAAACAAACAACAAATAAATAAATAAAATCATTAATAAACGTAACCTAACACTGCGTTAACGGCGTCACAGTCTTTTCTTTTTAGGTTTTGACAAACAACTATAATGGCCATTGATATACCTTACCTTCTCTTCTTAATTAGCATGTTGTGTATATGTATTCAGAGGAGGACGTTTTTGGTTCGGTAAATTTGGATTTCAGAGGAGGAAACGTGAAGACATTCGTTAAGACATAACTGATACGACGATCCTTTTTTAATTTGATAAACTCATAATGTGAACTTCCAAACTGTGTACTCCAGATAAAACACTTACTATCTCCACCAAACTTCACACAAAAAAAAAAAAAAAAAGAATTCAGAGATAATCATTACCTATTTAGTTTTTTTTTTTTTGAATGAATGTTAAATTTTATTCAGATCAAAAAAATTCCTTTGTACAATGAATGCATCCTGTGTTTAAAAATGAGTTGAAAAAACTAATAAGAAATAAACTAAACACGTGATTGAAGCCAGACTTGGAGCCCATCCTTCAGCTTGTGAGGAGTGAGGCTTTGAAGAGAAAGCAGCCTGTTGCGTACTATGCGATCAAGAGTCCGGGTAAGCTGAGCCGCATAAGTGGGATGCTCCCCATGCCGTCTTTTGTTTCTCTCGCACCAGATGGTGTGGATTGCAGCCTGAAAAATGAAACGCAGAAGAAAGCGAGTAGCACCATTGAAAACAGAGGAGGAGAGAAGCGGAAGTAACTGGTTGAATTGAGAGGTGTAGTGATGACGGAGGAGATTGCGAGTTAGCCCCGCCCAAATCCAAGAGGAGTAAGAACAGCCAAAAAAGAGATGCTCTAAGGTCTCCAACGGAGCTTGGCAAAAACCACAGGACGTGGCAACACCTCTATTCCATAACACCATACGATCTCTTGTTGTAAGACGATTCTTGACTGCCAGCCAAAGCATAAAAGAGAATTTGGGAACAGCTCCAACATACCAGACCACTTTGAACCAAGGAACCCGCGGCTTTGGTTGCCGGATCTGCAACCATGTGTCTGAGGACGAAAATTGAGGGAGGAGCTTACCAGTGGAGTGGCGCCATAAGGCGACATCCATGGCCGGAGGGGAAGCTCGCGATGTGTTACTAGTGCGAAGCTGGTCAATCTCTGATTCAATATCATTTAGAAACTGATCACGATGAGTGCGTCTACGGTAAGACGCAAGGACTGAGGCTACCGTGGCGGCGGCAGAGATACCAAGAGAGATAAAACCCCGATTGCCAGAATGTCAAACAACCTTCCAAGCGGACACCAGTGATCGTACCAGAAAGATGTTTGCTGACCATTATGAACAGCCACAGAGGAAAAAAATCTTAGCCTGAGGTCTAAACTTCAAAAGTTTCCTCCACATCCAACTACCCTGAGTGGTGTTAGCAGGGATCGACCAAAAAGAAGCAGAGCGGAGCAGTTCACGCTTCACCCAGTTAACCCATAAAGATGTGTTACAAGAAACAAGCCGCCAGATAAGTTTGAAACAGCTCACGTTATTAGCCTCTACTAACGACCGCAAGCCTAGACCACCCTCTGACTTGGGTAAGCAGACGTCGATCCATGCAACTTTAATTTTCCTGGTACTGAGCTCCGGACCTGACCAAAGAAACGCAGAGCAAATGCGTTCAATCTCTTGAACACACGCACTAGGCATCCTAAACGCAGAGATCCACAAATTCGTGAGACTGGATATCACAGACTGCAACAGCTGCAACCAGCCTGCAAACGAGAGAAACCGACTCTGCCAAGAGCCTATTCGGCTGCGAATCTTTTCAATAAGAGGGAGACAGTCAGAGAGAGACATCCGTTTAGTGAGCAGAGGAAGACCCAGGTACCGGACCGGCAAAGTGCCACTAGCAAAAGGAAATTGAGCTAAAACCGCCTGACGCGTATTAGGAGAGACACCAGCCAAGAATAAAGTGGACTTTGGTAGACTGATACTTAGTCCCAAAGCTGCTTCAAATTCCCGAAAAACCTCCAGAATGCCCTCCATCGAGGAAATCTCACCATCAGAGAAGACCATAATGTCATCCGCAAAACAAAGATGGGTTAAACCAAGGCCCCTACAACGAGGGTGATAACCAAACTTCCTGTCAACAGCTGCGTTATCCAACAAAGAAGAGAGTACATTCATACACATCACAAACAAGTATGGGGATAGAGAGCATCCTTGCCTCAGCCCTCTTGTACTCTTAAAAACCCCAGCCAACTCCCCGTTTATCTGAACAGAAAAAGAAGCCGAAGTGACACAGAGGCAAATCCAATGAGTAAACTGCTCCGGAAGGTTCAAAGCGTCAAGAACATTAAACAGAAATTGCCACTGCACCGAATCAAACGCTTTGGATATATCAATCTTCATCGCACAACGAGAGGACACATCCTCCTTGTGATAATCCTTTACCAACTCAGTAGCAAGCAATAAATTCTCCATCAGAAGCCTATCTTTAATAAACGCTGATTGGTTTGGAGCTATAAAACTAGGGAGGATTGTCTGCAAGCGATCCGCTAAAAGCTTAGAGATGAGCTTGTAAATGACATTACAGCAAGAAATCGGCCTATAATCCTTCATCTCACAAGCGTCCTGGACCTTTGGTATAAGTGCTAAAATTGTCGCATTCACACCAGTTGGAAGGAAACCAAACTGGAAAAAAGATTGAACCGCATTGGTGAGATCAGCGCCAACAACAGGCCAAGCAGCTTGGAAAAACTCAACAGTGAACCCATCAGGGCCAGGAGACTTATTCAGAGGCATCGAGAAGAGAACCCGCTTCACCTCCTCCTCTGATACCGCCAAGAGCAACTGAGACTGATCTTCAGGAGTGCATCGGAATGGCAGTACGCGACGAAGAGTCTCCACTGACATCCCTATGAACTCCATGGGAGTGGTAGTTAACAACTGACTGAAAAATCTAACACCCTCAGCTTTAATGTCCTCCAGCTTTGTGAGAGAGACACCATGTGGATCCATCACCTCATGAATCAATTTCTGAGCCAAACGCTCTCTAATGGCATTATAGAAGGCCTTATTATTTTTGTCTCCCACTTGCAGCCAATGAAACTTAGAACGCTGTCGTAGATAAGCTTCTTCAAGCGCAGACACTCTATCCCAGCGAGTCAATGCAACAGATTCAGCCATGGTGGCCAGTGGTGAAGGGGTGGATAAAGAGACTAGCTGCTTTGCACACAGATCCTCATAAGCATCAGCTGCTCGACCAGAAATATTTGACAACTTGGTACGACCAAGCTCACGGAGAGAAGGCTTCAAACCCTTGAGCTTCTTTGATAGACGAAACAAAGCCGAGGTAGATGGGTACAAATCTGGCGAGGACTGCCAATAGTCTTCCAACAAAGGCAAGAATTCATCCTGAGTAGCCATCACATTCGTGAACTTAAAAGGGCTCTTTGGTTTATGAACTGTGGGGTCCAAATAAATCTTCCCACGAAGATGATCTGAGCACCCGCCCGACTCCATCACATAGTAAGAAAGAGGATAAATGGTAGACCATTGCGCATTGTGCAAAACTCTATCTAACTTCTTGCAAATGAGACCACTGTCACGTTTATTTGACCATGTGAAGCCCGGACCGTGAACCTTCAGCTCAAGGAAAAAACAATATCTAATCACTTCCTGGAAATCTCGCATCCCCGAAGTCACAAAGGGAGTCATATCACTATTCGAGTGGTCAGATATGTCGACCGTTTCATTAAAATCACCAAAGACAAGCCACACCTTACCGTGAAGCAGAGCGAGATCTTGCTGTTGCTTAAGGTCGTGCCAAAGTTCCTGTCTCTCCTCCGCAATGTTAAAAGCATAAACAAATGAACACCAAAATTACTCAGTACTACCCGGAAGCTGCACCTCACAAGTAATAACTTGACCACTATTGTACAAAACCCTCATCTTGGTATGAGGGTCACTCAACACCCATATTCTGCCCAATCTACTAAACTCATAATTAGAGATTAGATTCCAATTACCAAAAGTCCTCCGCATTACTCTACCAACCCTGTGCTCTTTAATCTTCGTTTCAACAACACAACCAAAAAGAAAACCTTGGCGCCAAACCCATTCTCTGATAACATTCTGCTTACTTAACTTATTTAAACCACGAATGTTCCAGAGGAAACCAGACATGATCAGTGGAGTTTGGGGTTCCGCTTTGTTGAGGTGCGAGAGGCAGTATCCTTCGCAGACTGAGCGGTTTCTGAAAGATATTTATGTGAACTCTTTGAGTTACGGGGCAAGTTCGGCCTTTGAGGAGCAGTTGTGGAGCCTTGCTTCAGCTCCACTGCCTTCACCACTACTGGTGGTGCCCCCGATGAAACCAGAGGCCGCGCAGTGTGGACAACTGCAGAATTCTCCACTTCTGGAACAAACTCACCCTCCTCAGCAGCATCCCTGAGAGCATCGAACCGAGTAGGAGAGTCAATTCGAGCTTGACTAAACTCGAGTTTCTTACTAGCAGAGTGGGAAACACAACCCCCAGAACCTCTTACTTCTGTCCATTCGGCCGCAGTATCTGTAATATCTCCATTGACGACAGTGTCAACAACATCCTGTTGCATCACCACTGATGTATCCAACGCTGCTTCACCTGAACCCTGTAACTTGTTCACCACAGGACCAAGTTCAGAAGCACAAGGAGACCGGAGAACAACCTCCTTGGGTGCCGGAGCAGCGCCCACAGCCACTGTTGGAAATGCAACCACGGTTGGAGGTGTAGTCACCCCTTTTGATTGAGATCTCCCCAATTTGATAAGGCACCCCTCAACAGAGTGACCCCACTTCTGACATAACCCACAACGGTCAGGGAGCCATGGGTACTCATACTCAACACAAACTTCATGGCCTTTAATGCTGAAAAAACATTTCCTTGGTAACTCCACTGAAAGATCTACCTCAACAAAAACCTTTGCTTCTTCGAAATCAGTTACCAGCTCAGTATCCTGATGCAGCCGCTTAGGTTCACCAACCGGACTAGCTAAGTAGCTGAGACCCTTCCACGTGAACAACGAATGGGGAACATCTTTGATGATAACCTAGAGAGACATTGACGTAATCGAAGGTTGGGCTTCCTCCACAATAGGAGTCCACTTTGAAACAACCATTGGCAACCCACATATATTCCACATACCTCTTCGCAGAGCCCGCAACCTAGCCGAACCATTACGGATGCGAAACTTGACAGTAGTCGCATTGACACCAAACACATCAATCTTAATATTTTTGTCCCCCAAATTCCAAATTTTATTCACAATTACATGAATTTTGGCAACATGAAGAGCATCCGAAGGAAATCGACCAATAAGAAAATCCTCCCACAGAGGGATTGAATCCTCAAGCACAGCATCTGGAACCTCCACTGTAGCTTTACCATCAATCACAGAGACCTCCACATCAAATTTAGATAGACTAGGCTTACTACCGAGAGCCTTCGCATAAGATTTTGGGACCGCAGCATCAACATTCAAAGCCACCCCTTCCTCACCCTGATTTTCAACCGGAGACGAAACCACTGGAACGTTCTCCACCATCACCCATACCACCAACGGCGGCTCACCGGGTAGCCGACGAAAACCCTAGACACCTTTGTAATCGCCCAAAAATCACCCTTGCTGACGTGGCAAAAATTACACAATCAAGAATGCGTAACAGTTTCTTTCATATATGGCGTTGCTTTTAATTCTGAGTAAAAGCAGACTTTAAATGATAAAAGTCAACCATATACCATCGTGAATCAAATTGAGATCGTAATTATGTTATAAAAAGAGAGTATGATCTATTAGACTCTTGAAGCAAACCAAACTTGGAAGCCGGTCTCGTAGTTCTTGTCTCCTATTCTCCAAATGGTAGATTGTTGATTTCGAACTTGCTTGTCTATAAATTTGACTAGGCTGCTGGTTTTGGGTCTTCAAACCACATCGTGGAAGGCAACCAGACCACCACAGAATTCAAACTTCAACCCGATGGTTTACTTAAACATATATAGCAATGAACGAGTCATGAGTTTTCTAATGGGTCTTCTTTCTTCCTGCATATAATTTGGTTGATGGTAGATATTTGGTTGAAGACTAATATGGTTTAAATTATTTATAATCTTAGGAGCTTGTGGAAGAAATTAGGATATACTTTGTACTATATGATCGAGCTGGTTATGGAGAGAGCAACCCAAATATGAAATGTTTGTCGAAGAGCGAAGCCTCCGATGTATAATGTAGACCTGTTCAAATATGGTTGTAGAACCAACATCGTCTCTTTTCCCTGTCTTCACGTTTCCTCCTCTGAATCCAAATTAACCGAAACAACAACGTCTTTCTCTGAATACATACACACACAAAAGAGGGTGGAGGGTGGGGATTGGAGAAGTTCATGCTGATTAAGAAGAGAAGGTAAGGTACATATCAATAGCCACTAGATATTATCCACGCAATGCGTGGTTGCATGCATAATGATTTTTATTATATTTTTGAATTTTTATAAAAACAATATTTTGTTCTTTTTTTCTAATCGAAAAATAGATTTTTTTTGGTTAAGATTGTATTATAGTAAAATAGTATTAAAAAAATTAGTAACTATGTATAAAAATATTATGTATAAATATTCCTCATTTCAATTTTTAAAGAAATATAAATAGAAGATATATATATACAACTATAAATATAGTTGACAAAAATAAAAAATATATGAAAATTTAACCAAAGCCAAAGACATTTTATCTTAAAAGATAAATAAATTAGTGGGAGAATGAAATTTATAATACTTATTGGGTTGGAGTTTGTAACACCCGCAAACCATTTTTGGTAGTTTGGTGAGGGTGTCGATCGACACCACAAGAGGTGTCGATCGACACTGGTTGTTTTCTGGTTCGACCGGATAGATTTAATTATCGATTTTTGGTCGGTTTGGTTTGAGGAGAACCATTAAACCGTGATATTTAAGTGGGGGGGGAGGAACGACCTAGGTCGTGTTTGGTGGTTGTCTAGCCGCTGAAAACAAAGATAAAGAGGGGAAAACATTGTTCTTGAGTTTTTGAGAGTTTTTGTGAGATCTTAAGGCTTTGTGGGTGAGATCTTGCTGTGGGAGTGAGGATTCAAGGCTAGGAACGTGTGAGAAGCTTGCTGGGGGTGTGGATTCATCCATTGTTGGTGAGAAACTTCCTGCAAAGAGGTGAGTGCATGACCATGGCTAATCTAAGCCCTTGATTTCATTGTTCTTGCTTGTTTGTTGTTGTTTTGTGTGTTGTTCTTGCTGGGATTGGTTGCTAAAGGTTCCTATGGACGTATTTGGCTTGGGTTATGAGTATTGAGCGATTTGGAGGAGGTTGGGAGCGAGATTTGACTCTCGGCTTCGAGCGGATCGCGGTTGCAGAGGGAGTGTCGATCGACACCACTTCGTGTCGGTCGACACCAGCAAATTGGGCATCGATCGACACTGTGGGTAGTGTCGGTCGACACCAAGGCCAGTGTCGGTCGACAGTTGGCTGGTGCCGGTCGAGACCTCCCTTCCAGCGAGACGATGTTTGATTTTCTGGTTTGTTTGTTTTGTTTGTTGTTTGTTTGGAACATTGGAATCACTGTTGCTTGTGTGTATAGCCCAGTAGATGGGAAGATTGCCTCACTGAGTGTTTATCAAATACTTATGCAGCTCAATTTGTGTTTGTGGTGCAGGTAAAGGCAAAGTGTGATCGTGGAATCAAGGAAATGAAGAGGAGGATGTTCTACGGACTCGATTAGATGTTGTCTGGCATTGCTAGGTTGCTAGAGTTGAGTCATTAGAAACATTGCTAGGTTGCGGGTTCCATGTATTCTGGTGATTGGTTATTTGAATATTGGCTATGTCTTGAATTATTGGTTATTTATATTTATTGGTTATTTATTGGTTATTGGTATTGTTATTCCGCTGTTGAATTTGATTGTGGTTAGGTGGCTAGTGGGTATGGGACCACTAGTTGTAGTTTATTTATTATATTATTTATTATATTTATTATTTATTATTAAAAAAAAACGGGTCAGGTCGTTTCAGTTTGGTATCAGAGCCCTTACGGTTCTAAGTTTGGGTTCACTAGGCTTTGTGCTGTAGATGTTTGGGATTTGCATGCTTTGATTGATTATGTGAGTTAGTCAATTGTGTGTGGCATGGAGTCCTAGAACATCCTCTTCGAGCCTACTGAGTGATTCCACGGTGAGTTTATGTTTTCTGTGTTATAATAGAAATTTTTGCTTAGTCTTCTGTTCATGGTAGTGCATATGGCTAGAGATGGTGCTGTTGCTGGTCGTGGTCGTGGACGCGGACGTGGTCGTGGTAGGGGCAGAGGCCCAATGGTTAGCGAATCAGAGGACCAGAGTGTGACAGCTGAGAGTGTTGGCGAGTCGCAGGGTGTCCTGGAGGATTCCGTGAGTGTGGCCGGAGGAGGCGGTGTTGATGCTCCAATGGTCGGTGATGCTAGGGTCCCGGGTGTGGGAGCCCCAGCGGGTGGAGTCCCTGGTGTTGATCTTGCGGGCTTGTTAGCATAGTTGTTAGAGCAGTTGCCAGCTGGGGTACCGGCTCAGGCTCAGGTTGTGCCGCCAGTGGTGGCGGAGGAACGGTAGCCAGTGGCTGCGGATGCAGAAGCACATGGATGTTATTTGTCCATGCTCAGGGAGATGACGTGTCTCGGGACTGAGCGGTTTTTAGGTGGTACCGACCCTACTGTTGCAGATGCGTGGAGGGCGAGTGTGGAACGTAACTTCCAGACTCTGAGATGCCCTGAGGAGTTTTGGGTGGACATAGGGGTCCACCATTTGACTGGTGATGCTCAGGTGTGGTGGAGTTCAGTGGCTGTTAGGAGGGTGCAGCGGGAGATGACTTGGGCTGACTTCGTGCAGGAGTTCAACCGCAAGTACTTTCCGAGAGAGGCTCTGGACCGCATAGAGGTGCAGTTCTTGCAGTTGTCTCAGGAGACACGGTCAGTACGGGAGCTGGATTTGAAGTTCAGTCGACTTCTGCGTTATGGGGGTCGGGCTTTGGAGTATGAGGAGGCCCAGATCAGGAGGTTTATGAGGGCTCTTCGTGATGACTTTAGGGTTTACTGTAGGGGACGGAGCTATGCTTCGCGTGCAGAGCTGGTTGAGGCTGCAGCAAAGATCGAGGGGGACATCCGGGCACAGTCAGTGGCGGTTAGTCCAGCAGTTCAGCCTAGTAGGGGTCAGCAACATGGAGGTTCTAGCAAGGGCGGCAAGCCTGCGCAGAGAACCAAGAGGAGGTGGGAGACTACGCAGAGATCGAGTGGTGCGAGTTGCTTCGGATGTGGGAGCAGGGATCACAAGGTTGCTAGTTGTCCCAAGAGGAGTGCTCCGACGACAGCGGCTCGTGTATGTTATCATTGCAGGGAGCCAGGGCACATCAAGCCCTATTATCCCAAGTTGCAGCTGGTAGCAGTGGCAGCGTTGCCGCAGGTGCAGCCGGGAGGGCAGTAGGTGGCACGGATTTAGCAGGCGCCACGGGTTTACACGATGGTCGAGCCTGGTGGAACCAGTGCCGGAGCGATCACAGGTAGAACTTCTGGTACTTAACTTTGTGGTTTGCTGTAATTTAGATTTTATGTTTTTCTAGTGATAAAGTGTTAGGTTCTCAACACATGAGGTTTGTGTAGGGACTTTGTTCGTGGGCGGGTTTAAGTCCCATGTTATGTTTGATTCAGGAGCTACTCATAGCTTCATTACTCCGGAGTGTGCAGAGAGTGCAGATACTAGAGAAGATCCCGGGGAGCGTACGAGGGTTGTCAGAGTTGCGGGAGGCAAGTTTCTGAGGGTTTTTGGCCTGGCAAAGGAAGTTGATATTCAGGTTGCAGGAGAGTCGTGGCCTGCGGAATTGCTTATCAGTCCGGTGGAGTTGTATGATGTTATTCTCGGGATGGATTGGTTGCATCGGTATAAGGTGCATTTGGATTGCTTTCGGGGTAGAGTAGAGTTTGAGCTTCCAGGAGGGAAGTTGGTTTTTGAGGGAGTTAGACCGACTTCGGAGAGTCTAGTGATCTTGGCCATCCAGGCTGGGAAGATGATCGAGAAGGGCCGTGAGGCTTATTTGGTTACTATTTCGATGCCAGAGTCAGTGGGGAAGTCTACGGTTAGCGGTATTCCGGTAGTGGAGGAGATTGAGGATGTGTTTCAGTCATTGCAGGGATTACCACCATCTCGGTCGGATCCTTTTACTATTGAACTGGAACCGGGGACGACACCGTTATCCAAGGCTCCTTACAGGATGACTCCAGCAGAGATGGCAGAGCTGAAGAAACAGCTAGAGGATTTGTTGAGTAAGGGATTCATCCATCCTAGTGTATCACCGTGGGGAGCGCCGATGTTATTTGTTAAGAAGAAGGATGGGAGTTTCCGGTTGTGTATTGATTACCGGGGTTTAAACCGGGTCACTGTGAAGAACAAGTACCCTCTTCCCAAGATCGATGAGTTGTTGGATCAGTTAAGGAGTGCTACTTGGTTCTCCAAGGTAGATCTGGCGTCGGGTTATCATCAGATACCGATAGATGAGGCAGATGTGAGGAAGACTGCATTCAGGACAAGGTATGGGCACTATGAGTTTGTGGTGATGCCTTTTGGGTTGACTAACGTGCCAGCAGCGTTTATGAGGTTGATGAACAGCGTGTTTCAGGAGTTTCTAGATGTGTCTGTCATCATCTTCATCGACAATATCCTGGTATATTCTAAGAGTCCTGAGGAGCATGCAGTGCATTTGAGGGCAGTTTTGGAGAAGTTGCGGGAGCAAAAGTTGTTTGCTAAGTTGAGCAAGTGTAGTTTCTGGCAGCGCAAGATGGGATTTTTGGGTCACATTGTTTCTGCAGATGGAGTTTCTGTAGATCTGGAGAAGATTCAGGCTATCAGAGATTGGCCTAGACCACAGAATGCCACAGAGGTCAGGAGTTTCCTTGGGTTGGCAGGGTATTACAGAAGATTTGTGCAGGGCTTTGCGAGCAGAGCACGTCCTATGACTAAGTTGACTGGGAAGGATGTTCCTTTTGACTGGTCACAGGAGTGTGAGGAAGGCTTTGCAAGCCTTAAGGAGATGTTGACTACTACGCCAGTGTTAGCTTTGCCAGAGCAGGGGGAACCCTATGTGGTTTATACTGATGCATCCACAGTTGGTTTGGGGTGTGTGCTGATGCAGCATGGGAAGGTGATTGCCTACGCTTCGCGACAGTTGCGGAAGCATGAGGACAACTATCCTACTCATGATTTGGAGATGGCTGCTGTAGTTTTTGCCCTGAAGATTTGGAGATCCTATCTTTATGGTGCAAAAGTACAGGTGTTTACAGATCATAAGAGCCTGAAGTATATATTCACTTAGCCTGAGTTGAACTTGAGGCAGAGGCGGTGGATGGAGCTTGTGGCGGACTATGATTTAGAGATAGCTTATCACCATGGTACGACTAACTTGGTTGCAGATGCTCTGAGTCGGAAGAGGGTAGCTTCGGCTCAGGAGCGGCAGATGGAGACTCTGGTAGGAGAGATTAGTGCATTGAACTTGTGTGCTATTTCTTAGGAACCGTTGGGTTTGGTGGCGGCTGATAGAGCAGACCTTCTGAGTAGGATGCGGTTGGCTCAGGAGAGGGATTTGGGGTTGGTGAATGCCTCTAAGGCTGTGGATACAGAGTATCAGGTCTCAGATAATGGTACTATTTTGGTGCACGGGCGGATTTGTGTGCCCAAGGATGAGGAGTTGAGACAGGAGATCCTAAGTGAGGCTCATTCGAGCAAGTTTTCTATTCATTCAGGAGCGACTAAGATGTACCGTGACCTCAAGAGGTACTATCACTGGGTCGGGATGAAGAAAGATGTGGCTAGTTGGGTCTCGAGGTGCGATGTGTGTCAGCTAGTGAAGGCTGAGCATCAGGTTCCAGGCGGGTTGCTGAAGAGTCTTCCCATTCCAGAGTGGAAGTGGGTTATGATCACAATGGATTTTGTGGTAGGATTGCCGGTGTCTCGGACTTTTGATGCTATTTTGGTCATTGTGGACCGGTTGACCAAGTCGGCACATTTTCTGGCTATCAAGAAGACTGATGGAGCAGCGATCTTAGCTAAGAAATTTGTGAAGGAGATAGTCAGGTTGCATGGGGTGCCAGCAAGTATAGTGTCTGATAGGATCCTAAGTTCACTTCGGTGTTCTGGAAGGTATTTCAGGCAGAGATGGGCACTAAGGTGCATATGAGTACAGCTTATCATCCCCAGACAGATGGACAGTCAGAGAGGACGATCCAGACGTTGGAGGATTTGCTGAGGATGAGTGTGTTGGATTGGGGTGGCCATTTGGTGGATCACCTGTGTTTGGCAGAGTTTGCCTATAACAACAGTTATCATGCGAGTATTGGGATGACTCCTTATGAGGCTTTGTATGGGAGGCAGTGTCGTACACCGTTGTGTTGGACTCATGTGAGGGAGAGGAGCATATATGGTGCTAGTTTTGTTCAGGAGACCTCAGAGAAGATTCGAGTTCTCAAGCTGAACATGAAGGAAGCCCAGGATAGGCAGAGGAGTTATGCTGATAAGAAGAGGAAAGAAGTTGAGTTCATGGTGGGAGACAGAGTGTACCTCAAGATGGCCATGTTGCGGGGTCCAAACAGGTCATTGACAGAGACTAAGTTGATTGAGCGGGTGGGATCCGTGGCATATAGGCTGGAGTTGCCTGAGGTTATGCGTGCGTTCCACAAGGTTTTCCATGTGTCGATGTTGCGGAAGTGTCTCCGCGAGGATTATCAGTTGTTGGCTAAAATTCCTGAGGATCTTCAGCCTAACCTGACGTTAGAGGCGAGACCAGTGAGGGTTCTCGAGAGGAGGACCAAGGAACTTCGGAAGAAAAAGGTTCCTTTGATGAGAGTCCTATGGGACTGTGATGGTGTGGAGGAGCAGACTTGGGAGCCAGAGGCGAGGATGAAGGCAAGGTTTAAGAAGTGGTACGAGAAGCAAGCCGCGACTTGAGCTTGTCTAGCTTGGTCCCATCTGTAATCCGTGGCTGGAGCGGGAATGGAGTATTCCAGCCCATCTCTCTTGTTACTCGGTCGCTTGGGGTGGTTGGTTGTGCGACTCAGTAACAAGATGAGGTGGTGCTCGGGTACGAAGTTTCCGTGAGGCGGAGTTTTTGGAGGAAAGTTTCCTGAGATAGAAGGTTCTAATTATGGAAAGTTTCCAGAAGTGGAAAGTCTAAAAATGGAAATTTTTATGGGAGTTAGAATTAGTCGATTTTTTTAGCGGTTGTGAGCCTTGGAGGGGCTCGTGTGGCCTTCGTGGCGGACTTTTGAGTCAGTGTGCCGTGTGTGGTGGCCTTTTGAGACATTGTGTGGCCTTTGTGGCGGGATGTTTAGCCTTTTGTGTGGCCTTGGTGGCGGGTTGTTTAGCCAGTTGTGTGGCCTTTGTGGCGGGCTGTTAGCCAATTGTGTGGCCTTGTGGCGGGCTGTTTAGCCAATGTGCCTGTTGAGGCGATCCTTCGGGATGTATGGTCTTTGTGATGGTCCTTCGGGATGAGTGGTCTTGGTGGCGGTCCTTCGGGACGAGTGGCCTTAGTGGTGGTCCTTCTGGACAAGTGGTCTTGGTGACGGTCCTTTGGGACGAGTGGCCTTGGTGGCGGTCTTGTTGAGAATATTTGTTTGGCCTTGGTGGCGGTCCTGTTTAGGACATTTGTTTGGCCTTGATGACGGTCCTGTTTAGGACATTTGAGTTGCCTTGGTGGCGGTCCTGTTTAGGACATTTGTTGGCCTTTGGGGCATGTATATGATCGTTGTGTGGTCATGAGGTATTCCAGTGAGGGGATATGTGGTTGGTAGGACATTGCATGCAGACTTAGGTCTGATGAGGAGCCAATAAAACTCAAGGTTTAGGCCTATGAGTAAAGGAAATCCAAAAGTCGAGAGCAAATGACGCCTGGAGCGTGAGTCTATCGCATAGAGGTGACCTTCTGTAGATCGGTCGGAGGGATGCGGGCTGTGGAGACGGTTGCACGGGAATCCTTGGCTGATGGTTGTTCGAATTCAAGGACGAAACTAGATTGGTGGGGGAGAATTGTAACACCCGCAAACCATTTTTGGTAGTTTGGTGAGGGTGTCGATCGACACCACAGGAGGTGTCGATCGACACTGGTTGTCTTCTGCTTCGACCTCGATTTAATTATCGATTTTTGGTCGGTTTGGTTTGAGGAGAACCATTAAACCGTGATATTTAAGTGGGGGAACGACCTAGGTCGTGTTTGGTGGTTGTCTAGCCGCTGAAAACAAAGAGAAAGAGGGGAAAACATTGTTCTTGAGTTTTTGTGAGATTTCAAGGCTTTGTGGGTGAGATCTTGTTGTGAGAGTGAGGATTCAAGGCTAGGAACGTGTGAGAAGCTTGATGGGAGTGTGGATTCGTCCATTGTTGGTGAGAAACGTCCTGCAAAGAGGTGAGTGCATGACCATGGCTAATATAAGCCTTTGATTTCCTTGTTCTTGCTTGTTTGTTGTTGTTTTGTGTGTTGTTCTTGCTGGGATTGGTTGCTACGGGTTCCTATGGACGTATTTAGCTTGGGTTATGAGTATTGAGCAATTTGGAGGAGGTTGGGAGCGAGATTTGAATCTCAGCTTCGAGCGGATCGCGATTGCAGAGGGAGTGTCGATCGACACCACTTCGTGTCGGTCGACACCACTTCGTGTCGGTCGACACCAGCAAATTGGGCATCGATCGACACTGTGGGGTAGTGTCGGTCGACACCAAGGCCAGTGTCGGTCGACACTTGGCAGGGGTCGGTCGACACCTCCCTTCCAGCGAGACGTTGTTTGATTTCCTTGTTTGTTTGTTTTGTTTGTTGTTTGTTTGGAACATTGGAATCACTGTTGCTTGTGTGTATAGCCCAGTAGATGGGAGGATTACCTCACTGAGTGTTTATCAAATACTCATGCATCTCAATTTGTGTTTGTGGTGCAAGTAAAGACAAAGTGTGATCGTGGAATCAAGGCAATGAAGAGGAGGATGTTCTAGGGACTCGATTGGATGTTGTCTGGCGTTTGCTAGGTTGCTAGAGTTGAGTCATTAGAAACATTGCTAGGTTGCGGGTTCCATGTTTTCTGGTGATTGGTTATTTGGATATTGGCTATGTCTTGAATTATTGGTTATTTATTGGTTATTGAGATTGTTATTCCGCTGTTGAATGTGATTGTGGTTAGGTGGTTATTGGGTATAAGACCACTAGTTGTAGTTTATTTATTATATTATTTATTCTACTTATTATTTATTATTAAAAAAAACGGGCCAGGTCGTTTTAGAGTTATATTTGAGTTAAATGTAGATATACACATAACATTAAATGTGAGTTTATTAGAAATATATTTTTAATTTGTTTTTTTTTTTTTTTTATAAAAGGAACACCAAATGACCCAATGAAATTTTATACGTACACATGATTTGTTATTTTTTTGTTGATATAAACTCATACAAAAATATTTAAATTCATATTACTTTTTAAGTGTTAAACTAAATTAGTTTTCTTATAACATCATATAAACTTCAATTTAAATAATTTTTTAAAATCCCAAGGAAAAATTCTAGCTTTTTAATTTTTTTCTTTTTTAATTTTCAATCATCAATTTAAATTCTAGTGCTAGATTACATAAGAATAATTTCATCTTTAGAGAGTTTAATTAGGTGGTGTATCTTAAAAATTATACTCTTTTCTATATTTTACTCTATTTAAATTTTTGAATGTTAGAAAAGAATAGAGAATTAGACATTGATCTTTTCAAATATAGTAGAAGAATATTAAAAATGATTACTTATAAGATGATAATCTAAAATCACTACAAGAAAACACGATTTTTGAGAGGAAAAGTTGCGACGGAGGACAGCTCTCGCAAATTTAGGGTGGATTTGCGACGAAGGTACGAGAAAACAATATACCTAGCAAATCCCTCGCAAAATTTGCGAGGAAGTCAGTCGTCGCAAATCCACTGCGCAATTGCGAGGCATTTACGACTAATTTGCAGGAGATGTCACATTCCTCGCAAATCACTCGCAAAATTGCGACGCATTTGCGAAAACAGAATCAATAGCAAATTTGCTACGGACATGCGAGTGAATTGTGATAGCCATAGCAAATAAATTGCAAAATTAGGAAATTACTTTTTTATATATATTACAAAATTGGTATAATTATTCTGAAATAAATTTCAATGTTTTCATATATAAGATGAATTATTCTGAAATACATTAGTATTAATGATTAAAGAGTTGATAGAAAAGAGTATGATGAGACATTAAACCTTATAATATACTTGAAAGTTAATTTTACTAACTTTTCAAATTATTTTGATGGTTTTTATAAATTAAATATACATGGTTGCGACAAATTTGCGACTGATTTGCTAGAAAATAGCAAATTAGTCGCAATTCCATCGCAAATTGCGTAAATCATAGCAATTCCCTCGCAATTACAACTTCAAACCCTAAACCCTAAACCCTAAACCCTAAACCCTAAAGACTAATTACATTAATATTAATGATTAAAAAGATGAATCCAAGACTTATAATCAAAGATAGGGCAGTGCAACACAAAATATTTGGAGAATTGGACAATTTTTTGGAATATTTGTCAAATATATGTCTCAATGTAATGAACATATAGGAAGATAGTTAGAAGATAGTTAATGATTAGAGGAAGATGCAAAATTGGACAATTTACGACAAATATTTGATGATAGAAAAGAGAATGATGAGCCTATTGGACCTTATAATATACTTGAAAGTTTATTTGACTTATTTTTTTAAACCATTTTTGATGGTTTTTATAAATTAGATATTCAAGGTTTGCGACAAATTTGCGAGGGACTTGCTAGTTGTATAGCAAATTACTCGCAAATCCATCGTAAATTTCACCAGTCATAGCAAATCCCTCGCAATTTAAACCCTTGAACCTAAACCCTTAAGACTAATGACATTACTATTAATGATTAAAAAGATGAATCCAAGATTTATAATCAAAGATAGGGCACAAATGACAATTTCAAAACCTAAACCCTAAATTACTCGCAAATTCATCGCAAATATCTCAGTCCATAGCAATTCCCTCGCAAAATCTGAAAAATATTCTTTACATATTTTAATACGTTTGCTAGGGATTTGCGTGGGACCCTAGCTAATCCCTCGCAAAAGTTGCGAGGGACTTGCGACGCAGCGTTTTTCTATATAAATGGAAAACCTAGTTTGAGCGAAGCTCAAACCCTTCGCAGCCGACAAACCCTAAGTCTCTTCTTCTACTTCTTCCGATTTCTTTCTTCTCCGGTTGTTTTCTTCTCCGGTTTTCGACTCCTCCGCCTCTCCCTTATCCAAGTCTACTCCTCCTCATCTCCCTATCCAAGTCTTCTCCGGTTTTCGACTCCTCCACCTACTCCCTTATCAAAGGTTTTTATTAGGGTTCTTATTCGATTTTGATTTTCATTTCGATGGTAGGGTTTAGGGATTTCAATTTTAGGGTTCTTATTCGATTTTGAATTTCAATTCGATTTTAGGATTTTAATTATGATCGATTTAGGGTTTTAATCTAGTTTGGTTTTAGGATTCTAATTTCGAGTTTAGGGTTCTTATTTCCTGTTCAATTTCAATTTTTGGGTTTCGATTTTAGGGTTTCAATTTTAGGGTTTTGATTTTAGGGTTTTGATTTTTTGATTCGATTTTGGTTTTAGTGTTTAGGTTTAATTTTAATTTTACATGATTCTTATTAGTTTTGATTTAAGGGTTTCTAATAATCTTCTCGAGACAATAACGTACTTATTTTTGTTTTTTTGTAGATGTTTTCTGGGAACGACTACACACAATTCCTCTCGCAGACTAATGCTCCAAGTCCATGCAGTGGTGGTTCTCGAGGGTCGTCATCGGGGGTTCAAGGTTCTCGACATGCAACCTCACAGCATAGGCCTCCGGCACCTGCTTCATCTCCACCCATTCGTACGCCTCCAACCGCGGCTGCATCTCAATCGATTGGTCCCGATGCAGCCACACCTTCATCTCCAGCCACTCCTACATCTTTGCCTCAACGTTTAAACAGTATGACGTTGGAGGAGTTACTCGAGAGTCCTGGCCGTCAAAATCTAACACGATTAGATCCAAACCGTTCACCAGGAACTCTCTGGTAAGAGAATGATTAACTTATTTCAATTTTAAATTTGCATTTTTAATTTTAGGATCAATAATTACATCAAAACAATTATGTTATCCCTAGGTTTTGTGATGATGGGAAGGTTGCAGCCACTGTCCGCAGCATCTTTGAAAGAGATTTCAAAGAGCCTCATGCTAATTGGTCACATACGCCACAGGCGGTCGTAGATCGTTGGTATGAAACTTTTGCGGTAAGTAATAGTTTAGTTTAGTTTAATCGTTGATATATAACTTATGTAGCTTGGATCAATACTAATATATTTTGTTTTCTTTTTACAAGCAAACATATTACTGGGACCGTTCTATAAACGGTAGAGTTAGACATGAGTTTGACAAGAAGTTGAAGGAGCGGATGTGTGATCAAGTGTGCCGGTGGAAGGGAAAGTGGAGGGAGAATGGTGATGATGCAAGGCCCCGATGGATTGATCCTCAAGTATGGGATGGACTAGTTAAGTATTGGCGTGATCCCGAATCAGAGGTAAAGAGTATGAACGGTCGTAAAGCTCGATATCATGATCCTGATGGCACTGGCATACATAAACACCGCTCAGGCCAAACCTCTTTTAAAGCTCGTGCCAGAAAACTTGTAAGTTTCTAAATTCTTACTATTACAAGTTACTACTTGTCTGTTAATTCTTAGAAGTTACAAGTTTCTAAATTCTCTGTTACTTCTTGTCTTTTTCTTACTAATGATCTTTGTCTTTTGTTTTACTTTGTGTTAGGCTGAGGTGACTGGTGAAAGCACTCCGGATTATCTACGTGTCCTAGAAGACACTCACAAAAAACCCGATGGGAGTTTTGTCGATGGAAAGTCAGAGCCCATCTTCAATGAAGTGTCATCAAAGATACAAGAGGATCAGTCTCAACTCTGTTCAGGGGATAACACAGAGAGTTCTGCTTCTGCTGGGTTGTCTGTGCATGCCAAGAACAAAATTTATGCCGAGGTAAACTTCTTTTTTATGTTAGATGTTGGATGTTGCCTTATTGTTTGAACGTTTTTGTTGTGTTAGTTTGTCTCGTATTTCTTATGTGTTGTTGTGTTAGTTTGTCTCGTATTTCTTATGTGTTGTTGTGTTGTTGTGTTAGTTTGTGTTGTTGTTGTTTTGAAAACTCTAAAGTTTGTCTTGTATGAGATTGGTCTTGATAGTTTGTCATAAGATTAGGATATGATACATTTGTGTTGTTGTGTCTGTTCTAGGATCCGAATCTTGTATGTCACTTGTTGGTTCTTTCAAATGAATATGAAAGTAATTGTTTGATTGTATTGATCGTAGGTTGCTCCGAGGAAGAAAATAGACTTTATGGAGTTGGTTCTCTGCAACATGAAGCATCTTCAGCCCATTTTGGACCATCGCTTCCACGTACTGAGGATCCGATTGTTCTTGCTTAGAAGCTCGCTGTCGCTGAAGCTACTCTCGCAACCCAAGCCACTACTCTCGCAACCCAAGCCACTCAAATTCAAGACAGTGCACAAAAGATGCATAGCTATGATGCATATTTTGACTACCTTGCCGGGAAGGATCCTGAGTTTGCTGCTAAGTTTGGAAGCAGGCTTGTTAACTCCGGCACAGGCACAGGCACAGGCACAACCAGTGGCACATATACATGAACCGGAACCAGGGTTTCCTCTCCATCACCCTCTTTTTAAGACAATTTGATATTAAGTACTAATGTTGATTTTGTTTTTTGGACATGGTTGTTGTTAAGACAATTTTTTGTTTCTTATTTTTTTTGTTTAGAAACAAAAAATTGTCTCGGCTAATATGTATGTTTGAATTTCATTTTATATTTTGATTAGAATTTCTATTTCTTATAAAATATTGTGAAAATATAAATATATAAATTTGAAAATCAAAAATACAAATATCAAAATGAAAAAAATTCTTAATTCTGTAGCAAATTTATGCTACGGATTTGCGATGATTACTAATTTGCTACGGATTTTGCGACAAAACACATATCTGGGTTTATAATTTTATTAAAACTTTGCAACGGAAACAACGTCGCAAGGATCTAGCAAATCTGCGAGGGATTTACGTCGACACATTTTGCAAGAGAAATGCGAGGAATGTTGTTCATCGCAATTTGCGAGTGTTTTGTGACGGATAAATATTCGTCGCAAAATTTGCGAGGAAAGTGCTACATGTATTAATTTGCGACACGCGATTAGCGAGGAATTGACGATCCTCGCAAATGCGTCGCTAACACCAGTTTGCGAGGGAAGAGCGACAAATCTTGCCATCGCAAATCACGTGTTTTCTTGTAGTGAATAGACAATGGAGATAAACTTTTTAAACATCAAAAACAATATATATATATATATATATATATATATATATATATATATATTACAAACTCCAAAAAGATAATATAGAATTAAGCTTTTACAATGATATTTGAATTGATTTTTTTAACCCATACAACAACAACAACAACAAATAACACAAAAACAAAACAAAAGAAAAAGATTTGAGATATAGTAGAAGAAGATGGGAGAATGAAAGAATGGGAGACTAAAGGAATAAGAAAATGAGTATTTATAAGAAGAGAAGTGATGGAAAATTACATTTAGAAAAATGAGAGTTACAATTCTAATTTATGATTTGTTTTAATACAATTGAGTGGAGAAATATAGTTAATGCATAATTTATATGATTTCAATTTTATAATGTGAGTTGAATGTGAAGATTAAATGTTTTTTAATTGTGATTTAATAGAAATATTTTGTTTGTTAAAGTTGAATTGCCAAATGGACCAATAAGGAGAGAGTGGAACATTACTTTTATATACATGATTATAGCTTTTCTTCAAAAACCTAAAAAGAAAAGACTGTGACGTTAACAGTGTTATCTTTATTAATGATTTATTTTTTTTATTCGTTGTTTGTTTATTTTTATTTTTTTAGGTTTAGTAGTTTCTAAAAAAATAAATCCCTTAAGTATATTGTAACATGGCACATTTATATTGGTTAAAATATGGGGGAGGTGAATATATGAGTTGAATCAACCCATATAACCCAAATTGTTTGGTTTGGTTTAAAACCGAACCGAACCAATAACCCAATGTGTTTTTTAAATTAATTACTAACATTATTAAATTTATAACTATGTGATCTTCTTACCTATTACCACTTGCATTTGGTTTCTATTTTATTTTATTTTAACTTTTCTAATAAAACTTAAATATAAATATAGATTTAATTATATTTAATATTAGGTATTTAATTTATTTTCCTAGCTTTTCCCATTTATTTGATTAATTAACTATTTCATAACCATAATCAATATTATTTTATTACATTAATTGAATTTTAAACCGAATTAAAACCAAACCAAACTAAACCCAAACCAAACCGAACTAAACATAAACCGACCTGAACACAAACCAAACCAAACTAACTTCGGTTGAGTTTGGTTAGAGTTTTACCAAAACCGAATAAACTGAACCGAAATGAACCCAAACCGAACACCAACTTAAACCGAAATGCCCACCCCTAGTTGAATCCAAGAATTGGTCCAAACTGAATTGCGAAAACTCTATGTTATTTTTAATAATCATTATTCACTTGATTTTTTTTTTCTAAAAATATAATTTACATTTTGAAGACCTTTCTATAAAAATGAATATGTCAGCTGGCTTATATATTATATACTAACTAGATAAGGACCCGCCTGATGTGTGAGTTTAAAGTTTTGTAAAATAAAATATAATTTAATAAAAATATATTAAAATTTGTTGTACGTTATTTATAAGTTTTATTTTTGCTATAATATACCGATTTATATCTATTTACAAATCTTTTATATATATTACCATTACCATTAAAAACATATTTTCTACACCTAAATATACTTGATGTTATAAATATATTTTTTTACTACCACCTAGAAAATGTTTGTATGAACACATCAAGCCAACTATTATATGTCTTTTTACTTTCACATTTGCATAGTACTTTTAATTATTAAAATTATTGGCTCAAAAAAGCATTTTTTACATAGTATACTAATCAATAATGTATCATCACAATAGTGTATGACCAACCATGGAGAGAACCTCGGCTCCGCCGTCGTCCCTTATGCAAAGAAACTTGCGTCCAACCTCCTCTACCATGGAGAGAACTTTGGCCACCCCTTCCTCCCTTGGGGAATAACCTTGCGTCCAACCTCCTATACCTTCTTCCCTTGGGAAGAAAACCTTGTGTCCAACCTCCTCCACCATAGAAAGAACCTCGGCTCTGCCTTCCTCATGTGTTGAGACAACATATTCACGTCTTTTAGCTATCTCAAAATGGCTTGTTCCGACAACCAATGAAACTAAAGACCTTTTTCTAACGTCACAAAATATTTTGATAGTAACTAATGTTAAATTTTCCATTGTATTTGTGCAAGTATCTTTGACACACCATGATGTAGCCTTTGTCTCTGGAATGCTCCGACTGCCACCTTTCTTAGTGAGCCCCATGTCCATTCCCAGTTCATGGGCCACCTTCTTCGGTGGGCCCCTCGTCTACTCCTGGACCACCCATATTTGGCGGCCAGTTTGTTACGTCCTAGGGACTTTAAATACTTGTTTACCGATCCTACAAATCACCATATTATCGACCCTTCCTCATAATACTTGTTTTGTCCTCACTCGTACAGTTACGATAATCACTTCCCGAAAAGTCACCCATACTGAAACTACTCTAGCTCAAGCACACTTAACTCAGGAGTTCTCTCAGAACCCTTGATCGAAAAGATAAGTGCACTTTGGTGACATAGGTTGCCAAATCAATTATTTTAAACCTATCCGCAAACCATGGTATCACAGTCTCCAAACTCCTATGGATCTATCAACAACAATTTATATTTTTCCAATCTATCTATCTATGTTTGTTGTAAGCTTGTTTTTGATTAGTTATTTTATCTAACTATTAGGTTGATGAGCTTCTACTCCTCCCTTTTTAGGATTGAATGAATGGTAAAAGTTATGTTTGCACAAAAAAGAGTCTATAAGCACCCAATCAAGGTTGAAAAATTAGAAAAAAATAAATTTGACATAAATAAAGAAATAATAGAAAATTTTAAGCACAATAATATATGAATCCCAAATAATTCAAAGGTGAAAAGATAAAATAAATAAAACAATCTAAAAATACTACATTAAATTTTAAAATACAGTATTAGAAAAGGAACACTCATATATTTTTGTTAAAAATTTAGCTTTCCATTAAAAAACTTTTACCAATATAAAACAATTTATGTTTATATAGAAGTGACTATTTACAAAATTTAGAATTAATAATTAACTGTATATTTTCTTTAATCCCATTTCTATTTTTTTGTAGAATTAATAACTTAAAATTAAAAATAAGTAAATAAAGCTATAATATCTTTATAAGTATTTAAGTTTCTTTTTTACTTTTTGTAATTTTTTGATAATTATATTTTTGCATTATTAATATTGTTTAAAACAGATTATTTTGGTTTATTTGTTGTAATGTCAAAATTTCAGGTTGATATAAACTTGACGCATGTCAAAATCTTGTTAATGGCTAACTTTCAAAACCCAACTTTATATAATACGATTTATTTTACCCGTAATAAATATTGTTTTTGTATTTTTATTGGCTTATTAGTGAAATAGTTTGTAACTCAGTACCACCAATGGTCGAGTAAAGGCTTTTTGCATCTATGGGCACATAGGTGAGGCTTGCGCACTTGCGCAGTTCATGTTTTATATTAGTGTTTCACTCTTAAATAACAAAGAAATGGTAACGTAGCGGGACAGAATCGAAGTAATGAATGAACTTGCATAAAATAAATGTTATTTTAAAAAAGAAGAAAAAAAACAAAAAAAACTTGTTACAAAGTCATTTGACTCGCAACGTAATTCGGGGAAGCATCGATCAGATAAATCCGTTCGTCTGTTACTCTATTATTGCGCCTAGATTTGTCTTCTGCGATTCCTTCAAGTGTGACTCTTTTACAGCTTTTTTTTCACCGAATCATAAAATAAAATAAAATCAGTATATTGAGACGTGGAGTATACGAAAATAAACTCACCAGACTGAGTGCAACCTTTTACTTTCAGAAACACACCTATGTGCCCCATAGATGCAAGAAAGCCTTTACTCGACCAGTTGTGTTTCTCTACATCTTCCGAAATGCAAATTGTAATTTTATCACCACCATCCCTCAAGCTCTCTGTTCTAACAAAAGCTAAACTCCCCTCAAAGCTATGAGAGGACACTTAAGAACATCCACATCCGATGGTAATTGAATCATACCAAACGTTTCAGATCTGACATCAAAGCTCATTAGAACCCAAACACGGGTACAATAAACGTAGGCTATATAATATATAACCCCCTTGATGCATCGCCCATAGGTATGACAGCGTGAACGATGTATAGGTTCAGTTTTGACTGTTCTCCATAAATTTTGAGCAGATCCCAATGTTAACACACGACACACATCAGAACTTCTTCCGTAAGGCATGCACATTACTTTGTGTTTACCTCCAACCGGATCGTATCCTAAAAAAACTGTTAGATTCTTCCAGCTCATTCTAGGTTTGGGTAAAGTTAAGACCTGTCTCGTGCTAGGGTTACAAACTATTGGCGTTGCTGATTCTTGAAAGCCCTTGGACAGATTCCGTAGGGGGTAAGTCATAATTTAATGGGAATTTGAAATGATAAAGATCAATAGGCTGAGAGCAAGAGTAAGACCTTTTAGAATGCTGAAGTGAATGATGATGTTGCGGAATCGAGGAAACAAACAACTTGTTATTTTCAATGAAGCTGGTTAAAAGACACGGCCGTGGGTACCGAATCTCGAACGAGTTGATGAAAGACGGATCCGTGGTGATTGATAACCAAAGCTTCGACACGCAACGGATCCTCGCAATAGATTTCTCAGGCAGCCTTAAGAGTATCTCTGAGGTTAGATCTATAGGAAAGTACCAAGTTAATTTTGGTCTTTTGAAGACTTTTCTCTCCATCTGTAGTACTCAAAACCCTAATTAATAGACTTTGGACCTTTTCTGTATATATATACACCAAAGGCTTTAGGTTATTTTTTATTTTTTCTTAATAATGATTTAATGTAATTAAGAATCTAAACATAATTCATTTTTGGATGATTCTAAATCGTGGATTTAATTCTCCTAATAATACCAATTTTCAAGATTCTCTTAATCTTGGATATATTCACCAGGCCGACCCTAAGGGCAAGTCCAGTGGTAATATTTAATTTCGAGACTCTTATATATTTGTTTTTTTTTAACAATATACTGTGTACTTTTTGTTTAGGGAGATTCTCAAAAATAGCACTATTTTAAGTTTTTGTTCCAAAACTAGCACACTTTCTTAATTGTACTTTTTAAATTGTTCCAAATTTAGCATAACTTTAATTTTAATTGAAAGAAATTATAAAATAAAAAGGGGAAAACGCAGCAATCGTAGTCCTAAAACCAAAACAATTCCAGATAAATTTGAGAGGCTCAGAGGAGGAGAGATAGAGCAACGAAGTGTACGTACGGAAAGAAGCGAGGATAGAGAGAGAAAGCGAGGATAGAGGAGGAAACAGTGATGAATTTTGAATGAAACAGCGAATGAAGTCGGAGATGATGCCACCACCGACGCCATTAATCGCAGATGGGAGTAAGAGTGGAAGAGAGAGAAGGGTATTCGATGGGGTTTTCCGATGGGGTTTATCTCAATGTTTTAACTCATCACTTCTCTCTCGCTGTAAAGCTTCTTCAATCTCAGAGTTTAAATTCACGGTAAGATCGATATTTTGGATTTCTCGATGTGAAGATTGATTCTAGATTTGATTCTTAAGTCTCATTGCTTTGTCCGATTGAAACTTATTTTGTGATTAACTTGCCTTTTTCATTTTCAAAAGTTTCTGCTTTTCATAGATAGGATAATTTGTGATTTGGGTCTCTCAATTTCCAAACTGGCGAGCCTACATTGTGTTAGTTATCTGGTAAGCTTCTCTTCCACCTTTTCTATGTTCATTAGATTTATTGATTTAACGAGTACTAGATTTTGGTTAAGTTTAGTTTAATTTTTGTAACTTGTACTTAGTGCAATCTGATTGATTTTTTTACTTGCTCATGTTTCATTATGTGTAGATCTTAAAGTAGATAGATGGCTTAACATAATTTCATGGTACTTTTACAGGTTCTGATTTCTTAAAATTGACTATGTTTGAACTCAAATGACTTTTTTTAGATTCTGATTTCAAGAAAAACATGTTTATTACATTTGTTTGTTATATTGTATTAAACGTAGTTACCTTTGTTTGTTTATCCAAGAGATAAGCTTATATATATCGTAGTTATTAGACTTAATTTATACATTAAGCTTATGTTTGTTTATACATTAAGATTGGTTTGCTGATTTGGTTAAATGTTTATCATGACTCATATTGCATTTATTTCTCTACTTTTGTTCTTCTAAAATCATAACTAAAATTGTTCTTAGGTTTACTCCATGTTAATTTATAGATACATGAGATGAATGGTTGTGTCATTCTTATTGACTTTACTGGTTTGAAAATTTAGGAAGAACTTTATAAAATTGTCTGAAGACAACATTGTAATCCTCTTGCTTATTGTTATGTAGTATCTATAATGTTCATAGCATTGAATTTGTTTGAAGTGCTTTTAACAAGGATCTTAAACACGAAATTCAAGAATTCAGGAAAGCTTATGTGAACTTCATGATAACCTTCATAATTTTTTTTTTCTTTTGCTTCTCTTTGATGTTTAGGGTTTTATTCTTCATGAAAATGGTTGTGTCATTCGGGAAAGATTGAATAATGAGAAGGATTCTTTCAAATTTAGGTGAGCTTTTGAACTTCTAACATTATTTAAATTCAGGACTAATTTCATTATAATTCATGAAGACTTTCCTGAACATATTTACTTATTTCAATTTTTATCACAGGATATGTGAGATTCTTTCATACAACTGTCGCATTGCCTAAGCTCCAGTTCAAGATAGGGAAGAGCCTTAACCAGATATCCATTGGCTTTTATTTAAGAAGATTGCTCCATCAAGAAGATTTTTTTTTATTTTTATATTGAGATGTAAAGATTTTATGTTAAAATTCTTTTTGGATGATGTATTTTGTAAAATAATTTGATTTTGATGTTCATAAAATCATATGGTATTTTTCCTCTCTATAGTGTCCCTCTTTAATATCAACATGCTTATGTTTTTCCAAACACATTTATTTTAGGAAAGATTCAATAATTTTCAGGAAGAATTCTTTGAAATTTAGGATGACCTTCCTCAACTCAAAAGTATCTCCACAAAACTTTTTTACAACATATTCATAAAGGTTTTGTATTAAAGATTGGATATTTGATAGGTCTGATACACATATAAGAAGGGTCTGAATCAAACATTTCAGGAAGAATTCCTAGATATCTAGAAAGGATTTCTGGAATTTCAGGAAAGTCTTCATAAAAAAAATACTACACCATTGTTAAAACAAGTTCCTGCAACCATGACAAAAAGCCACATATGTGGATACCCTATTTAGCTTACTCCCTCCATTGTTAATTTTATCATAATTCCAATAGCTTTTATGCCATAACCTGTTTAAAGGCATCATGAGAGATTACTAGAGTTAGAGTCCAAAAGTAAAATCCAAGATGCACAGAAGAACCAATTTATAGTGAGAGCACCCAATGATTTGCATCTTCTCCAACAATCACTAATTTTTTATTTTATTATTAGAATTTTATTATTAGAATAGGGAGAACGCAGCCTAATAAGATGAATATAGTAAAACACTAATCACCTTTAGAATTTGCCTTTCTCTGAAGATTTCCCTCGTTTCCAATCACCTTCGTACCCATCTTAATTTCTAGAGATACTTGCCTGATCCGTGTCGAAATCCGCCGGAGAAGCTTTCGATGTAGAGATCTCCGTTGGGATTTGGGAAGCGGATTCTCAACATCAACTAAGACGTGGGAGTCACACGCCTAGTCATTTCTTGAGATCTCGATCTCACCATTGGAGTAGAAGACTGAGCTAACAACACCAAACCGTTTCGTCTCTTTACTTCGTCGCTGTTTAAAATCACCAACACCAAACATAACTAAGAATCTGAATCTGATTGCTAATCGACTCGATGAATCTCTGCTTATATCACTTCACAAGAGCTTCTATCGATTGATTTAGCACTTAATAGAAAGATCTGATTGGAAGATTCATCACAAGCTTCACAGGAGAAAGCTAAAAAGAATCATGAGTTTGATTTTTTTTTCTCTTTTTAAAAATGAATTTTATTTTCTAATTTAAATACTTAATATTCACAAATGCTAGATTTGAAATAATTGAACATGGGTGCTAACTTTGGAAGAAAAACCTAAAGTTGTGCTATTTAGGGTATTTCTCTTTTATAAAATAAGAATTTCTAGAATCATATACATAAAAGTAAGGTTTCACTCTCTCCTTATTGGTCCATTTGACAATTCAACTTAAAAAAAAATTATATTAAATCACAAATTAAAAAACATTTAATCTTCACATTTGACTCACATTATAAAACTGACATCATATAAATTATGCATTAACTATATTTCTCCACTCAATTGTATTAAAACAAATCATAAATTAGAATTGTAACTCTCATTTTTCTAAATGTAATTTTCCATCACTTATCTTCCTATAAATACGCATTCTCTTATTCTCTTAGTCTCTCATTCTTTCATTCTCTCATCATCTTCTACTATATCTCAATTTTTTTTTTTTTTTTTTTGGTGTTTTTTTTTTGTTATTGTTATTGTATGTGTTAAATAAATCAATTCAAATATCATTGTAAAAACTTAATTCTAAATTTTAGTTTTAGAGTTTGTATGATATGTATATTTTACATTGTTTTTTTTTTTTTTTTATGTTTTAAAAGGTTTATCTTCATTGTCTATATTAGATTTATACTCTTCTACAATATTCACCACACAATAAGGTCATGAAGTTGAAAATATTCAACTCATCTCTAACTCTCTATTATGTACTCTGATTATCTCACATATTCATGTATCATTTTTAATAATTTATAAAAATCAATATAATAATATTTAAAGATCAATATAATTATCCATTTATAAAGTCTATTTTGCTTTCTGATCCGAAAGATAAATATGTAAATATCAATATAATATTTATTTTATTTAAGATTTGATGTATTTGGAAACAAAAAGAACTTCAATTAAAAAAATTTAGTATTTGTGATTTAAGCAAAATGAAAAACTGATCCCAAAAATAAATCATATTTAACTAGAAATGAAATATAGAAAAAAATATAATTTAATACTATTTAACTAAATCCTCCAAAGATGAAACAATTAGTATGAAATCGAGCACTATAAATTAAATTGATGAGTGAAAAAAGAAAACCAAAAAGATAGAATTATCCTTGTGGTTTTAAAAAATCTTTCGATTGAAGTTCATATAATTTTATAAGAAAACTAATTTAGTTTGTCACTTCAAATTAATATTTTCAGTTTGAAAATTATGTGTGATTGTTGAGTTTATATCAACAAAACGACCAAATCATGTGTAAGTTAAAATTTTGAGCCCTTTGGTATTCCTTTTCCTTAAGTCAAACAAATAAAAATGTTTATTTATATTAAATTAAAAATTAAAAAATAATTAATCTTGACGTTTAACTCACATTTTAATATAAAATTGAAATCATATAAATTATGCATTAACTATATGTCTCCACTCAATTGTATTAAAACAAATAATAAATTAGAATTGTAACTCCCATTTTTCTAAATGTAATTTTCCATCACTTTTCTTCCTATAAATACTCATTCTCTTATTCTCTTAGTCTCCCATTCTTTCATACTCCCATCCTCTTCTACTATATCTCAAATCTTTTTCGTTTGTTTTGTTTTGTGTTTTTTGTTGTTGTTGTTGTATGGGTTAAAAAAAACAATTCAAATATCATTGTAAAAGTTTAATTCTACATTATCTTTTTGGAGTTTATATATATATATATATATATAAGTAATCATTGTCTATTTTAAATTATCATCTTATAAGTAAACATTTCTTTTGTTTTGTTATATACTCCCTTTCTATCAGAAAAGATGATTTTTTAAGATTTTCACAAAGATTAAGAAAATAATTAATGTTTAGTCATAAAAATATATTTCTCATAACTATTAACCAATAGTAGTTCACCAAAATTTTATATATATATATAAGAGGAAATCTAAATCCTTTTTGATGCATCACAAAACAAGGAGAGTTACTTACAATTTACCAATTTTAATGCACCCTCATGGGTACCTCCTATTCCTGAAGAGATCACTGCAAGTGTTTTAGATGCTGCAATGATTGAGGGAAAGAGTTCTGCACACTTGACCTGCAAAAAAGGGGAAAACTTAATAGATGGAAAAAAGAAGGGGAAAACTTAATCGGAAATGCTGGAATCAATGGTGATAAACATAATATTGGAGATGTATCAGCCACTTACATAATCCATGAACATGTCGACAAGTTCCATGGCATTCATGAAAACAATTACAGAAGACCTAAATGCCTCGACTCGAAAGTTATGGTTCTTCCCTCTGTTACTTGATCTTGGGAAAATGTTCTCATAGCTTCCAAGATTAAGAATGTCTCTGCAGCCATTTGTTTTTGTCCACGGAGTTTCATTTGTGTGAAGAAACCTAAGCAACTCTTCCATTGCAGTTAAAGCAATGTTGGTTATCAGAGGCTTATCCATGTTTGATATAGCCATGTTAGGCTGAGATTGCAAATTATTATGACCAACTGATAAGGACTGAATTACAGTTCTCAATCTCATATCATCCTAACAGAGCACGCAGGCTCTATTCCTTTCTCACGCAGGAGAAGCTTTCGCATTAATCAACATAAGCATCGTATCCAGTCAACTATCCCAGTTATATACTACATTTAACTAGCACGTGTGAGCTTCTCTCTCTGCACGTGTGACTCATGCTTCATTCTTCCCTATGAGGCTTATCAATACCCCTCCCTTCGAAGAAAGCTTGTCCTCAAGCTTGTTTTATTGTCATTTTTGTCTGAGGATGAGAAAAAAGAACAGAGAGGAAACCACATGTAGATTCCTGGATATGGGGAAACTGTAACCAATGCCAACAAAATAACCATGCCAAAAACCACTGAAAATCCATAGTTACTTCCCATTGTCGCAGCAAAACTTTGAGGCTATGATGAACCCTTCCCATTTTTCTTTGTTTATTCTTGAATTGACACAAATTTTCCTTGTGACACCATCTACTATTGAGTTCTCATCCCCATAGAAGTAGTCACTTGTCAATGTAACATAGGACATAGCACACATATCTCCCTTGTATGCGTTCTCGCAAATCTGCATCCATTATGTGGCAATCAAAACCTGCAACTCTATTATATTTTGTTGCAACCACCACCAAAAAGTTACTGCATCCTTTTGTTTCCCACTTCCAAGTTGTGTTAGTGTCTTAATTCTCCAACAGTGCCACACAGAAAAGTAATAGAGCTTGCACAACTTAAAATGGAAACAATATTTGCACATGATGGCTATGAGACTGCAGTGTACCACAAGTTGATATCCACAGCTTTGCAGTATATTCTTCCCAAAAATGAGCGCTTGTAGGATTATGTTTGCTTGTTTCTTTCCTATATGCTGATTGTTCCTCAATCATAGCTCTTTTCTCTAGCGTGTCTTTGTATTTGAATTTCCAGGATTTGGAACAAATTTGTTGTTGTCTATGTCGTTGTAAAGCATGCCCACTAATCAGCCTTCTATCAAATACATGGTAGACATACGGATTCCTCATATCAAGAGACGAAATGTGCACCTTAGCTGCTACTTTTCCCAAGATACACATATTTGATTCCATGTCCACATTATGCTGTTGAATGTCATTTGATTTCTCTTTTAATATCAATGCATTTTTCCTAACCACATGATTTTTCTTGGCTTGAGAAAACTCTATTGTCGGAATTAACTCTTCATAATCACTCTTTACGTTCTGCATAATCACCTCTTGTACCAAAGCCTCTTGATTGTTGAACACAGAAATCACTTCTTGATGGATAGCTGATGTATCGATTCTCAATTTCACAGAACTAGAAGAATGTATTAGTGGAGAACACTTGTCATTGTATCCAAATTGAACATATAATTTTGACTTAAAATCTTTCCAATTCTTGAAAGATTTGGAAAGATTCCGATCACAATCATGACGCACCAATTGATAAGGATTGAGTTACAGTTCTCAATCTCTTATCATCCTAACAGAGCACGCAGGCTCTATTCCTTTCTCACGCAGGAGAAGCTTTCACAACAATCAACATAAGCATCATATCCAGTCAACTATCCCAATTATATACAACATTTAACTAGCACGTGTGAGCGTCTCCCTCTGCACATTGACTCATGCTTCATTCTTCCCTATGAGGCTTATCACCAACATACATAGACCCTCCTGGCAAAATCAAGTGAAGGATCATGACCACAAGGCCCACAACCAGTTAAACTAGTAATTGACAAATCCAACGTTGAGATGTGCATTGGGTGTAATGTCGAGAGTTGAAATATTGGTCGTCCCATGTACACATTATTGATAGAAGAGTGATTGCAACGAGAACTGGGAAAGACTTGATTTGGGTTATTCAGCTGTCCGATCTCCGTTTTAGTGTTCATCATCCCGAAAGAGTCACTGATTTCAAAAAAAATTGTGGGTCCTGCTCTGTCTCTTATCAACCTTTCTCTCGTCCTAATCACCGTTTATCTCACAAGTTTATGTCTCTCTCCTGAATTCGAATTTGAGGATCTCCCATTCATTTGATGATGTTTATTTCTAGGTTCTCCTCCCATTTCCAATCAATTGTAAGACCGCTCTTTTCCGATTGCAAAATCGGAAAGATTCGAGAGAGGGAGAGGGGAAGAAAAAACGGACTTTTGTCATATTTTCCTAAATTCTTTCCAAATGTGTCATATTTGTTTCACATTTTCAAAAATACCATATCAATTTAACATGACACACTCAGTTTTACTAGATTGCTCTTGAAATTAACTTTCTTTCATGATCAAAAGCATTTCTTGGGGCGCGTGGGCGAGAATGGGTGGAAAACATATAAATATATAGTAACGAAATGGTGGACAATAATGATATCAAAACAAGTCCACGAAGTTGTGGACAACATATTAAAGTTGAGACAAGTCCACGTAGTGATGGACACAACATATTCATATTGGAACTAATCCACTCACCCATACCACGTGGACAACAGATAAAATGGTTGACAATATTTTTTGAAAACGAGTCCGTCTATTGAGTTACTATGGTGTTAAGAACAAACGATCTTCCAATTACACATGATAGAAAATATCATAGTAGACAATAATAATAACAAAACAATTTCGTCTACTAAAGTTTAGTCTACTGAGTTACTAGGTTGTCGAGATGTAACGAATTTCCATATACCATATGTAGTCCAACCGAGGGCGAATTTGTCAACTCCAATTTCTATTAGACAACAACAAGAGACATGACTTAACTGAACTGGACACATTATGATAGAATAAATATAATACAAAATAGACAAATTCAAAAGAACACTACACTTCATGATGGAAGCAGACGGATTTGTTGAACCACTATCAGGACCACTTTGAAAGAGTGACGGCCTGCTGGAAATTTGGAAACAAAATTATAGTTAGGGTAAGTTGATTTGTTGGTTTGTTTAAATGAGAAGAGAGCAACACATGGTTTTCATGAGAGAACAGGGGAGAAGATGAAGTAAAGGATGAAAAGGTTTCCGTGGTTAGGATTTTTTTTTTTTTTTAACGTTAGTGCTGATTTTGCCAGGGGTAATTTAGTCTTTCTTTATGGCACATTTGGAAAGACTCTAACGATTCATTTATGATAGTTTAGGATAATTTAGTCTTTCTTTACTGCTGATCGCTATGGCACATTTGGAAAGACTCTAACAATTATGACAAATTTGGATAAAAATCAACTGTTCATGGCACATTAGTTAGTTTTCTCAAGAAAAAAAAATATGGTGTGCAAAAAAAAAAATTATATTAAATCGAGCTTCAAATCGATACACGACACATTCACAATCTCTAATACACTATTCAGCTTACTAAATAAGAGGCTCTCTTTTTTATTTACTAATCTGATTTATTTTTTTGATCAATTTTCCTTAAAATCTGAGCGTAAAACCTCCATTGGAGAAGGTCTAAAACATTCACTTGCTTCACTATTTATATAAAGTCGGGGATATATAACCCCACAATCGAACAAAGTTGTGATCTTACATGCTATAGAAAAATCTGATATCACAGCTGAAGGAGCTCCTTATACCCAGGAGCGGATCTATGTGTAAAAGGGGTGGGGCAAGTGCCCCACAGTCATTGCTAATAATTCTTCAGTTTGAGTTATTTTAACATCTCTTTGCACATTTGGTTAAAAGTGCCACATATCATGTTAAAAGAGAAGAGCTCGATGTCTCTCATCTACAATTGTTTATCAATTTTTTTTATGTTTTGACCTTGGATTAACATTGCTAAAAAATAATTCCTTAATTAAGTATTCATCTATGCCCCATGTAATTTTTCCTTCTAGATCCGGCCACTGTTATACCATCCTCTATTTATTTGTCACGGCCCTGTTAATAATCAGTACAAAACACTCTGCACAGTAAAAAAAAAAAAGATGTGATGAGTTTCTGAGGAACACCACAAAAATATGTTAGTTTTTATTTGTTAGCTTTTTTTTTTTTCTATTAAAAAGATTTATGATTTTTGTTGAACACAAAATTTTGATTTATTTTTTGTGGTAAATAATATTCCAAATTTCTGTTTTTATTAAAACATCAACATATTTGTCGTCAGAAAAAAACAAATATGTTGAATTGTTTATGGTATTGTATTATTAAAAATATATTTACATTCAACATATTTTTTAATGGTTTCCTCCAAATCTTGGCTTGCTTGGCCTCTTGGCCAGCTCTGTTTTTTATGCGTAATCTTTTTTATGTTGATCTCTTAAACTTCGAAACAAGGTATATGCGTAATCTTGGTGCAATTCACTTCTAGGAACCAAGAAGATAAAAAGCCATCAGAAAGGAAAGAAGTTACTACTATTGAATGGTTGATGATATTGAATTTATTAAATGCAGTAGGGAAGTGGCAAGGGATGAAGATGAAACGGTAGATAATCAAAGTTAAGAAGGAAAACTTACAAAAGGAAAAAAATTTATAAACTTGCATAAATGATCATAAAAACACCAAGAAGTTAAATTATTTCATAGTTATTTGACTCTCAACGTGATCCGGGAAAGCATGGAGCGCATACATACGGCTGTTTAAAACTCCCTCCGCGATTCCTTTAAGTTCGAATCTTCTAAAGCTGTTTCTCACTGGGTCACAAAATATAATATACCCCTTCTTATCAAACGTTGATGCTACGTAAACAAACTCACCATCACGAGTGTAACCGTTTAGTTGGAAATAGATTCTCAATCTATCATCAAAGCAACCACCTGATGCAAGAACATCTTTACTCAACCACTTGTGTTTCTTTGCGTCCTCCGAAATATACAATCTGGTACCATGCTTCCGGATGAGTTTGCCATATTTCGTGACACAATTTTCAACACAAGCTAGCCTCCCCTCATAAGTCATGACCCTACTAATATTCTCCGATGGTAACTGCATCATATCGAATTTTTCATATCTGACATCAAAGCTCATTATAACCCAAACACGCTTATGATAAACATAGGCTATATAATATACAACCCCCTTGATGCATCGACCAGAAGTATGATACTCAGAGCGATGCTTATGGCAAGTTTTTACCGTTCTCCATGGTTCCTGTTCTTGAGCTGATCCCAGTGTTAGCACCCGACACACATCAGAACTTCTTTTAAGAGGTATGCACATTACTTTGTGTTTACCTTCAACCGGATCGTATCCTAAAAAGATTGCAATGTCATTCCAGCTCAATCTCGGTTTGGTTAAAGTTACGACCTGTCTCGTGCTAGGGTTCCAAACTATCGGCGTTGCTGATACATTAAAGCAGATCAAGTCCTGGACAGATTCCGTAGGGGGAAAGTTACTCTGTCCTTCTGGGAATTTCATATGATAACGATAAATAGGCTGAGAACAAGAGTAAGATCTTTTAGAATTCTGAAGTGAATGCTGATGCTGCGGAATCGAGGAGACAACAACTTATCATCTTCGATGAAGCAGATTAAAAGACTCAACGGTGGGTACCGAGTTTCGAACACTTTAATGAAATATGGATCTGTTGTGATTGATAACCAAAGCTTCGACACCCAACGAAACCTCGCAACAGATTTCTCAGGCAGCCTTAAGAGTATCTCTGAGGTTAGATCTCTAGGAAAGGATTGTGATTGTGTACTTCTTTCCCTTTTGGAGACTTTTCTCTTCTGCTCTTTTTGTTGCTCGATCTTTGGTCGAAACCCTAATTTGTTCCGGCTGCGTTGTTTTTGACCTTTTTTAGTAGATATACACATCGAATGCTCTAGTCTTTTTTTTTTTTTTTTTTAACTGGATATTAATATGGGAAATTGGCATAGATAACCAATATTATTAAGAGTCAAATAAATTGAGAGTCAAATAAATTGGCATAGATAATCTAAAAGAAATTAGTATCCACTTATCAATATTAACATTTTTATAGAAAAAAAATATACTATTTGAAAATGTATATTTGATGTTTTTTTGGTGAAGGATAGGGGACAAAGCTCCCCTATAATTTATTAAAAAATTAAAGAAAATTACAAACGAACATTTCGCAGAACCGAACGGGGCTTCATATCTCGAATCGAAACCCATTGCAATAGAGGCGTGTCTAGTAACCACCGATCCGTCCAAAAGTGGATACGTCGCCCATCTCCAGGCACCCAACCAAAGCCCCATAAGACAATTTCACGCAAACCAACACCAATACTCTTCCAAGTTGAAGACCAAGTCCCCTTAGGCTTCATCCACGAGACATCCTGTATATCTCCCATCTTATATTTACAACGCAACACTCTAGCCCATAAACTCACCTCATCATTCAACAACCTCCACCCTACTTTTGCTATCAAAGCCTTATTCATATCCCTTGCCTTCCGGAGACCAAGCCCCCCAGCTTTCTTTAGAACACACACACGATCCCATGAGAGTAAGTGGATCTTCCTCTTCTCTGGTGTACTGCCCCACAAAAATGACCGAGACAACCTGTCCAAACTCTCCAACGTTGAAGCTGGTAACACTATAGAGCTCATTGTATGGACCGGTATCGATGATATAACTGCTTTCGTAAGCGTCACTCTTCCTGCCAAGCTTAACGTACGACTGCACCATCCTGCCAGTCGTGATGACACTTTTTCAAGTACTTCGCCAAACGTTTCTTTGTTTATTCTCTTCTGTAAAACGGGCATCCCCAAGTACTTCCCTAACTCCCGTGTCGCCCCAATACCACTCTCCGTTGTGATGAGCCTCTCCATATCTCGACTCACATTGGCAGAAAAGAAAATCTTAGACTTATCAAGGCTAACCTTCTGCCCGGATGCCATACAAAACTTATCCAGGATACCTCTGATGACCCGGACTTGAGCCACATATGCTTCGGCAAAGAGGATAATATCATCCGCAAAGCACACATGCGAAAGCTTTGGTCCACCTCTCGAAATCACGACAGGTTTCCATTCTTTCCACCCAACAGCCTCGTCAATCAGATGACACAGTCTCTCAATGCACAACACAAACAAATATGGCGACAACGGATCCCCTTGCCGTAGACCCCGCTCCAGGACAAACGACTTAGTCTTCTCACTGTTCCAAAAAAGACACATTGACGGATTCGTGACACACTCCATTATCCGCCTACGCCACCCTTCATTCAACCCCGCAGCCTCCAAAGTCTCCTCCAAAAAATCCCAACGAACTCTATCATACGCCTTCTCAAGATCTAACTTCAAAAGCATCCATGCCTTCCTCCCCTTCTTCCTCCTCATAGAATGAACTTCCTCGTGGACGACCACAATATTATCAATGCTCAAACGACCTGGGATAAAGCTCGCTTGTGCTGGACCGATCAATTTAGAGATCACATTCTTCAACCGTATCACCATCATCTTCGTAATGACTTTGAAGAGTACATTACATAAACTCACGGGTTGAAATTGAGTTATACGTTCTGGTTTTGCCACTTTAGCCAACAGAACAATAAGGGCATCGTTCGCCGCCTCCGGTAGCAACCCTAACTCGAAGAAATCCAACACGAACCGATGTACCGAGTTCCCCACCACCTCCCAGCACTACTGATAAAACACTGGCTGGAACCCATCCGCCCTCGGTGCTTTATACTTACCCATGCTCTTTACCGCCACAACAACCTCCTCTCCCGTGAATGATTTGGATAAATACTTCTGTTCCCCCATTGTCAAGCCCAGAAACCCACCTAAAGATAACTGTGGGTGAAGTTCACTCAAACCCTCCAGCAAATATAGCTTCTTATAGTAGCCGAGAGCCAAGTTCTCTAGCTCTTGCTTCTCCGACACCCATCGATCATCCCCATCTTTTAACATTTCCACCTTAATACTCCTTCTTCTTATAACAGTAGTCGTATGAAAAAAGTGGTATTCCTATCCCCTAACGCCACCATTTTCTCACGAGACTTTTGGAACCATAGTGTCTCCTTTTGTTCCAATAACACCTCCAACTCTCGAAGCAACTCCTCCTCTTTGACCAGCAACGCATCTGTTTGTATTATTGACAACAGATCCTGCACTGCTTTCACCTCCCCCAACAACCTTTCCTTTCGAGTATTAATGTCCCCGAAAACCTCTCTATTCCACTTTCGCAGCTTCTTCTGCAACTCTCCCAAAGCCTGCGGAGTGGTCATATGCGGGTCCCAAGAAGCAAGCAACCTATCCTTAAAGCCATCATGACTTAACCAAGCCGCTTCAAACGATACGGCGGAGCGTGATCCGATGAGAGGAACGGAAGATGGGCCACCACCGCCTCCTGCCACTTCAACCGAGCTTGTGGATTACAGAGGATGCGGTCCAACCGTTTCGCAATAAACGTCCGCTCTGTACGACCCCTACGCCATGTGTATGGGCTCCCCTTGAAACCCACATCAATCAAAGCAAGATCACTAATCAATGCTCCAAACGCAAGAGAATCTGCCGACAACCGTCTGTTTCCCCCCGTGCGTTCGTCTAACCTTACAATGGTATTAAAGTCACCCCCTATGAGTATTGACCCATCAATTCCCGAGACCACTTCATTTAGTTTCTCCCACAGACCACTACGTCGGCTAACTGTGGGTGCAGCATACACCACCACCAAGTGAACCGCATCCACTCCAACCCCCACCTTCGCATATATAAACTGGTCAGATGAGTCAACTATCTCCACCACACCCACCTGAGACCGCCACAACAGCCACAAACCACCACTCAGTCCTGTCGCATCCACCCTAAACGAACCGTCAAAACCTAAGCGTTGACAAATCCATTATGCCCGTTCACCCTGAGCATGAGTATCAAACAGAGCCAGAACATCCGTATCAAACTTCTTCAACAAGTAACGCAATGATCGTCGAAAATTAGGTTTATTCGCCCCCCGGCAATTTCATAAAAGACAATTCATCATTAACTCTTTCAAAAAATATAGAACAACTGGGGAACCCCGTCAATGCTCACCAACCGGAGTCCCAAGCCCCATCGATGTCTCCTTCCCACTCGATGCCGCAACTTGCCCAACATTCACCATAACACCTCCGACTGCTGCCAACCTCCCCGTGTCACCAGTTGCCGACGGCCCCAGCACCACGTCGTCTGTTCTACAACCGACAGGAAACACGCCACCTTCGCTTCCATGGTTTTCCCCCTCTACACGCAAACGTTTCCCCGATACCGCCAAACTGGGCTCGCTTGGAACAGATCCAAAGACCAACCCCATAGTGGGCTTATTTCCTTTCGGTCCATTACTCATGAGCCCATTACTCTTCCCATTCCGTGGCCCATTGGCCGTTCTACTCACACCTCCACCTCTATTCCCGCCATAAACACGATTTTCCTTTCCCACGCCCAAAGTTTCCTTTCCTTGGTTCCTGGTCATAACTACAACCGATCAATTCTCATTATTAACGTTTTCTTTATTTGCCTCCCTAGATTCGCGGACTTTCCTTACTCCATCCCCAACCAAATCCCCCATTAACCCACCGAATTTGTTTGATATGGCAACATTTCCCGAATCAGCACCGGACACAATCTCACCAATTTGTCCCGCCTGATCCACCCCCCGCGAACACAAGATTCCTTGCCGGCATCAACCCCTTCCGACCCGGACGACGAACCATTGTGAACCCATCCGTCTCCGTCCCCAATGTCCCCGCACGCGCCACCTCATTCTACATCCGCATTTGGTCCATATTCTCCGACAACGTCTTAGGACACAGATGCACAGCATGACCATACACTCCACACATCGAACAAATGTTTCTCAAGCCTTCATATGACAACTGAACCTTTCAACGATTTTTGCAAGTTAACCTCAATACACACCCTTGCAAATCGGGCTCTCTCCACTTGTGTCGTTGTAATGTCAGCTCTGAGTGGTTTGCCCAAACCCCCCGCAATGGCCATGAGGATTCTGCGATGGTAAAAATTCACTGGAAGACCCGCTATCCGGACCCACACCGGTGTGGTAACAATCTCATCCTTCATCGGATCAAACTCCGGTGTCCATGCTTGAACCATCAGGAGACTCCCAAACAAGCGCCATGGTCACGCCTGTCACCACAGCCATATAATCTTCCTCCAAATCGAAACGCACCATGAAAAACTGTCTCCGGAGATCCACAACATACATCCCACCCTTAAGTTTCCATAGCTCCCGCAGTTTCCGAACCAACACCGTAATCGGGATACTTCTCCCCAAAGCCTTCACTATCATGCACTGCTTCCACAACCCGTTCATCGCTGCTAACACCTCCTCTCCTATTGTAACCACCGCTTCCCCATCTTCCCCATCCGGAAATTCTAGCCGCACCCTCGAGTCCACAAACTCATCATCCAAAACCTGCTCCAGATCCGGCCGACCACCCCCAGTGCTACTCTGTACCTTCTCCACATAGGACACTACTGGCACCTCCCCCGGCGGCCACAAATTCCTTTTCCAAGAAGACAAGAGAAGAAACCTCTGGATGAAAAGAAGTATGGTTCGTACAAAGAAGCTATAAGTGAGTTCATCGCTGACATTCCCTTTACAGAGGCAGTAAAGCATATATCTTTGTTTAAGAAGGTTTACAATGATGTTATGCTTGAAGAAAAAGATTTGGTGGAGGTTAAGGCGTTCTTGGCTCGAGAGAAGAACATTCATGCTCCAGCTTTGAAAAGACTACCTAAGTTAAAAGATCCAGGAAGATTTGTTGTTCCATGCTCCATCTTAAGAGTGAACTTTGAGGATCCTTTGTGACACTGGATCTAGTGTGAACGTAATGTCTAAGGCTATTGCAGAGAGATTGGGGATTGATGATATGATGGCTTCTAAGGTCTCTCTTAAGTTTGCAAATGCTGTCACCACGACTCCACAAGGCTTCATTAATAATTTAGATGTTCAAGTTGGGAGTTGCTTGGTTGCTACGGATTTTCATGTTGTGGAAATGAGCAAGGGTTCTGAAATGCCTTTGATTCTTGGGAGACCTTTCCTAGCAACAGTGGGAGCAGTTGTTGACTTGCCAAATACGAGGATCACTTTCTCTAACATTGATGATAAAGTCTTCTACAACGCAATCACTGCAAATGAAGCTATAAGACATGGCTCTTGTCTAGTTGTAGAACATGAGAAGAAGGTGGATGTCATGACAATGGGAGAGAATGTTGATAAGAATGAGGTCAATGAAGTCCTCGATGGAGACACTCATTCTTCTAAGAAGAGTTCTAAGAGGGTTAAGAAGTGAGACAAGCCGAAGATAGAGAGAGTAATACCAGATCTTCACATAACCTTGGTACCCCAGAAATATGTTAGAGACACCATTGAGTACAAGGTGAAGTGCAAAGGAATATCTCGGCCTTTCTCTAAAGTTAAAGCCATCCTCACTCCGGAGTTTAAAGAGAAAGGCCAAGAAGCAGTGGATGGTATGTTGAAAAAGGTTCTGGAGCTTAAGCTGACGAATTGGAGAGCTTGTTCTGATACGAGTTCTCATCCTCCCATCACTCGACCCCTGAAACCACGGTCAAGCTATAGACCTTAAACAAGCGCTTATGGGAGGCAACCCATGGGATTTGTGCTGGCTTACCCTTTTATTTTTATTTGTCTTAGGAGTTTGGTTTTATTTTTAGGATTTATTACGGTGAAATCACGTCCGGTGTTAAGTGTTTCCAGAAACAGGTTCGAAACGCAGAAGATGCGAAATTTTTTGTTCCAAGAGCTTCGGATCGATCGATCCTCCTTAAAGATCGACTGATCCCGGTGGTTTTCTGCGGGTGTCTCTAAGTTCAATAATGTTGCAGATCGGTCGATCCCACCCTGAGACTGATCGGTCCCCACTCTTGCCAACACCACTCCAACACCAGATGCGAGATCACTGGTTTTTCATTCTTTTTCTTTTTCAATTTTCTTATTTTCTTTGTCGGATTCATTCTTTTCTTGGTTTTTCTTTCACACCGGGACTGTGTGAAGTAAGTCCGGGGGATGGATGTCTCTAAGTTACTAATGTCGTTTTCTTTGGTTGTTTTTTTTGAATTTTTCTTTTATTTGAGTCGTTTTCTTATTTTATTGAGTCAAAAATGTTTGGAAACTATGAGCATTTCTAGGAATCTTTTGCTTTGAACTAACACTCTTATGATTGCTTTAGTACTTCTGATTTTTGAATAAAGCTTGGAATGAACATGAGCAGTCTCAACACGCCCCAAAAGACCCACACCAAAGAGAACATTAAGCTGATCCGATGTTGTCTCTAGCTTTAAAAGGACTTAACCGGATTTAACTTCTTGCCGTGGGACTTGGTATACATCGAACAAGACTTCTCCCTTAAGCAACAGAAGACATGCATCTCCTCACAAAGTATGCTTCCCCTCTCTCTTCCTTTCAATACTCTCCAAAAAAAAAAAAAAAAAAAAAAGAAAAAAAAGGAAGAAAGAAGAAGAAGAGGATAAAGGTATAAAGAAGTGAACCGAGGGTTGTGTGTAAACCCGTGCATCTTTCGGAATTCATGGAAACCTGTCCACAAGAAAAGAGCAAAGGATTGATAAAAAGAATACAATGATACCCTAGAAAATTAGGGAGAAATCAATCCTTTGAAAGTGAGAAAAGAGAGAGGAAAGGGAGCATATGAAGGAAGTCTTGGGCATTAAAAGGTTGAAGGAGTCAATAAGTTCAGTGATCGATATTCTCTCGGCGAGACCACACATTTTCTCTTATCTGATGTAGAGAGACAAGAATGGGGATGCTGAAGGTTCTCTAAGGTTGTGGAGTTCATAGTAGGGAGTGTTGATCCTAATCATGGGCAGCGTACAGAAAGTAGTTCTTGATTTGATGTGATAAAGAGTGCAAAGCAGAGGTTCCCAAGAATATGTGAGTTTCCACTTTCAAACATTTTCTCTGGTCCTGAGTTTTTGTCTGTTCTTGCTTGAGGACAAGCAAAGATTCAAGTCCGGGGGAACTGATGTGTCCGCATTTTATAGGGTTTTAACTATAGTTTTTACATTTGTTTTGAGTCTTTTGTTAAGTCCAAGTGTGCTTTTAGAATCTTTTTAGTCTTGTGTGAGTCTGTACAGGTTCTAGGCTACTTTGGAAGGAAACTGAGTGTTTTGGGGATGAAAACAAGCATCTGAAGCCAATTTGGTGAAGACTGATCGAACTAGCAAGCAGATGGAGCAAACACAGAAAAAGCATCCAGGATCGGTTGATCCCCATTCGGGATCGACCATTCCCGTCCCCGACGCAACTTTCCCTTTTTCGTTTTAAACCGACTTTTAGGGTTTTATTTTGATATTTAAGTTAGAGGCTCGGCCTCCAGAGACATAAGCTTTATTTTCTGAGACTATTTTGTATTGAGAGCAAAGGGAGAAGATCTCTAATCCTTCTTGACACCTTGGAGAAGATTTCTAAACCATATTTCTATTCTTTTGCAATTCAATTATGTTTTCTTTATTATTGATTTGCTGTTTCTGTTTCTCCATGTCTGAGTAGTTTCTCAGTTGGGTTTAGGGTTTCAGAAGGGTTTCTATGATTAATTGATGCTAGGTTTGTTAGATTAGAGATTGATCTTATTGTTCTTCATCTATTGTTGTTCTTAATGCTTAAGCTAGATTGATCACCTAGATTAAGATCTTAGGTTTAATTCATCGGGACACCAAAAGTGTTGTTGAGTTGCTTGAAAAGAACATATGTGAGCAAGGTGATCCTTAGCCAACGAAAGTTGAAGTTAAGGCACCTTGTGAACAGATCAAACTTGAACCTTTATTGCTTGCTTGGTTTGCTAGGTCCAAACGACTGTTTAGGGTTTAGTAAATTCATTGCTTAGATAGTTATCGCTGCGAAAATAGGATAGCTTTACAAACGAGATTTGAGTTCAAGAACGGTGTTTAATGCATCCCTATCTAATTGTCTAAATTTGTTATCATAGTCCCTAATGATTCCCTGCACCAATGTTTCTCTTTTGATTTAAAACACTCTTTTATTTACTGTTTTTTGTTAGTTACTTTCAAAAACAAACTTATTTTGTCTTAGCTATATTTGATCTTGATAATTTCATAGTGCAATTGTTTGGTCTCTGTGGATTCGATCCTGAAGTGTTACAACGATACCACTAGATCGTGGTGGAGTACACATTAGGTTTTAATTGACCTGCTGATCAGTAAGATCAGTAAGATGCACATTATGTTTTAATTGATCTGCTGATCAGTAATTACAAGCATATTCTAAACTTTCTCCCAAAGATTAATTTTCCTGATAACTCAAACAAATAAAAACAAATAAAGCAATCAATTTTTTTTTTTAATTTTTTTTTAATCACTATATATGTAGTTGTTTTATTTGTTTTAAAAGTCTTTTTTTTGGATGAAACACTATGCCATGAAATCATGTTCTAAATGTGACTTATGAAATCATATCTATTTTGTAAGATCTAGTCTAGTAGATTTAGATTTTGATCCGTGGTATACTGCAGGTTAAATTATTTGTTAAAAAAAATTAAATTTTTGTTTGTTAATTTAATTTGATTTTTTTAGTTTTTAAAATTATTTATTGTATTTTGATTCTTAATTCTATGACTTAACCCACAATATACTGCATATTAATTTTAGGACCAAATATATAAGATATATTTATCAAAATCATCTTGACCGAGAAAGCCTCTACCAAACAAAATTATTATAAACTTTAATTTAATCTGAGAAATCATATTTTTTGAAATTTCAACATGTGCTCTAGCAAGAAATCATATTTCTTGAAAATTTTTCATTCTATAATGACATATTGTTGACCCGTGCTATAACAAATCAAATTAGAGTATTTATAATTTTAAATTTTTGATCTATCATATATTTATGATATTCTTAAAAATATCAAACTAAACTATTTTTAAATACTTCAAATTAAATTATTCAAAAAGTTTATTATCTTATATAAAATCATACAATTCAACAAAAGAAATATATGAAATTGAATTTAAATATTCAAATTTTTACTCGTTATTTAGTCAAAATTTTACTTGAATAGATATTTTTTAAAAGAATAATATTATTAAAGCTTGAATATTTTATAGATTGAACAATTTATATTGGTTTTAATAGTATGACTTTGAAGTATGATTTCAATGCCTGATGAATCAAAGTTCATGCTCATTCATATTCAGAATCATTTTGGTCATATTTTATAGTATGACTTTGAATCTTTGCCTAGTTTTCTTAGGAAATATGGTTAAGATATTTTATACATTTTTTTATTCATCAATTGAGCAATATATATTTGTTTAAAAAATTTTAAATTACATCATATGCAGAAAAATAATAAATTTTATTAACTAAATATATTATATAATAATTTAAATATAAAATCAAATAAAAATGAAAGAAGAATCACATATGTTTGTTTTAATTAAGTTGAAAGATTTTCTTATCTTTTAAATGTTACCTATATTTAATTGATTTTATATGTTACTATAATTAACTAAATGCATATTACAGTAAAACCTCTATAAATTAATAAGGTCAGGACCATGAAATTTTATTAATTTATAGAGGTTTTAATTTATCGATAAATTATAATTATTAATTATAATTATTAAAATATTAATTTATGAAGTTGTTGTTTATGAACTTGATGATTTGATTAATAATCTTGGCTATTGTAATAGGATAGATGTCAATAATTTACTAGATTATTCAAGTGAAAATGTTACATATAGAAGTTTGTAGTTTAGAAGAAATCGACGCTACTATTTTTTATGGTGATGATGAAGTTCAAGAATATATTACGGTACATTTAGAACAAATTACACGTAAGGTATAAAATATCGCATATATAACTCTTTATAATTTTTGGATGCGATTTAAAAGATAACACTAGAAGTTTTGATACAGTAAAGAAGATTAGAAATGAGCTCCAACAAGAATCTAAATTCAATTTAGGCTAACAATAATATAATCATATATTTCACTAGATTTTTTAGATATATATATATATATATATATATATATGTAGGTGCCTTGGTATGGTTGCTTAGGCGCATACCCTTGGTTGTACTGGACAAAAGGCTTCTGTTGGGTCTGGTTCCCTTGAACTGCAGATGGGTAGGTTTGGTCTTAAGGATTTGCAACATTCGGGTTCTGATAAGATAGATTTGGGTTCGGCTTGAAGTTGTTGTACCCTCTGTTGTACCCTCCTTGGTTGTTGATGTAGTTAACATCCTCTAGCTGCATAGTCTCCCCATCTTGCTGTTGAAACTGCTCTTCCTCTGATATAGCATGGACATGCTTCTGCTGGTTGAGGAGCTGATCGAGCTTGTCATTGAGGGCTTTCATGTCCCTCTTGTACTTGGCATCTTCCTCTCCTGTAGATCGCACAGAGCGATCATATTCCTCATTGTAGTTGCCATCAGATTGAGCCAAGTTCTCAACTAGGTCCCAACCTTCATCAACATCCTTGTTGAGGAAGTTACCATTGCTTGCGGTGTCCAGCAACATCCGTATCTTGGGGACCACTCCTTGGTATAGTGTGCTCAGCAATGAAGCATTACTGAAGCCGTGATGTGGAAATCGAGTTGTGTACCCCTTGAAACGTTCCCAAGCTTCATTGAACGTTTTGTTGTTCTTCTGTACAAAGCTGGAAATTTCATTCCGCAGCCTTGCGGTTCTGGAGTTTGAGAAGAATTTGGGCAGGAATGCCTTCTTGCACGCTTCCCAAGTGGTGACGGACTCCTTAGGGAGCGATTTCTCCCAAATGTGTGCTTTATCTCCCAAAGAGAATGGGAAAAGCCTTAGCTTGAATCCATCTTCACTGACTCCATTTATCTTAGTTAGGCTACAGAGCCTATCAAATTCATCCAGATGATCCAATGGGTCATCTGGATGAGACTACTCTTGATCTCAAAATTGTTGTTCTGCATAGCTGGTGGCACAATGCCATTCCTCTGAGTGTGAGTAGTCGGAGCATCTCCTGCTCCTATGTTGGTCCTTGCTTGAGGAGCTGGTGGACCGTTCTCATTATTCATCGTCTCCTCAATGGGTGCTAGTTCCGGTTGAACTTGTTGTTGTCTGAGTAGCCGAGGTCTGTCGATATTGTCGATGAAAGGACTCAGGTTCTGACTACCTCTGGATCGTGTTTGCATGCACAGGCAAGTATCCGAGTTTGTACACGAGGATCAACTCGATCAGGTGATCGAGTGACGGGTCGGGTGGGTGCTCGGGTTTTGTTACCTGAGATTCAAAACAAACAAAGACGAAAGCAAACAAGTCAATATCCAAAACAAACATAAACAAACGAACTTGATCTAGCAAGTCCTGAAATCCTAAACGTAGTAAAATAAAACAACCAATGGCAATGGTGCCAAATTGATAGACTGGTTTTCACCTAGGGTATCAATTCCCTATGCAGTTGTAGTACAAAGGGTTATCAATCCAAATGGTTGTTATGCTAACAGATAGGATGAAATCAGAATCAAGCAAGTCAAGCCAAGCAATAAGGGGGGTTTGGTTCTAGTAGTTCTAATATAAACAAGGTAAAAGAATATAGACAAGTAAACCACACGACCTAAGCACTCGATGAAAGCAATCGAGTACAAGATCGAGTGGGGTATGCAAGTGAACTATAAACGCCCTAGATCTAGTCTCAACCTGTCGGTCTGTTGACCGCATTAATAACATCAACCTAGAAGGAAATTTATCTATCATAACAATCAACTAAAGCATCATAACCGATCAAGAACACCTAATCATCTATCCCATCCCTAGAAACTTTGCTACACTACTCAGACATAGAAACGAATGATAAAACCATAGTATTAAACGAAAATGACATTATTAAAAAGATAGAGTAGAGTTGAAAAGAGTAGGAATAAAAGATCTATGAAAAACTACAAATTAAAAGTACAAAAACAAGAAAAAATGTTGAGTCGCTCAGTTCTCTCACAGAAGCTCTCGCTCTCTGGTTTGAGGGTCTGCAGCGTGCTCATTTTTGAGCTAGGGAAAGAGGGGGTTTATATATGGAAACCCATTTGACCTAGCTTCCCTGACCTGCCCGATGGTCTACTCGATGGGGTGCACGAGGCTTGAGTCGGGTAACTCCTCGGGTGGATCTTCGGGTTGGTCTTCGCGCTCTTGGATCCTCTTCGATCGTTTTGGGGGTTCGGACTTGTTCTTGTAGCTCGATGGCTCCTTCGGGTACATGCTCGAGTTGTCCTCGTTTTTCCCCTTTTTTGGCTCTTTAGCACCTGTTTTCATCCAATATATGCAAATGCAGAAATGCAACACCCTAAATGCTCTAAAACTTGATTCCTACAGTAAATGGTCTAAAAATGCTAAGTTAGAGGTATGAACAATGCAAAATATGGACAAAAAGGGATGCTAAAAACATGTAAATTAGAGTGTTATCAATATATACACAACCTTAAAAGACGTGGATGTCCACTCTTAACCCAGTTTGTCCAAGCTGTCACAGATTGGATGTTGTCTGGTTTGTGCCCAATCAACAACTGTTGCATCATTGCTCTTAAGTCTTGTTCTTGGCCGTGGTTAGTCTGAAACCCTGGTGGGGGACACAACTGAGGCTGGAACACTTGATGTTGTTGTTTGGGGATGTAGGTTTGTTGCTGTGGAGGCTGTTGAGGTGGGTAGACATGGTCTTGTGGATTAGCTACATTGGTACTCCTATAAGATAGATTGTTGTTCTTAAAACCTCCTTGGTTGTAGCCCTTAAATCCTCCCTGGTTTTGCATGTAGCACAACTCAGCAAATTCATTCTCCCCTTCTTGAACTGGAACCTCTTCCTCACCAATGAAGTAAATAGATTTTTGTTTGCTAAGGAGGATCCTGTCAAGCTTCTCATTGACCATCTTCAAGTCCTTCTTATACTTCTCCTCTTGATCAATGGAAGTGGACCTTAGTGTTCTGTCATAGTCCTCATTATAGTTGCCATCTGACTGAGCAAGATTTTCAACCAACTCCCAGCCTTCTTCAACATTTTTGTTGAGGAAGTTTCCATTTGAGGCTGTGTCAAGAAGCATTCTGATCTTGGGAAGCACTCCTCTATACAAAGTACTTAAGAGGGACTCATTGCTGAAGCCATGGTGAGGACACTGAGTCTGAAATCCTTTAAACCTTTCCCAAGCTTCACAAAAACTCTCATTATTCCTTTGAGCAAACCCAGAAATTTCATTTTGCAATCTAGCAGTTCTAGCATTGGAAAAGAATTTGGCCAAGAAAGCTTTTTTGCAAGCATCCCATGTGGTTATTGCTCCAGTAGGAAGAGTCTTCTCCCAAAGGTGAGCCTTATCTCCAAGTGAGAAGGGGAATAGCCTTAACTTGAATCCATCCTCACTGACTCCATTGATCTTAGTGAGACCACATATCCTATCAAATTCATCAAGGTGGTCCAGGGGATCTTCCATTGGCAACCCATGGAACTTGTTGGCTTGAATCATTGAGATCAATCCACTTTTGATCTCAAAGTTGTTGTTGGCAACAGTAGGAGGCACAATACCAGCTCTCTGGTTATGTGTGTTTGGTGCATCTCCAACACCAATGTTTCTTGCTCTTGGAGCTTGTTGATCTTGTTTCTCCATTAGCACTTGTTGTTCTTGTTCCTGATAGATCCTTGTTTTCTGATGTCTCAGGTCCCTTGGTGGTTTGTTGATGTGATCAAGGAGTCTCTGAAGATTGTGAGGACCCTTGGACCTTGTTTGCATCAACAGAGTCGAGTACAGACTCGGACAAGCACTCGGTCGAGCACAGGCTCGAGTGGGTGGTCGAGTCGACTGGGAACTGATGTCTATTTGTATCCGGCTTCTGACTCGATCAGGTGCTCGAGCACACACTCGGTCGAGTGGTGGTCGAGTTGATGGTCGAGCGGGTACCTGAAACTCAATCACAGACAAGCATAAGAAGAAACAAGATCAGTAGTGAACAAGTGGATAAACGAACTTAATCTTAGACTTTTATTATCCTAATTGTCACAAAAACACCCTCAAATAGGCAACGGCGCCAAATTGAAACAAGGTTTTGGTGGTGGTGAATGTGAATGATGATGAATGTATGCAATGAATGGATGGATGGTAAGGTGTTTCAATTCTCCTTATGCAGTTGCAATATAAGAGGTGTCAATCCAATCTGAGTGTTTGTGAACAGTCAGGATGTGCATAAAAATCTAATTTAAGCCAGATGTAAAGGATGTTTGGCACTAACAATCCTATGATCAAAAATGCAAAGTGCAGAAAATAAAATACAAAAACTAGATGCTGAATGTAAATGAACAGAATGATTGTAACAGTAATGAAGCTAAAACAGAAATAGAAACTACTATAATGCAAGAATTAAACCTATGCAAGACAAGCAATGAACAGAAAACTAAATGAATGCAGCAGAAATAAAACAGGAATGAAACATGACAATCACAAATCATAAACACAAGCTCTGGGGAAGAATTCGAGCTAGCACTCGACCGAGTGTAGGTCGAGTACAGGGACGAGCTGGACTAAACGTGAAAACAGAGCAACACAATAAAATTAGAGCAATGCAAAAACGAATCAAACAACAATCAAGCAACAGGATTAAGACTAAGATATCAATAAACAAAGAAGGTCATGATGAGGGATTCATGGGCTGAACTAATCATTGTGGTTATTTAACTTGGTCAACAAACCTCAAACAAACTTTGAGCTAATCTCTAGACATACTATTCTAAGACATGTTTAATCCACTCTCATGGCAAGAAACAATCAAACCTATGCATTTCTAGACTTGCTCTCACATAGTAAAGAATCTACACAAGCAGGCATTAAGCAATACATCTCAAACCAAACAAGACCTCTAATCTCTTAGCAAGCCTAATGGTAAGCTCTAGATCTAGCCTTATCTATGCTCCTTAGACATTGGTGTGATACTAAGATGCTTGAAATCAAACCCTACCTTCTCAGATATAGGATCAGCATTAAGAACATCTAGCCTAGAAGAGATCAACAACAATCAAGCTTGACCAAATCAAACAAACCACAAGATCAACCCAGCCTAACCCATCCTCAAGATCCTAAGCAAACTACTCACAAGAACACATGGTGAACAAAGTCAAAAACCCAGAAAATAATGAAACTTGCTTCACTAGAAAGATAAAACAGAGATCTTCAATATTGAAAAAGAAATGAAACTCGAATTCTCAATATTAAGAAAGTTATGAAACCAACAATATTGAAAAATTTAGTCTTTTTCAAGTACAAGATCTAAGAAATATAAAAGTGCAAAAAGAATAAATCCCAAAAGGGTAAAATACTAGGTTTAGAGAATATCTAAAAAGCTGCACACTTTTGTGGCTGCAGGTACAAGGCTTTATATAGAAGGGGAGTGGAAGCCCTAAAAATACTAAAAGACAAAATAGTCAACGGCTCGGTCAACTCGACCTGTGCTCGGCCGAGTGGCAGGTCGAGCTGGCTTCTCTATGATGATTCTCCACTCGGTCGAGTCCTCCTCAGCACACGGTCGAGTGTCTGGTCGAGTGTGCGGTCGAGTTGGACTCCGGACCTTGTTATTTCAGCCTTAACTCTCTTGCTTTCCCTTCATGATTGCTTCACTTCTTCCTCAGCATTGCTTCCATGCTCCTTAAGCTCCAAAATCACCTGTTTATGCATGAAAAGATGCAAATGAAATGCAACTAAACTCTAATGCATGATTAGTCCTAAAGCTATGCTATAATGGTGAAAATGGATAGCAAAAGATGCAAAAGATGTGAATATACTAAGGGAAAACAGGGTAAAATATATGAACATCACCGCATAACTACATACCAAGGTGAGGAGTCTTCTTCTCGGGAATAGAACACTTGTTTTGCTTGGGATGGCAGAATATATGGATCTTGACTAAATGCTGATTGGTTTACATGTAGCTTCACAAGCGTAAAGCCGTCTTCTTCCTTCACACCATTCCCTTTGTTGGCCCATTTACACTTAAATAGTGGAACTTGGAACATGTGGTAGTCTAGCAATATGATTTCTTGTATCACTCCATAATACGAAACTATATCAGCCATCTGATTAGTATCTCGTGCGGTCAATCTGCACATGGTGAAAGCTTCATTTGTTACTCCACTATTTTGAGTCTTCTGCTTTACGTCCTCCGTGTGAAACCGATGTCCATTAATAATATACCCCTTATAGCTCTAAACTATACTCCTTGGTCCAAATGCTAACCATCTAAGCTTGGTGGAATGAGCCTCTGGGTTAGTGGGGATCTAGACATAAACAAGTTATATTAATATTAAATAACATTATTAGAGAGTGTAAATAAAAATATATGAATCCAAATATGATCAATACCTTTTCTTTTACCCACTGTAAAAACTTTTCCCCATGCATCTTCCATAGGTGAGTTTCATTTTTTCTGCATCGGATATCAGTGTTCTGCAACTCTTCTAGATGCATACTGTTTCCAATTTCCCAATTGCCTGAAGTTAGTTTTTAAGTAAAAAAAGGATAATAAGATTTAACAATGAAAAGAACTTACTCAACATAGGGACTCATAATTGTAGTATTCATTAGAACATATCGACGGGCTATTTCACTGTCTTTATCAGTGAGTCTAACGTCTGTACCCCTTTGTAGGGGACGACTTTCAAGAATGAGTGGATCTGTTTCAATATCTTCATTACGTTTGGTTTCTTCCTCAACTAGGACTGAATTTTGCAGAAACTCCAAACAAAATGCAATGCATTCTCCAGCTAAATATCCCTCAGCCATACAAGCTTCTGGCCTAGCATAGTTTCTAACATACGACTTTAATGTTTTCATGTACCTATATCTCAAACACATAAAATCATTGTTAAACCTTGTTTAAAACAAATCAAATATCAAAAGATATGAACAAAAAAGTACAATACCTCTCAAATTGATACATCCATCTGAAGTGTACTGGCCCACCTAAACGTTCTCCAGCAAAATATCCCACCTAAAAGATATAATCTCCATTGTCGTTCCCAGACTGTAATTTTTCCTCACCGTCATAAAAAGTTGTTCTAAACCACTCATAAGCTTCAAATGAAGAACTCGAGACATTATCTCTCTTATCCTTAATATCACCATGAAAACTCCAACATGAATTCTTCTTACACTTCTGATCCATACCCCTAATCACTAGATGATCAAGTACTGTGTCTGCTGGTTGATGGCACTCATTCTGACAATCAATACATGGACAAAACATGGTGGGAGGATAACCCAATTGCTGCTGCATTAACAAACTCAGTTGCTCCTTGCTCATACTCACTGCTATTTCTATAGGTTAATAAACATTTCAAAGTTCAATCAAAAGTAAGATGAAAAATCAAAAGGATATAACTAAAATTAAGATGAAAGTTCATATACCTTTAAAGCCAAACCCAAGACTTGTCCATGTTACAGCAACACCAAAGCTCCACAACCAAAGAATACATACATTTAATTTGTTATAAAAATTTCTTAAGTTACATCTAATAACTAGATTATATCAAACTCGCAAAAAATAATGTGAAGATCTAAATTTTGAGTTACCTTTGCTTGAATCAAATACCAAAATCTTCCTCTGTAAAACCCAAATCATAATGTAATCTTTGCTCGAAGAGGAAGTAATAGAAAAAATCTCACAAAAGCACAAACTGAAAACAAAAACCCTAAAGCACTCATACCTTGGCTTCGATTGAACACCGATTGAACTCTTCGCTTGCCAAAACCCAAAATCAAATTAAAAAATCAATTCGGTAAACTCTAATCTTAAATCTTAACTCGAAATGAAATCCTAAATAATTTGAGATATAATCGAATACAAAAAGCTTCCTCTTAAAAACCCAAAAAGTTGAAAAAAGATTTAGTACAAAGCGGGCAAAAATCCAGAATCAATATGAGTATCTAAACCCAGATCTGACTAACCTTCGATTTAGTATCTGAGCTTACAAACAGTAGTTATCTCTTCAAAATCATATCTAGCATAGCAGACCAGTAAAAAACGCTATACTCTAATGCTATAAAAACTCCAAATTCTTGTAGTGAATAGAAGCTGAAGTTTGAGGTTATCACACGACAGAGAATGGAAAATTTATTTTAAAGGTTGAGTGTGTGTTCCAGATAATAAAGCGCTAAAAGAAGAGATCTTGAAGCAAGCGCACTAGTCACGTTTTGCCATTCATCCCGGTTCTACTAAGATGTACAGAGACTTGAAAAGGTATTATCATTGGAAGGGAATGAAGCGAGAAGTAGCTGATTGGGTAGCAAAGTGCACGACTTGTCAGTTGGTGAAAGCAGAACATAGAGTACCAAGTGGACTTCTACATAGTTTACCACTGCTAGAATGGAAATGGGATATGGTGACTATGGATTTTGTGACTGGTGAACATAAGTAAGCGAGATGCAGTTTGGGTAATTGTAAATAGACTTACAAAATCAGCTCATTTTCTGGCAGTGAATAAAAAGGACACAGCAGAATGCTTAGCTCAGAAGTATTTAGATGAGATAGTGAAACTTCACGGAGTTCCTGTGAGTATTGTTTCTAACAGAGACCCAAATTTTACATCAGTGTTTTGGCAAGCATTTCAGAGAGCCTTGGGAACTAATGTGCACTTTAAGTACGGCTTATCACCCGCAGACAGACGGTCAATCTGAGCGCACAATTCAGATGTTGGAAGATATGCTTAGAGCTTGTATGCTCGACTGGGGAGGTCGATGGGAAAAATATTTGACTTTAGTTGAATTTCATGATGTATTCCATGTTTCAGTGTTGAGAAAGATGATAACAGAATCACAACTGATCATCTCAAAGCCACCAGAGGACCTTATGTTAGATTTATCGGTAACCGGAAAACCGATATCACTTGGAAGTCGCAGGGAAAATGGTACTGGAGGGAAGAAAGCATAGACCATTCAAGTTTATTGGAAGAGAGATGGGGTTCAGGAGATTTCATGAGAATCTGAAAATTTTATGCGGAAAGACTACTCGGAACTTTTTAAGGACAAAGGTATAACTTTACTAAGGACATTGAATTCGAGGACAGAATTCCGTTGAAGTGGGGGAGAACTGTGAGACCTTTTTAGGCCCATTAAAGGCCCAGCCCCTTTGTTAAACAAAAACCCTAAGCGAATGTGTATATATGGGTGTACGTATTGTCTTCTTCTTCATAGCCGCTTACAAAGTTTTCATTCCAACTTCGATCACTCCCTTGTTCTCGTAAATCGGAATCTCAAGTCACCATCACCATCCTCGTTGAGATCAAGTTGCTGTTCTTGTTGTGGTGTGTCCTTGTTCGTGAGAATGTAGAAACGAGTTGTTCGTCACGTTACGTCTAGCTGTAGTCACCACCGCTTGAGTCATCGTTTTGTCTCCGTCGTTCTCTTCTCTCACCGAAATCGAGATCCATCATCGGTGGTTTGTTTGGGTAAGGAAATCCAAACATTAATCTGTTTTCCAATTTCTGCAAGTCACTGGTTTAACTTCTTTAATCTGTTCCTTCTGTTGCAAGTTATCTGAAAGTTTTGGTTGTTGTTTCTCGTTGCTTCTGTCGCAAGTCGGTTCATTGGCATCTGCAAGCTGGGTCGTCTGCTGTTGTTTCTGTTTTCTCCGTCTGCAAGCTAGGTCGTCTGGTTCCTTGGGCAGTAAGTCTCTGGTTCCTTTTGTTCTGGTTTTCTAGTTCTGCAAGTTCCGGATTAAGGTGCTGAACAGTATTCTTCTTGTACAAGTTTCAGGCTAGCCGCTTTCAACTTCTCCATTCCTAGTGTCGTCGTCTTCAATCAGGTGGGGGAGGTAATTGCGGATTCATAACACCTCATTTACACTTTTGTGCATCGGATAAGCATTAGTTTAAAGTTAGACACTATTGATTGTTGGTTGCTAGGTTGTTAGAGTAGTAATATTTAAATGTTTTAATGCTTGTTGCATGGTTATATGGTTAAGTGAGATGCATGTAGATTATTAGTGTTTTAAGTCGTAAAGCTTACTGCATGGTAATATGAGGACGTGAGTTGCATGTTGCTTGTTAATGTTTTACGTCGTACTTTAGTCTTGGTGGTGAGAAAATTATTAAGAAAATAATTAAAAACGGGATTAAGAAAGTTGGGTTGTAATGAACCGACGGGTTTATTATGGGTCATAAACCGCTGACGAGCAGTACGGGAAGAATCGAACTACGAGCCGTGGTCTTCTAGTAATGAGGCTTGGGAGCATAAAAAGTGTTAATGGCCAAACCTATAATCAAAGTAGAATATTTAAATATATTATGAAAAATAATTGTGGTGAATGTCGTAGTTTTTCACGCAAGTGAAAGCTATATGCTTGTTGTTTGATTTTGTGCTGGTGTTTGGAAGATGTGTGGAATTATATTTATGAAGTTATGTTTGGCTTGTTCCCCTTCTCCCTTTCCAACCTTCCCAGCCTCGGTGGGCAGTGTTGACCACCTCACTGAGTAATTAAAAACTCACTCCCTAATTTTTTCTCCTCAGGTCTCGGTGAGAATATCGAGTAGTTGCACAAGTTCGTCTCGCTTTGTGGTGTGATTTTGGAAACATTTGGTTTAATAAGTTACAGGTTAATTCCTGTCTTTCTTTTTATGTTCGGATTTGTTTTTAGGGTGATTTACTCAGATGTTACACATTTCAGGTAATATTACCAGAATTTACAAAAAAACTTTTTTATTACTAGAATATTTCGGGTATTTTCAAAATACCCAGCTTGCTCCTGTTATATGTTACCGGAAAAAACGTAATTACAAAAATGTCATTGCCACGTCAGACGCCACGTCAGAAATCGCGGACGTGTAACTATAACTCAGCCGTAACGCGTTATGAAGGTATGTTGCGGCTGAATTATCAAAAAAACATTTGAGTAAGAGCAGACAGCTGAATTAGAGCATAACTCAGCCAAACGTTACGGCTGACTTATTAAAATCTAGTTGAGTTATGCTCTAACTCAGCCGTCCTTACGGTTGAGTTTTCACCCGATGGTTGAGTTGTAAAAATTTTGGCTGAGTTATCACTACGACATGGCTGAGTTCCTATTTTCCGACTGGCTGTGTAACATCCGTATTCCGGGAATAAAGTTTGAGATATGTTGAGTAAACCAAAAGAGTGGATTTTAATTAATTTTGGTTTAATTAAATCTTAGTTTAATCTAATTAAACAAAAAAAACCCTTAATCTCTTTCTCAAAGTCACGCCTCCTCTCATGTTTTAGTGTTTTGGTCGACATTTTCATCAGAGGGAGGGAGAGAAAGAGAGATAAGTCTTGGTTATTTGGTGTAAAGGAGAAAGAGAAGGAGATCAAGCTTTTTCCTTAGAGTTAAGAGAGAAACAGAACTTTCAGGATTTGGGGGAAGGAGGATCCGACTGGTCAAATCGTTTCGAAAGGTACTGATTTTTTGTAGGGTTGTAGATAAGAGATTTTCCTACACTCTCCTTTTTACAGAAGTGAATTTGAGTTAATATTCTAGAAGATATTGGCAGTTTTGTGGGGCGTTTCTTCTCATTCGCGTATTGAGATCAGCGGGTGTTACGGGGACGATTGCGGTTTCATCTGTTATCTGATCATACTGATATTTGGTGGGAAGTTTCTGGACGTATAGACCTTGCTTTTCACCGGAGGAATTAGAAAGTTAACGGTTCGTTTTGATTACGTAGTTTCACTTGTGAGGTTGTTCTTTTCTGATTTTTCTATCAGTTTGTTTTCAATGTTTGTTTTTTGTTGTGATTGGTTGTAGGAGCGAGTTTGGTTGTTCTTGGATATTGGAGAGCCTCTCATTTGGTTGTAGATATTTTCGTGAATCACTTGTTAAGGTGAGTGCGTGACCATGAGCTTATCTAAGCGATTGGGTTGTATGACTTGTTTTGTGTGATGATGTGTAGGTGTGGTGAAAGTGTTATTGGTTGTTCTGTTTAAATGGTTGGTTTTTTATATTTTATTTGTAATTGTACTCTTGATTTGCTTGTGTGTATAGCTCGTAGATGGGAGGATCGCCTGACTGAGTATTTCTGGTAATACTCACGCATCTCATTGTGTTTGTGGTGCAGGTAGAGGCAAAGTGTGACTGTGGGATCATGGCAATGAAGAGGAGGATGTCTAGTGGCTTGTTTGGTTGTTGTCTGGCTTTTGTTAGGTTGCTAGAGTTGAGTCCTAGAATGTTGTTTAGGAATGCTGGTTCTATTGTTTATATTGATTGGATCTTTAGCTTATAATTTTGGAATTATTACGGTTTAATTGATATTGGTTATTGGTTTATTAGTTTTATTATTTCCGCTGTTTGGTGTGATTGTGGTTAGGTGGCTAGAGGGTATGGGACCACTAGCTTAGTAGTTTATTATCATATTATATTAATATATTTATTATTTATTATTTAAAAAAAAAAAAACGGGTCGAGTCGTTTCAGTTTGGTATAAGAGCCCTTACGGTTCTAGGTTTGGGTTCACTAGGCTTTGTGTTGTAGAAGTTTGAGACTTGCATGCTTTGATTGATTATGTGAGTTATTCAATTGTGTGGCATGGAGTCCTAGAACATCCTCTTCGAGCCTTCAATGAGATTCCACGGTGAGTTATTGTTATGTTTCTATGTGTGGTATTGATTTGTTCTATGCTTGTTAGCCTCTGTTCTTGGAAGATCAGTGGTTAAGGTGGTTGTGTTGCTGGTCGTGGACGTGGGCGTTGCGTGGCCGTGGTCGGGCGAGTTCCCGAGGCCAGCGAGTGTGTGGTCCAGAGTTCCACGAGGAGGTATGTCAGAGGGTCGCAAGCGTATCAGGAGGGACCAGAGGGGGTTTCAGCCGGTGAGCGTGTCAGATGTGCTGGGAACCCATGTGTGGGGTTGCAGCGGGTGAAGCCCAGGGTCGAGATGATCGCTTGGCGGATCTATTGACGTGCTGTTGGAGCGGTTACCGTGAAGGGTACCAGTGTAGGCTCCAGTTGTCAGCATGTGGTGGGGTGCAGCCGAGTGCTGCGGATGTTGAGGACTTTCCTTCTTATGTTAGGAGGATGGAGCGGTTGTAGATGAGAGTTTCTTTCTCGAGTGGTATCGAGCCTAGAGAGGCAGATCGGTTGACATATGTAGTTAGAGCAGATATTTTCCTGCTTGGTGGTTAATCCAGTTGGATATTAGAAGTTGAGTGGACATGTGTAACATTGCAATGTTATACTCGGACCACATGATGTATTTTTTGTCGAGAGATGTTTATAATCGTCAAGGATTGTTGCTCCAGAGGGGATGGTGATTCTCTTGAATACAGATAGCTTGAGGGGCTGAGGGCTCCAAGAGTGGCAGAGGGGATGATGTTCCCCTGAGGGTATGAGTAGTTCCCCTGATACTGAGATCTTGAGGATTGTGGTCCAAGAGTGAGACGATATAACTCGAAGACGATGGTCTGAGAGTGAGATCGGTATGGCTCGAAGGTTGCGACCTAAGGGTGGAAGAGTTGGGAGCAAGCAATGCCTAGGACGTGACTATAAACATAATGACCAATGTAGAACTCGAGAGAGTGCTGGTGGTTTAATCTCGAGTTTTGGATGTGTTGACCAGTGGATAAGGGTTTGATGACCAGAGCGATTATGAATGTGTGGCTGTTGCACTAGGATTGTGCGGCCGGTGGTGCTGGAGTCCCGGGAAGGGGAGTTGTATCGGGTATGAGCCAGGAAAGGCATGTGTACCGGTTACCTAAGTTCACGAGAAGCCTTCATGGCAGGACAACTTATCGTTGCAACGATGTTGGATGAAGTTTATTGGAGATGGGCAGGGTTGCTTGATTCAGGGTTTTGGTAAGCTTGTTGGAGGGAATAAGTCAAGTGGGTTGAGTTGGCAGCCTGCAAAGCATTTGATACGGCGAATCGGAATATGCGAACGTAAGGTACTTGTTTGTTTTATTGCGCTCGTATTGATGATTTTCTGTGGGGAATTGCTAAGCGGGAAGCTAATTTTATTAAGCTATCTTGTGGAAGTTCCCTAAGAGGCAAGTTACTAGAGGTTCTTGGACGTACAAGAAGGTTGATATTCAGGTGGCGGCGAGTTGATGTCGGCATATACTTGAGTATTTGTTTAGTAGAGCTGAGGAAGTAACTAGAGGATTTATGGAGCAAGGGATTCATCTATCCTAGTGAATCACCGTGGGGAGCGCCGGTGTTATTTGTGAAGAAGAAGTATGGGAGTTTTCGGTTATGAATTGATTATCGGGGTCACTGTGAAGAACAAGTACCCTCTTCCCAGGATCGATGAGTTGTTGGATCAGTTGAGACGTGCTACTTGGTTCTCCAAGGTAGATCTGGCGTCGGGTTATCATAAAAAACTGATAGATGAGGCGGATATGAGGAAGACTGCATTCAGGACGAGGTATGGGCATTATGAGTTTGTGGTGATGCCTTTTGGGTTGACTAACGCGCCAGCAGCGTTTATGAGTTTGATGAACAATGTGTTTCAGGAGTTTCTGGATGTTTCTGTCATCATCTTTATGGACGATATCCTAGTCTATTCTAAGAGTCCTGAGGAGCATGCAGTGCATTTGAGGGCAGTTCTGGAAAAGCTGCGGGAGCAGAAGTTGTTTGCTAAGTTGAGCAAGTGTAGTTTCTGGCAGCGTCAGATGGGATTTCTGGGTCACATTATTTCTGCAGATGGGGTTCTAGTAGATCCGAAGAAGATTCAGGCTATCAGAGATTGGCCTAGACCGCAGAATACCACAGAGGTCAGGAGTTTCCTTGGGTTAGCAGGGTATTACAGAAGATTTGTGCAGGGCTTTGCGAGTAGAGCACGTCCTATGACTAAGTTGACTGGGAATAATGTTCCTTTTGACTGGTCACAGGAGTGTGAGGAAGGCTTTGCAAGCCTTAAGGAGATGCTGACTACTACGCTAGTGTTGGCTTTGCCAGAGCAGGGGGAACCCTATGTGGTCTATACTGATGCATCTAGAGTTGGTTTGGGGTGTGTGCTGATGCAGCATGGGAAGGTGATTGCCTACGCTTTGCGGCAGTTGCGGAAGCATGAGGACAACTATCCTACTCATGATTTGGAGATGGCTGCTGTAGTTTTTGCCCTGAAGATTTGGAGATCCTATCTTTATGGTGCAAAAGTACAGGTGTTTACCGATCATAAGAGCCTGAAGTATATATTCACTCAGCCTAAGTTGAACTTGAGGCAAAGGCGGTGGATGGAGCTTGTGGCGGACTATGATTTGGAGATAGCTTATCACCCTGGTAAGGCTAACTTGGTTGTAGATGCTCTGAGTCGGAAGAGGGTAGCTTCGGCTCAGAAGCGGGAGATGGAGACTCTGGTAGGAGAGATTAGTGCATTGAGCTTGTGTGCTATTTCTCAGGAGCCGTTGGGTTTGGAGGCGGCTGATAGAGCAGACCTTCTGAGTTGGGTGTGGTTGGCTCAGGAGAGGGATTTGGGGCCGGCGAATGCCTCTAAGGCTGTGGATACAGAGAATCAGGTCTCAGCTAATGGTACTATTTTGGTGCATGGGCGGATTTGTGTGCCCAAGGATGAGGAGTTGAGGCAGGAGATCCTAAGTGAGGCTCATTCGAGCAAGTTTTCTATTCATCCAGGAACGACTAAGATGTACCGTGACCTCAAGAGGTACTATCACTGACTCGGGATGAAGAAGGATGTGGCTAGTTGGGTCTTGAGGTGCGATGTGTGTCAGCTAGTGAAGGCTGAGCATCAGGTTCCAGGCGGGTTGCTGAAGAGTCTTCCCATTCCACAGTGGAAGTAGGATATGATCACGATGGAGTACGTGGTAGGATTGCCACTGTCTCGGACTTTTGATGCTATTTGGGTCATTGTGGACCGGTTGACTAAGTTGGCACATTTTCTGGCTATCAAGAAGACTGATGGAGCAGCGGTCTTAGCTAAGAAATTTGTGAAGGAGATTGTCAGGTTGCATGGGGTGCCAGCGAGTATTGTGTCTGATAGGGATCCTAAGTTCACTTCGGTGTTCTGGAGGGCATTCCATGCAGAGATGGACACTAAGGTGCTTATGAGTACAGTTTATCATCCACAGACAGATGAACTGTTAGAAAGGACGATCCAGACGTTGGATGATTTGCTGAGGATGTGTGTGTTGGATTCAGGTGACCAATGGGTGGACCATCTGTGTTTGGCAGAGTTTGCCTATAACAACAGTTATCAGGCAAGTATTGGGATGGCTCCTTATGAGGCTTTGTATGGGAGGCCGTGTCGTACACCATTTTGTTGGACTCTGGTGCTAATTTTGTTCAGGAGACCTCAGAGAAGATTCGGGTTCTCAAGCTGTACATGAAGGAAGCCCAGGATAGGCTGAGGAGTTATGTTGATAAGAAGAGGAAAGAAATTGAGTTTCAGGTGGGAGACAGAGTGTACCTCAAGATGGCCATGTTGCGGGGTCCAAACAGGTCATTGACTGAGACTAAGTTGAGTCCGAGGTATATGGGTCCGTTCAGAGTGATTGAGCGAGTTGGACCAGTGGCATATAGACTGGAGTTACCTGAGGTTATGCGTGCATTCCACAAGGTTTTCCATGTGTCTATGTTGCGGAGGTGTCTCCGCGAGGATGATCAGTTGTTGGCTAAGATTCCTGAAGATCTTCAGCCTAACATAACTTTAGAGGCGAGACCAGTGAGGGTTCTCGAGAGGAGGATTAAGGAACTTCGGAAGAAGAAGGTTCCTTTGATGAGAGTCCTTTGGGACTGTGATGGTGTTGAGGAGCAGACTTGGGAGCCTGAGGCGAGGATGAAGACAAGGTTTAAGAAATGGTATGAGAAGCAAGCCGCGACTTGAACTTGTCTAGCCTGGTCCCATCTGTAATCCATGGCTGGAGCGAGAATGGAGTATTCCAGCCCATCTCTCTTGTTACTCGGTCGCTTGGGGTGGTTGGTTGTGCGACTCAGTCACAAGATGAGGTGGTGCTCGGGTACGAAGTTTCCGTGAGACAGGGTTTATGGAGGAAAGTTTCCTGAAATAGAAGTTTCTAATTATGGAAAGTTTCCAGAAGTGGAAAGTCTAAAAATGGAAAGTTTTATGGGAGTTAGAATTTTTCCATTTTTAGCGGTTGTGAGCCTTGGAGGGGCTCGTGTGGCCTTTGTGGCGGACTTTTTAGTCAGTGTGCCGTGTGTGGCAGTCTTTTGAGACATTGTATGGCCTTTGTGGCGGGCTGTTTAACCAATTGTGTGGCCTTTGTGGCTGGCTGTTTAGCCAATTGTGTGGCCTTTGTGGCGGGCTGTTTAGCGAATGTGCCTCTTGAGGCGATCCTTCGGGAAGTATGGTCTTTGTGACGGTCATTCGGGACGAGTGGCCTTAGTGGCGGTCCTTTGGGACGAGTGGCCTTAGTGGCGGTCCTTTGGGACAAGTGGTCTTTGTGACGGTCCTTGGGGACGAGTGGCCTTGGTGGCGTTCCTGTTGAGGACATTTGTTTGGCCTTGGTGGCGGTCCGGTTTAAGACATTTTGTTTGGCCTTTGTGGCGGCCCTTGTGGCAGGTATATGATCCTTGTGTGGTAAGGAGGTATTCCAGTGAGGGGATATGTGGTTGGTAGGACATTGAGATGTTTTACGCGAGCTAAGGGGAGGAAACCTGGATAGGGATAGGACTCAGACGTGTTCAGAATTGTTTGCTTGCGACTCTTAGAGGACTTAGGTTTTCCTAGTATTGCCATATTCAGAGACTTTGTGGCTTGGGAATATGGTTGGTATATCGACTACGGATGACGATCCGGGGGCGCGCTGTAGGGTGGCAACCCGAGAGACGAGTTTGGATTTTTCCATATATATTATGTCATGCGGGTTTAGGCCCGATGAGGAGCCAACATTATGACATGCAGACTTAGGTCTTATGAGGAGCCAATAAAAACTCAAGTGTTAGGCCTATGAGTAAAGGAAAGTCCAAAAATTCGAGAGCAAATGACGCCTGGAGCGTGAGTCTATCGCCTAGAGGTGACCTTCTGTAGATCGATGGGAAGAGTGCGGGCCGTGGAGACGGTTGCACGGGAGTCCTTGGCCGATGATTGTTCGAGATTCAAGGACGAATCTATGTTGGTGGGGGAGAATTGTAACATCCGTATTCCGGGAATAGAGTTTGAGATATGTTGAGAAACCAAAAGAGTTGATTTTAATTAATTTTGGTTTAATTAAATCTTAGTTTAATCTAATTAAACAAAAAAACCCCTTAATCTCTTTCTCAAAGTCACGGCTCCTCTCATGTTTTTATGTTTTGGTCGACATTTTCATTAGAGGGAGGGAGAGAAAGAGAGATAAGTCTTGGTTATTTGGTGTAAAGGAGAAAGAGAAGAATATCAAGCTTTTTCCTTAGAGTTAAGAGAAAAACAGAAATGTCAGAGTTTGCGGGAAGGAGGATCCGACTGGTCAAATCATTTCGAAAGGTACTGATTTTTGATAGGGTTGTAGATAAGAGATTTTCGTACACTCTCCATTTTACAGAAGTGAATTTGAGTTAATAATCTAGAAGATATTGGCAGTTTCGTAGGGCGTTTCTTCTCATACGCGGATTGAGATCAGCGGATGTTACGGGGACGATTGCGGTTTCATCTGTTATCTGATCGTGCTGAAAGTTTGTGGGAAGCTTCTGGACGTATAGACCTTGCTTGTCACCGGAGGGATTAGAAAGTTAACGGTTCGTTTTGATTTCGTAGTTTCACTTGTGAGGTTGTTCTTTTCTGATTTTTCTATCAGTTTGTTTTCAATGTTTGTTTGTTGTTGTGATTGGTTGTAGGAGCGAGTTTGGTTGTTCTTGGATATTGGAGAGCCTCTCATTTGGTTGTAGTTATTTTCGTGAATCACTTGTTAAGGTGAGTGTGTGATCATGAGCTTATCTAAGCGATTGGGTTGTATGACTTGTTTTGTGTGATGATGTGTAGGTGTGGTGAAAGTGTTATTGGTTGTTCTGCTTAATGGTTGGTTTGTTATATTTTATTTGTAGTTGTACTCTTGATTTGCTTGTGTATATAGCTCGTAGATGGGAGGATCGCCTCACTGAGTATTTCTGGTAATACTCACGCATCTCATTGTGTTTGTGGTGCAGGAAGAGGAGGATGTCTAGTGGCTTGTTTGGTTGTTGTCTGGCTTTTGTTAGGTTGCTAGAGTTGAGTCCTAGAATGTTTTTTAGGAATGCTGGTTCTATGGTTTATATTGATTGGATCTTTAGCTTATAATTTTGGAATTATTACGGTTTAATTGATATTGGTTATTGGTTTATTGGTTTTATTATTTCCGCTGTTTGGTGTGATTGTGGTTAGGTGGCTAGTGGGTATTGGACCACTAGCTTAGTAGTTTATTATCATATTTTATTAATATATTTATTATTTATTATTAAAAAAAAAACGGGTCGGGTTGTTTCAGGCTGAGTTATGAAAAACGGCTAACTTATGAGATGTTGTTACACTGAGTTATGGTAAAAAAAATATAACTCAGCCGTGATAGGCTGACTTATCGTACAACTCAGTCATTTGACGACTGATTTAGTAGCAAAAGATTAATTACTAGAATGTTATTCAGTTACGGCTGACTTATTAAACGATACGGTTGAGTTACATATTTTCAATTGATGAAGTGGCTGAATTTGGCAGCATTTTTTTTGCTTTTTAATAACTGTAATGTTTTTCATATTGTGACTTAGTTATAATTTGTTTGATGGCTGAGTTTTATTTAGGCTGAGTTATTAATTGTTTGATGGCTGACTTTCCACGTCGGACGCAACATCCATGTCATCATCTTTTTCTCCACAAATACAAAACGTCATTCGACTCTTGTTCTTCAACTGGCTAATAAGTTAACTATTTACCTACTTATTCTACTTGTTCTTCTACTTCTTCTTCAATTTCTTCTTCACCTTGTTCTTCTACTTCTTCTTCACCTTGTTCTTCTACTTCTTCTTCAGTTTCTTTCATGGATCCAGTTCCAGTACTAGTTGTTTCCGGTAATTGGGTAAAGACACAAATATATGTATTTAACACCGACGATAGAGGGTGTATAGTTGTGCATATAGATGGAGGCACAACACACGACAAGCTTGTGGAGCTTGTTCTTGAAGACTACGGATTGGACGCGTTTAGCCATGAGCTATATAAATTATGAACTATGAACTACGAACTATGATTTTGTGTGTTTTGTTTTTTTTTTTTAATTTCATTTATGTTGTATCTTGATATTAATATAAATCAGTCGTTATTTTGATATCTCAGCCATTACAGACTGATAACTTAACCATAAAGTTCGATAATTCAACCACAATATTTGATAACTCAGCCATCACTTTATCTTAATTATTTACATAACTCAGTCGTGAATAACGATAACTCAGCCAACTCTCAAATTAGAATGTGTAAAAATCACTCTAAGTCTATAAATATCCCTTTTTATTGGTTTTAATGATAGTAATATTCAAATTTCCATTCTAAAGTTAAATTTTGAGTTATAATAATTTTAATATTCAATTGTTGGAGAAATACTTATAGAAATATAAAATTCTAAATTCGAGTAATAATTATTTAATTATTTGCAATAATATATTATGATAAAAAGATCCAGGAAAGAAAGAAGAATACGTTTTCATATTATTGAAAAGACCCTAAACGATAACTCAGCCGTCATAAATTATAACTCAGTCAACCCTCAAATTAGAATGACTAAATAACCGACCAAACCGAACCAAACCGGAATCTATTTTTTCCTTTATTTTCAGTTAATTATTCGGCTTGCTATCGGTTATATTAAGTTAATCGACCTAATTTGGATAACATTTGGGTTATTTATGGTTATTATATTAGTATATCCAAATTACCACCTTAAACCAAATACAATATAACCAAAACCAAACTGTTATATTAAAACTCATAATGTTGAAAATATGAACCCTAAACCTCAAACCCTAACCCTAACCCTAAGCCTAACCCCTAAATGTCATGTTTTGAATGTTTTACACATTTTGATCAGACTGTGTAAAAATCAATCTTTGTCTATAATTATTACTTTTTCTTGCTTATAATGATTGTAATATTCATTTTTCCATTCTATATTTTAATTTTGAATTATAATAATTCAAATTTACAAACATTTCATAGGTCAGCCGTTTATGTCAATAACTCAGCCATATCATTCAATTGTTTGGAATTGTTTTTATTTCTTTTATTCGAAATTAAAATTCACAATTTTTAATTAAGTTGTATAATATATTGGGAGAAAACCTGACATTATGCATTTATTATGTGTGGATCTGAGCAGGCCCATAATTACGGATTGTTCGAGATCCCTAATGGGCTTGTTGACATTTTTTAAATTATTATTATTATTAAACGCTAATCGGCTTGTTGGCTGATGGGCCAAAAAATTACAGGTAGTAAAGGAAGAATACAAATCGGCGCCGTCGAACACGAGATCTGAAAACGGGCAGTATACCGGAAACATAAACCTCACCTCCTAAAAACAACGCTAGCAAGGACGGCTCCTTTGCGGTTACGAACTCGGCATCAAGCCTTTGTGAAACGACCCGACCCGTTTTTTTTTTAAATAAATATAATATAATAAATAAACTATAACTAGTGGTCTCATACCCATTAGCCACCTAACCACAATCACAATCAACAGCGGAATAACAATACCAATAAAAAAACTAATAAATATAGATAACCAATAATTCAAAACATAATCTATATCCAAATAATCAAATAACAGGAAAACATAGAACCAGCAACCTAACAAAGTTCTAATTACCCAACTCTAGCAACCTAGCAATGCCAGACAACATCAAACCGAGTCCCTAGAACATCCTCCCCTTCATTTCCTGGATTCCACGATCACACTTTGCCTTTACCTGCACCACAAACACAAATTGAGATGCATGAGTATTTTATAAACACTCAGTGAGGCAATCCTCCCATCTACTGGCCTATATACACAAGCAACAGTGATTCCAATGTTCCAATCAATCAGCAAACAAAGCATACAAACCAGGAAAACGAACATCAACTCGCTGGAAGAGAGGTGTCGACCGACACCAGCCAAGTGTCGATCGACACTGGACTCTCATCAACACCATCACAGCCCCAAAGGAACCATCTTCTTCCGAAGTTCCTTAATCCTCCTCTCGAGAACCCTCATTGGTCTTGCCTCTAATGTCATGTTAGGCTGAAGATCCTCAGGAATTTTTGCCAACAACTGATCATCCTTGCAGAGACACTTCCGCAACATCGCCACATGGAAAACCTTGTGGAACGCACGCATAACCTTAGGCAACTCCAGCCCATATGCCACGGGTCCCACCCGCTCAATCACTCTGAACGGTCCCATATATCTCGGACTCAACTTAGTCTCTGTTAATGACCTGTTCGGACCCCACAACATGGCCATCTTGAGGTACACTCTGTCTCCCACCATGAACTCAACTTCTTTCCTCTTCTTATCAGCATAACTCCTCTGCCTATCCTGGGCTACCTTCATGTTCAGCTTGAGAACCTGAATCTTCTCTAAGGTCTCCTGAACAAAACTAGCACCATATATGCTCCTCTCCCCCACCTGAGTCCAACACAATGGTGTACGACACGGCCTCCCATACAAAGCCTCATAAGGAGCCATCCCAATACTCGCCTGATAACTGTTGTTATAGGCAAACTCCGCCAAACACAGGTGATCCACCCAATGGCCACCCCAATCCAACACACTCATCCTCAGCAAATCCTCCAACGTCTGGATTGTCCTCTCTGACTGTCCATCTGTCTGTGGATGATAAGCTGTACTCATATGCACCTTAGTGCCCATCTCTGCATGAAATGCCTTCATGAACACCGAAGTGAACTTAGGATCCCTATCAGACACTATACTCGCTGGCACCCCATGCAACCTGACAATCTCCTTCACAAATTTCTTAGCTAAGACCGCTGCTCTATCAGTGTTTTTGATAGCCAGAAAATGTGCCGACTTGGTCAACCGGTCCATAATGACCCAAATAGCAACAAAAGTCCAAGACACCGGCAATCCTACCAAGAAATCCATCGTGATCATATCCCACTTCCACTCTGGAATGGGAAGACTCTTCAGCAACCCGCCTGGAACCTGATGCTCAGGCCTTCACTAGCTGACACAGATCGCACCTCGAGACACAACTAGCCACATCCTTCTTCATCCCAACCCAGTGATAGTACCTCTTGAGGCCACGGTACATCTTAGTCGCTCCTGGATGAATAGAAAACTTGCTCGAATGAGCCTCACTTAGGATCTCCTGTCTTAACTCGTCATCCTTGGGCACACAAATCCTCCTGTGCACCATAATAGTACCATTAGCTGAGTCCTGATACTCTGTATCAACAGCCATAGAGGCATTCACCAGCTCAAAATCCCTCTCCTGAGCCAACCGCACCCTACTCAGAAGATCTGCTCTATCAGCCGCCTCCAAACCCAACGGCTCCTGAGAAATAGCACACAAGCTCAATGCACTAATCTCTCCTACCAGATTCTCCATCTCCCGCTCCTGAGCCGAAGCTACCCTCTTCCGACTCAGAGCATCTACAACCAAGTTAGCCTTACCAGGGTGATAAGCTATCTCCAAATCATAGTCCGCCACAAGCTCCATCCACCGCCTTTGCCTCAAGTTCAACTTAGGCTGAGTGAATATATACTTCAGGCTCTTATGATCGGTAAACACCTGTACTTTTGCACCATAAAGATAGGATCTCCAAATCTTCAGGGCAAAAACTACAGCAGCCATCTCCAAATCATGAGTAGGATAGTTGTCCTCATGCTTCCGCAACTGCCGCAAAGCATAGGCAATCACCTTCCCATGCTGCATCAGCACACACCCCAAACCAACTCTAGATGCATCAGTATAGACCACATAGGGTTCCCCCTGCTCTGGCATAGCCAACACTTGCGTAGTAGTCAACATCTCATTAAGACTTGCAAAGCCTTCCTCACACTCCTGTGACCAGTCAAAAGGAACATCCTTCCCAGTCAAATTAGTCATAGGACGTGCTCTGCTCGCAAAGCCCTGCACAAATCTTCTGTAATACCCTGCCAATCCAAGGAAACTCCTGACCTCTGTGGCATTCTGCGGTCTAGGCCAATCTCTGATAGCATTACTCTTTTCCGGATCTACAGAAACCCCATCTGCAGAAACAATGTGACCCAGAAATCCCATCTCACGCTACCAGAAACTACACTTGCTCAACTTAGCAAACAACTTCTGCTCCCGCAGCTTCTCCAGAACTGCCCTCAAATGCACTGCATGCTCCTCAGGACTCTTAGAATAGACCAGGATATCGTCGATGAAGATGATGACAGACACATCCAGAAACTCCTGAAACACGCTGTTCATCAACCTCATAAACGCTGCTGGCGCGTTAGTCAACCCAAAAGGTATCACCACAAACTCATAATGCCCATACCTCGTCCTGAATGCAGTCTTCCTCACATCCGCCTCATCTATCTGTATCTGATGATAACCCGACGCCAGATCTACCTTGGAGAACCAAGTAGCACCTCTCAACTGATCCAACAACTCATCGATCCTGGGAAGAGGGTACTTGTTCTTCACAGTGACCCGGTTCAAACCCCGATAATCAATACACAACCTGAAACTCCCATCCTTCTTCTTAACAAATAACACCGGCGCTCCCCACGGTGATACACTAGGAGGGATGAATCCTTTACTCAACAAATCCTCTAGCTGCTTCTTCAGCTCTGCCATCTCTACTGGAGCCGTCTTGTAAGGAGCCTTAGATAACGGCGTCGCTCCTGGTTCCAATTCAATAGTAAAAAGATCCGACCGAGATGGTGGTAATCCCTGCAATGACTGAAACGCATCCTCAAACTCCTCAACTACCGGAATACCGCTAACCGTAGACTTCCCCCCTGACTTTGGCATCGAAATAGTATCCAAATAAGCCTCACGGCCCTTCTCGATCTTTTTCCTAGCCTGGATGGCCGAGATCACGAGATTCCCCGAAGTCTGTCTAACTCCCTCAAAAACCAACTTCCCTCCTGGACGCTCAAACTCCACTCTACCCTGAAAGCAATCCAAATGCACCTTATGCTGATGCAACCAATCCATCCCGAGAATAACATCATACAACTCCACCAGACTGATAAGCAATTCCGCAGGCCACGACTCTCCTGCAACCTGAATATCAACTTCCTTTGCCTGCCAAAAACCCTCAGAAACTTGCCTCCCGCAACTCTAACAACCCCTGTACGCTCCCCGAGATCTCCTCTGATATCCGCACTCTCTGCAGACTCCGGAGTAATGAAGCTATGAGTAGCTCCAGAATCAAACATAACATGGGACTTAAACCCGCCCACGAACAAGGTCCCTACACAAACCTCATGTGTTGAGAACCTGACACTTTATCACGGGAAAAACATAAAATTTGAATTACAGCAAACCACAAAGTTAAATACCAGAAGTTTTACCTGTGATCGCTCCGACACTGGTTCCACCAGCCTCGACCGTCGTGTAAACCTGTGGCGCCTGCTCAGTGTGTGCCACCTGCTGCCCTCCCGGCTGCACTTGCTGCAACGCTGCCACTGCTACCGGCTGCAACTTGGGACACAAGGGCCTGATGTGCCCCGGCTCCCTACAATGATAACATACTTGAGGTCCTGCCGTCGGAGCACTCCTCTTGGGACAGCTAGCAATCTTGTGATCCTTGCTCCCACACTTGAAGCAACTCGCACCACTCTGCGTCTGCGTAGCCTCCCATCTATTCGTGGTCCCCTGGATAGGGTTCCCGCCCCTGCTAGAACCTCCATGATGCTGAGCCTTACTAGGCTGAACCGCTGGACTAACCGCCACTGACTGTGTCTGGATATCCTCCTCGATCTCTGCTGCAGCCTCAACCAGCTCTGCACACGAAGCATAGCTCCATCCCCTACAGTAGACCCTCAAGTCATCACGAAGAGCCCTCATAAACCTCCTGATCTGGGCCTCCTCATACTCCAAAGCCTGACCCCCATAACGCAGAAGTCGACTGAACTCTAAATCCAGCTCCCGCACTGACCGTGTCCCCTGAGACAACTGAAGGAAATGCACCTCCAACCGGTCCAAAGCCTCTCTAGGAAAATACTTGCGGATGAACTCCAAGACGAAGTCAGTCCAAGTCATCTCCCTCTGCACCCTCCTAGAAGCCACTGAACTCCACCACACCTGAGCATCACTAGTTAAATGGTGGACCCCTATGTCCACCCAAAACTCCACAGAGCATCTCAGAGTCTGGAAGTTACGTTCCACACTCGCCCTCCATGCATCTGCAACAGTAGGGTCAGTACCACCCAATAACCGCTCAGTCCTGAGACGCGTCATCTCCCTGAGCATGGACAAATAACGTCCATGTGCTCCTGCATCCGCAGCCACTGGCTGCCACTCCTCCGCCACTACTGGTGGCATAACCTGAGCCTGAGCCGGTACCACAGCTGGCAACCGCTCTAACAACTGTGCTAACAAGCCCGCAAGATCAACACTAGGAACTCCACCCGTTGGGTCTCCATCAGGCGGGACCCTAGCATCACCGACCACTGGAGCATCAACACCGCCCCCTCCGGCTACACTCATGTAATCCTCCTGGACACCCTACGACTCGCCAACACCCTCAGCTGTCACACTCTGGTCCTCGGTCTCACTAACCACTGGGACTTTGTCCCTACCACGACCACGTACGCGTCCACGACCACGTCCGCGTCCACAACCACGTCCGTGTCCACAACCACGACCAGCAGTAACACCATCTCTAGCCATCTGCACTACCATGAACAGAAGGCTAAGCAAACAATTTCTATTATAACACAAAAAACATAAACTCACCGTGGAATCACACAGTAGGCTCGAAGAGGATGTTCTAGGACTCCATACCACACACAGTTGACTAACTCACATAATCAATCAAAGCATGCAAATCCCAAACATCTACATCACAAAGCCTAGTGATCCCAAACCTAGAACCGTAAGGGCTCTAATAGCAAACTGAAACAACCCGACCCATTTTTTTTAATTAAATAAATAATAAAAATAATATAATAAATAAACTACAACTAGTGGTCCCAAACCCACTAGCCACCTAACCATAATCACAATCAACAGTTGAATAACAATACCAATAAAAAACTAATAAATATAGATAACCAATAATGCAAAACATAATCGATATCCAAATAATCAAATAACAGGAAAACATAGAACCAGCAACCTAGCAATGTTCTAATGACCCAACTCTAGCAACCTAGCAATGCCAGACAACATCAAACCGATTCCCTAGAAAATCCTCCCCTTCATTGCCTTGATTCCACGATCACACTTTGCCTTTACCTGTACCACAAACACAAATTGAGATGCATGAGTATTTTAAAAACACTCAGCGAGGCAATCCTCCCATCTACTGGGCTATACACAGAAGCAATAGTGATTCCAATGTTCCAAACAATCGTCAAAGAAAGCATACAAACTAGGAAAACGAACATCAACTCGCTGGAAGGGAGGTGTCGACCGACACCAGCCAAGTGTCGATCGACACTGGCTCTTGGTGTCGACCGACACTACCCCACAGTGTCGATCGATGCCGCTTAACTGGTGTCGACCGAAACCAAGTGGTGTCGAGTCGATCGACACTCCCTCTGCAACCGCGATCCGCTCGAAGCCGAGAGTCGAATCTCGCTCCCAAACTCCACCAAATTGTCCAATACTCGAAACCCAAGCCTCATACACCCGTAAGAACCTGTAGCAACCATTCCCAGCAAGAAAAACACACAAACAAGCAACGAACAAGCAAGAACAAGGAAATCAAAGGCTTAGATTAGCCATGGTCATGCACTCACCTCTTTGCAGGATGTTTCTGACCAACAATGGACAAATCCACACTCCCAGAAAGTTTCCCACACATTCCTAGCCTTGAATCCTCACTCCCACAGCAAGATCTCACCCTCAAAGCCTTGAAATCTTTACAAAAACTCTCAAAAACTCAAGAACAATGTTTTCTCCTCTTTCTCTTTGTTTTCAGCGGCTAGACAACCACAAAACACGACCTAGGTCGTTCCCCCACTTAAATATCACGGTTTAATGGTTCTCCTCAAACCAAACCGACCAAAAATCGATAATTAAATCGAACCGGTCGAACCAGAAACAACCAGTGTCGATTGATTGGTGTCGATCGACACCCTCACCAAACTACCAAAAAAATGGTTTGCGGGTCTTACACTTTGACTGGAGCTAGCGAACCCCTCCGTAGACCATCACCGAGAACAAACCAAACCCAGAACTTTCCTTTCGGCAAAGATAGATCCACCACAACCGGAGACCCAATTGTTTTTTCTCCCTGACCTAGCAAGAAGAAACCTCGCATCAAACCCTCAGATCCAACAAAGTACACCCTTATACCTTCCAAAGCAACCTCCCATAAGATCCGGCAAAGAAAAAAACCAAACACGGCGACGGAAGATGGATGCTGGCTCAGGCATGCCATCAGCCACCGATATCCCGTTAAGGATCCCCCGCGCTAGCCATCTAGGATCCGGTTAAGGATCCACCGTTAATCTCTTCGGAAAGTGGTGAACCCACCGATACGAAGCTCGACTTTCATCGCAAACCAGATCTACATCTCACAAGCCGCCGAGCCGAGAGAATCCGTTCCAGAACCGCCGTAGCCTTCAACCAGCAGAACGTAGGAACATCATCTCATGGCTGTCGTGAGGAGAGACACTGGCTTGCATCAAGCAACAGACACAACCACGCCTCACACCACCAGAGAAGAGAGGCGCCCACCACCTCTTCATTTTCAGCCCATCAACCCTAAAGCGGCTGCCAAAACCCTAGATCTACTTTTGAGAAGAGAGAGAATGGAACGATTGTCCTTTTTCCTTTTTCAACTAATTATCAGGGCAAAGTGTTTGTTTTCCCTCTTTGACATAAACAAGAAAAAGCAACTGTCGATTCTGAAAAAAACTGCTTAGTGACGTGGAAAATCAAAAATGCTGTGTATTTTAATTTGCTGATGTGTATTTTTTTTTTTTTTACTCAAAATCGAAAAACTAAACTCAAGGGATAAATTGTAGTTACACCCAGGGCACTAAACATTTGAGTAATATTTAGAAGATTTATAGATGTGTATTTCTTTCTTGTTTCTATTCAAGACATTCTTTTCTTTTGTTTTTGACAAGATTATTGAAATACTACATTAAGATCTTTATTATAGGAATGGTTTTTCCAGAAATATGAGCAACTTAGTATCTTTATTAAATAGAAGTGTTTTATAAAAATAAACTTTTAGTAAGGAAACTAGTGTAGACACAAAGGGTTTGGGAGCAGGTTATGACACTAAATCCCAAGGAAAGGTCTTCATAAGAGTCGATCTTTGAGGGACTGCAGACTGGTTCTGAATCATCAATCATCTTGTTTGCATCCAAATGTGTATCTTCCATTATATTGCTAATTCTTGACTTATTTAGCTCCAAAGTACACTTTCCTTGTACATCTCTACTCCAACACCTGAGATACCAAACTTGATGCAAAATGCAACCTAAACAATATAAATGCTCATGAATATGCACAAAACAATGAATAATTAAGCTTTAAAATCACATAAAAACACATGATATCAACTCCCCCAAACTTATACTTTGCTAGTCCTCTAGTAAAAACCAAGTGGAAAACAAGGGAGAGGTTAAAAAATGGGACTAAGAACCTAAGAGCATGCGACAAAGGATTCAAACCATAGTCCTTAGATGCAATTCAATGGTGCTAAGATCAATCAAAGTCCTTACAAATATTTTTCTATGCTTATCACAACGCACCACTCTAGTTCACCTTCTATCTATTGGTAAAGACTTGCAATCCTATTGAACATCTCTTTCACATTTATTAAAGTGTTTGGTGTGATCTTGCAAATGGAAAATAAATCAATCTCAATTGGTTTAAGGGAAAGGCTTTTTATAAAGTGGTGCTTTTGGGTGGTTTACTCTCAAACAAAGAGGAATGCTAGACAGTTGTGAAACCTATCTAAGACTGAGAATAATTTGGGCATACAAAGCTTAGCTCTTGATGTTCTACCCACCTAGAAGCTTTTCTACCCTTTTTCTCATCTTTCTTTTCTTTTTTTCAAACCCAAAAACTCAACTTGATTCAACTCAAACCCCTTCTCTTCTTTACTTTTGGTCTTAAACTTTTGAATAACTCTAAGGCTTCACTTTAAACATAAGCTCTCTTTCTTTTTACTTCATTGAACTTCTTTTGATGAACTCCTATTCTTATAAAACTATGCTTTAGCATTCTCTTTTTTTTTATGAAACTTTTCTAGGAGACACCAGCTAAACTTTTCTTTCTCTTTTTCTTCTTAAGAGACTTAGAGCTTTTAACCAAACTTAACCTTAGAGAAAAATATTTCTTTTCTTTTGGCCAAGTAATTCTTTCTTTTTCCCCCTTTAATCTCTCTTGTTTCCAATCCTTTACCCAAATCAAAATTCTAACCACCTATTTCTTTCAAAACCAGTCCTATTAGCTAGTTCTAAAATTCCAAATATACCTAAAACAAGAGCCAGTTCTTTGTCATTCTCAATACTCTCAAGATTTCACAACTTATAGCATATCAACAAAGAGACCTCACTCAACAAATCAACACAAGGCTTGAAAGAAAAGGTTGGGGTTCAAAGGTATGGTAAGAGATTGGGTTAAACAAAATAGAGTGGCAAATAGAGATAGTTAACCCAAATGAAAGTTCCATGAGCAAGCATTCATAGTCCATAAGCAAGATAATTTAAAGATCAAATTAAATTCCAAATAATATAGAGATGCAGCAATGATCAAGCAAGCTTTACACTAGAAGAAAATTCTTTCAAGTGACACAATGTTTTAAGCTTAGAGTCTTTATTTTTTTCTCAAAGTAAACAAGAACCAATGAACTATAGATGAGGGTTGTGGGTTCAATCCTACGTTTCTACTTCTAACAAGGTAGCTTCATTATTATCCCAAATGCAAATACAAATGCATACTAAATGCTTCTAGACTCAATCCTAAACACAAGAATGATTATGCAAAGCTACATGCATTTGTTTTTGGTTTTTGAAAATTTTCAAAATTTTTTTGATTTTTCTTAAAACATAGCTATTAACAATGCATCACACAAAATATGAAAATCAAAACAAAACACAATGTTAGATGGTTAGTCCCTCCCCCAAACTTAATTCACACAGTCCTTGTGTGAGAAAAGTCCAAGAGAAAGACTAACAAAATAAAGAAAACAAGACTCAAATGATAATATACAATGGAAAGTTAGGACCATACCTTGGCCCTAGTTGTGAACCTTAGGGACTGGAGTGATAGGATAAGCTTTAGTGCTCCCTTGAGATCATGTTGAATTGGTGGAAGGAGATTGGAGGTTGATAGTAATGACACTTGAGAGAAGGTCATGAAGCTTATCTTTGTCATATTGATACTTGGGATATAGCCTGGCTTTCACGCTTGCAAAGGGTGAAGAAGGACCTTTGTGCTTCACCTTGTACTCTATTACTTCGTCAACAAGCCCCAAGGGATGCAAACACAAAGTCATAGGAGATGAAACAATGTTGGGAGGGAGGTTTTGTTTCTTCTTCCTCTTCTTCTTCTCAACAACTTTATTTGCTTGACCCAAATCCCCTTCTCTAGAATCTCCTTTGAGGTCAACAAATAAAGAGTCTAAACACTCACCATCCAAAGTTTCCTCATCAAGCTTTAGAGTCTCTTTAATCCCCACATTAGCAACTTGGAGCTTGTTGATCATTCAGTTCTCTTGGCTCTTCATTAGTTGCCACTTCTTCACTAGTGATTGTTCCACAAAACAGTGTAGAGGAAGCTTTGATAGGATAAGATTTGTTGGGATCCACTTGAAGAAGAGTTACTCTCTTATTTGGGAAATCAATGCTTGCCCCCACAATGTTGAGAAAGGGAGTTCCTAGTATGAGAGGGAGCTTGTTGGTTTCTTTCATCTTAACTATCATGAAGTCTGTTGGAACTGTGCAATCACCAACCTTGAGTGGATAGTTCTCAATTAAACGAAGTGGAGATTTTGAGGAAGCATCTCCAAACATGATGGAAGAAGAGAGTTGCTTCATGTCTTTGATCCCAAGACTCTTTACCATCTCAAGTGACATCACATTAACACTTGCTCCTGAATCACATAAGGCATCATCAAGTTGTAAAGCACCAAGTGAGCAAGGTATAGTAAATCTGCCTGGATCTTCAAGCTTGGAAAGTGTTTTTGGTCTGGTTTGTTGTTCACTTGGTGAATCAAAGATTCCCATGATTTCTTCCACCTTCTCTCTGTTTGCTAGAATAGCTTTGATGAACTTTATATGGAGAAGAACTTGAGACAAGCTATCCACATAAGGCAAAGGTGCTCCAACTCTATTCATATTAGCTTTGAAACTTGAGAGCACTTTCTTTTTAGCCTTTGTAAGAACCCTTTGTGGAAATGGAAGTGGAGGACTATAAAGAGGAAGAGCAACACTTGGTGCATCATTCTTTTTAACCTCCTTGGCAACTATCTCGTTACCCTTTGATCCTTTCTCAGTTTTCTCAACTTTAGCAACCACCAAACTCTCAACAGCAGAACCATATAGGAGAGCAGAGATCTCTTCAATAGACCTTTCATTCTCATCAGCATGGCTATCCATTTTTGATTTTTTGAAACTCATACTAGTAACATTGTTCACCTCTTCCTGGAATATGGCATTGCAAAACTCCTTTGGGTTTGGTTCTGGTTTACCTGGTAGAGAACCTATTTGTCTTGTGGAAGGGGAAGAAGCTTGGCCCTAGACCTGTGTTTGCAACCTCTCAATCCTGGCATTTAACTCACCATATACATTCTCAACTTTGTTGTGCATAGCTTTCATTTGTGTGGCAAGTTCAATGGCACCTCTCCCTTGTCCTTCTAGGAGTTGTCTAAATAGAGCACTTGTGTCATATACTTGACCTTGAGGGTGTGGTGAATTCATTTGTTGTTGAGGTTGGGAATAGGTTTGAGGCTTGGCTTGGTAGTTCCCTTAAGGTTGAGGCTGATAGCTGGGTTGGGAAGGAAAACCAGGAGGTTTTTGTGGTGGATAAGTCTGATCTTATGGGTTCTCCAAATTGGTGATGCGGTAAGAGAGGTTAGCGTGGTTGCGGTAATTGGGGTTGAACTTGTAATACCCCTGGCCACCAACATAATTGACCTCTTCTTGTCTCTCAACACAAGCTTCCATACCTTCTTGATAACCTTGATAAAGTTCACACTCATTGACAAAGTGAACTGGCTTTTGATTTGCCATACGCATCTTATCCATCTTGTCATTCAATGCTTTGATCTCCTTGCGGTGCTGCTCATTCATATCAGAATGATCTCTTGGAGTTCTATCATAATCTTCTCCATAGTTCCCATCACTTTGAGCAAGATTCTCCACCAAAGTCATACCAGCATCAACATCTTTGCCAAGAAAATTACCATTACTTTCTGTGTCAAGCAACATTCTTATCTTTGGTAGTACCCCTCTGTATAATGTTTTGAGAAGAGACTCCTTGGAGAAACCATGATGAGGACATTGCATAGTATATCCCTTGAATCTCTCCCATGCTTTATAAAAACTCTCATTTCCCTTTTGAGCAAAGCTTGATATCTCATTCCTTACTCTTTCTGTTCTTGTAGTAGAAAAGAATTTGGATAGAAAAGCTCTCTTGCATTGATCCCAAGAGGTGGCTGATCCCACTGGTAGGTTCTTCTCCCAAGTCCTAGCTCTATCTCCAATAGAAAATGGAAAGAGGCGGAGCTTGAATGCATCTTCAGAGATACCATTGATTTTCACTGTCCCACATATCATATCAAACTGATCCAAGTGGTCAAGAGGGTCTTCCATAGGCAAACCATGAAACTTTGAGCTTTGCACCATGTTGATAAGGCTTGACTTGATCTCATAGTTATTGTTCTCAACAGGAGGTGCTCTAATTCCCATGTAGTTCCCATGAATGTTTGGTTGATCAAAAGTTCCAATGACTCTTTGTTGTCTTGGAGGATGGAGAGTAGCTTGGTCATCATTGAAAATGACCAGCAGCAGGAGGAGGGTTGTTCTCCATAGCTCGGCGGGCTAATCGGCGGTTCTCTCTTTCAAAATGGTGAATGTCTTCAACAGGCTCAAATAAATTGGCTTGGCCTTGACTTCTTAAGTTCATACACCTTGCAAAAGAGAATTCAAAACACCAAAGCAAACCAAGTAAGTAACAATGTAAAGTACATGAATGGGCTCAAGCAAAGTTGAAATCCTAATAGTCAAATTGAATGCAAATGGGCAACGGCGCCAAATTGATGTAGTACTTTTTCTATATCAATTAAATTATCAATCCACAATTTGCATTAATCAACAGACTAAGAATACACAAAGATGTTTAATCTACTCTTAAACAGGAATAGGTTCTTTTGTCACAATCTAATTAACAAATTGATTCAAATAAAGAAAAAAAGACAATTCAAACAAGACAATTCAAACAAAGCAAATTCAAGAAACAAAATACAACTAGCAACAAACTTTAAATCAAGATTAAACAAGTGTACCTTGGGCAAGGTAATTGACTTGGGAGATAGCTAATCAATCCTAGATGTCTAAGCAACAATCAAGAATAATCCTAAGGCTTAGAACACTTATGCAAATCAATCCATTTCCATGATAGAGATTCCTATGCTAATCAAGTGATAATCAACAATTTCCAAAGGCAATCACAAGGCAAGCATGCATTAAGATCAAGTCAAAATACCACTAAGCACCCTAATCATCAATTTCCATTGGCTATGAATGCAAAACTATTGATTAATATGGTTCAGGAATTTCATCAAACACCTTATTGGCATGGAAATCCTAATGTCTAGATTCAAGCTTGATCAAGGCTATCTAGCATTATTAACACTAATCAAGATAGGAAATATATAAATAAAGCCTTAGACATCAAAGATCAATCATCTATCTCCTTAATCTACCTAGCCCAAAGTTCTAATGGATCTACTCACTCATCATCATGATCACACAAAGGAAAGGGTTTAATCTATGTGAAAGCATAATAAGAGATTGTAGATTAAGAGATTTGAAGAAGAAATTGCTATTAAAACTTAAAAGTACTCAATCATTCAACAAACCAAGAGTAGATAAACTTAAGAACCATAAGTGGCTGCTAAATAATAGATAAGATAAAGATCAGTCTCCCCTTAATAGGGTTAGAGTATTTATAGCAGAATAAAAGGGAGCCGGGTCAACCCAGTTCAAACTGGGTCAAACCCGGATCAAAACTAAAATAAGTGTGGTGATGGTCTCACACGGCCATGCTTTGGCTGCTGCTCCTGCCCGCTAATGGTGGCGATCTTCCTCTAGCTGTATATACGCTCACTAAAACAGGTATAACTCCTTACACACACATACAATTGTCCTTAAATCACTTCCATTGCAAAGCTTACTCAATTTCCAATAACTTTAGTGAAGCAATCTGGAGCTAAATCCCAAGGAAAGGTCTTCATACAAGTCGATCTTTGAGGGACTGCAAACTGGTTCCGAATCATCAATCATATTGTGTGCATCCAAATGTGTGTCTTCCATTATAATGCGAATTCTTGACTTATTTAGCTCCAATATACACTTTCCTTGTACATCCCTACTCCAACACCTAAGTGATGTTCATATAATTTACCTTGTTTTCCCTTAGCATATTCACATCTTTTGCATCCTTTCCTATCCATTTTGTCCATTATTTTGTAGCTTTAGGACTGTTCATGCATTAGAGTATAGATGCATTGCATTGGCATATTTTCTTGCATGGAAGCAATGCTAAAGAGGAGTGAAGCTATCAAGAGAAGAAATCAAAGAAGTTAGAGCTGAAGAACCAAGGTCCGGAGTTCCACTAGACCGCCCACTTGACCAGACACTCGACCATGTGCGGAGAAGGACTCGACCGAGTGGAAGGAGCAGAAGAAAAGCCAACTCGACCGGTCACTCGACCGAGCACCAGGTCGAGCTGACCGAGCCGCCTAGCCATTTTGTCTTTTAGCATTTTGAGGGCTTCCACTACTTTTCCTATAAAAGGACCTTGTACCCTTCAGCCACCAAGAGTCCAGCTTTTTAGATATTCTCAAACCTAGTATTTACTCTTTTGGGAATTTATGCTTTTTGCATTTTATTTTCTTAGATTTCTCTTCTACTTTTGAAGGAAAACAAGAGATTCCTTGAATTTTGTTGGTTTCATAACTTTCAAAATAATAAGAATTCGAGATTGTTTCCTTCTTCAATATTGTAGATCTCTGTTTCATCTATTTAGTCATGCAAGTTTCAACATTTTCTGGGTTTATGATTTCTTTGTTCATCATGTGTGATTGTGAGTAGTTTGCTTATGATCTTAAGGATGGGTTAGGCTGGATTGTGGTTGAGGTTTGTTTAGCTAGGTTAAGCTTGATTGTTATAGATCTCTTCTAGGCTAGATGTACTCTATGCTGATCCTATAACCGATAGGGTAGGGTTTTATTTCAAGTTTCTTAGCATCACACCAATGTCTAGGTTGCAAGATAAGGCTGGATCTAGAGATTATCATTAGTCATCTAAGAGATTAGATGTCTTGTTTGATTTTTGACATTAATGATCTGTTGCTTACTGCTTGTTTGTATAAGTTCTTTGCTTTGTGAGAACAAGTCTAGAAATATATGAGCTTGATTGTTTTTACCATGAGAGTGGATTAACATGTGCTAGGAAGATCATTGTCTAGAGATTAGCTCAAGTTGTTTGAGATTTGTTGACAAAGTTAGATGACCACAATCATTAGTCCAGCCCATGAATCCCTCCTCAAGACCTTCCTTGTCTATTGATTTCTTAGTTTAAATCCTGTTGTTTGGTCGTTGTTTGATTCGTTTTTGTCTTGCTCTGTTTTATTGGGTTTGCTCTGTTTCTTGTATTAGTCCGACTCGACCCTGTACTCAATCTACACTCGATCGAGTGCTTGCTCGAGCTCATCCCCAGAACTCTAGTTTATGTTTTGTGTTTGTTCTGTCTCAATTCCTGTTCATCTTAGTTGCATTTCTGTTGCATTCATTTAGTTTCCTGTTCATTACTTGCCTTGCATAAGTTCATTACTTGTCTTGCAAATCTATAATTTATGTTTCATTGCATTGTTGTTTAGATCATCATGCTCTCATTACATTTAGTATCTATCTTAGTAGTTTTTACTTTCTGCATTTTACATTTCATCAATAGGTTGTTAGTGACAAACATCCTTCACATTTGGCTTGACTTAGACATATATGCATATCCTGATTGCTTGCAAACACTCATTTAGGATTGACATCTCTTATACTACAACAGCATAAGGGTAATTGAAACACCTTGCACCCCATATGTTCATCATCATTCATTCATATCTCATCCATCCATTGAAACAAGGTTTTTATATGTGAGGTGGTGATGATCATGAATGTATACAATGGGATATGAATGGATGGATGGTAAGGTGTTTCAATTCCCCTTATGTAGTTGCAGTATAAGAGGTGTCAATCCAATCTGAGTGTTTGTGAACAATCAAGATGTGCATAAAGATCTAATTTAAGCCAGATGTAAAGGATGTTTGTCACTAACAATCCTATGATTAAAATGCAAAGTGCAATAAAACTACAAGAACTATATGTTGAATGTATATGAACAGAATGATTGTAACAGTAATGAAGCGAGAACAGAAATAGAAACTACTATAATGCAAGAAATGAACTAATGCAAGACAAGTAATGAACAGAAAACTAAATGAATGCAGCAGAAATGAAACAGGAATGAAACAGGACAATCACAAATCATAAACACAAGTTCTAGGGAAGAACTCGAGCAAGCACTCGACCGAGTGTAGGTCGAGTACAGGGTCGAGCTGGACTAAACGTGAAACAGAGCAACACAATGAAAACAGAGCAATGCAAAAACGAATCAAACAACAAGCAAGAAAAAGGATTAAGACTAAGATATCAATACACAAAGAAGGTCCTGAGGAGGGATTTATGGGCTGAACTAATCATTGTGGTTATTTAACTTGGTCAACAAACCTCAAACAAACTTTGAGCTAATCTCTAGACATACTATTCTAAGACATGTTTAATCCACTCTCATGGCAAGAAACAATCAAACCTATGCATTTCTAGACTTGCTCTCACATAGTAAAGAATCTACACAAGCAGGCATTAAGCAATACATCTCATACCAAACAAGACCTCTAATCTCTTAGCAAGCCTAATGGTAAGCTCTAGATCTAGCCTTATCTATGCTCCTTAGACATTGGTGTGATGCTAAGATGCTTGAAATCAAACCCTACCTTCTCAGATATAGGATCAGCATTAAGAACATCTAGCCTAGAACAGATCTACGACAATCAAGCTTGACCAAATCAAACAAACCACAAGATCAACCCAGCCTAACCCATCCTCAAGATCCTAAGCAAACTACTCACAAGAACACATGGTGAACAAAGTCAAAAACCCAGAAAATAATGAAACTTGCATCACTAGAAAGATAAAACAGAGATCTACAATATTGAAAAAGAAATGAAACTCGAATTCTCAATATTAAGAAAGTTATGAAACCAACAATATTGAAGAATTTAGTCTTTTTTAAGTACAAGATCTAAGAGAAATAAAAATGCAAAAAGAATAATTCCCCAAAAGGGTAAATACTAGGTTTAGAGAATATCTAAAAGCTGGACTCTTTTGTGGCTGTAGGTACAAGGCTTTATATAGGAGGGGAGTGGAAGCCCTAAAAATACTAAAAGACAAAATAGTCAACGGCTTGGTCAACTCAAACTGTGCTCGGTCGAGTGGCAGGTCGAGCTGGCTTCTCTCGTGTGTTCTCCACTTGGTCGAGTCCTCGTCAGCACACGGTCGAGTGTCTGGTCGAGTTGGACTCCGGACCTTGTTATTTCAGGCTTAACTCTCTTGCTTTCCCTTCATGATTGCTTCACTTCTTCCTCAGCATTGCTTCCATCCTCCTTAAGCTCCAAAATCACCCATTTATGCATGAAAAGATGCAAATGCAATTCAACTAAACTCTAATGCATGATTAGTCCTAAAGCTACACAATAATGGTGACAATGGATAGCAAAAGATGCAAAAGATGTGAATATACTAAGGGAAAACAGGGTAAAATATATGAACATCATCCATCATCACCACACACAATAAAAAGATTGATTCAATTTGGCGACGTTGCCCATTTGAGTGTGTATTGTGACAATTAGGATCAATAGAAGTCTAAGATTAAGTTCGTTTATCCACTTGTTCGCTACTGATCTCGATTCTTCTACTGCTTGTCTATGATTGAGTTTTAGGTACCAGCTCGACCATCAACTCGACCACCACTCGACCGAGTGAGTGATCGAGTACCCGATCGAGTCAGAAGCTGGATACAAATAGACATCACTTCCCAATTGACTCGACCACCCACTCGTGCCTCTGCTCGACCGAGTGCCTGTCCGAGTCTCTACTCGCGCTTGTTGTTGCAAACAAGGTCCAAGGGTCATCACAATCATCAGAGACTCCTTGATCACATCAACCGACCACCAAGGGACCTGAGACAATAGAGAACAAGGATCTATCAGGAACAAGAACAACAAGTGCTAATGGAGCAACAAGATCAACAAGCTCCAAGAGCAAGAAACATTGGTGCTCGAGATGCACCAAACATACATAACCAAAGAGCTGGTATTGTGCTTTATGAGATCAAGAGTGGATTGATCTCTATGATTCAAGCCAACAAGTTCCATGGGTTGCCAATGGAAGATCCCCTAGACCACCTTGATGAGTTTTATAGGATATGTGGTCTCACAAAGATCAATGGTGTGAGTGAAGATGGCTTCAAGCTTAGGCTTTTCCCTTTCTCAATTGGAGACAAAGCTCATCTATGGGAGAAGACACTTCCAACTGGATCAATCACCACATGGGATGCTTGCTTGGCCAAGTTTTTCTCCAATGCTAGAACTGCTAGATTGAGGAATGAAATTTTTGGGTTTGCTTAAAGGAATAATGAGAGCTTTTGTGAAGCTTGGGAGAGGTTTAAAGGATTCCAGACTCAGTGTCCTCACCATGGCTTCAGCAATGAGCCCCTACTAAGTACTTTGTATAGAGGAGTTCTCCCCAAAATCAGAATGCTTCTTGATACAACATCTAATGGCAACTTCCTTAACAAGAATGTGGAAGAAGGCTGGGAGTTGGTTCAAAATCTTGCTCAGTCAGATGGAAACTACAATGAGGACTATGACAGAACAGTAAGGTCCACCTCCACTGATCAAGAGGTGAAGTACAAGAAGGACTTGAAGATGGTCAACAAAAGACTATCAACTTTATTGGTGAGGAAGAGTGTCAAGTTCAAGAGGGGGAGAGGGAATTTGCTGAGCTCTGTTATATGCAAAACCAGGGAGAATTCAAAGGCTTCAACCAAGGAGGAGGGTTCAAGAACAACAACCTCTCCTATAGAAGCACCAATGTAGCAAATCCCCAAGATCAAGTCTATCCACCTCTACAGCCTCAACAACAAAACAACTATGCACCCAAGCAGCAACATCAAGTGTTCCAGCCTCAATTGTGTCCCCCTCCAGGGTTTCAGACTAACCAAGGCCAAGAACAAGACTTAAGAGCCATGATGCAACAGCTGTTGATTGGGCAAACCAATGGAAAGATTGAGGCAGCACACAGATTTGCTGAGCTGAACAGAAGGATATAAGATGTTTACAGTGAACTTCATGCCAACTTTGACACACTGACTTCCAGGATTATGACTATGGAGAGTCAACTAACTTATACCCCAAAGCAAGACCCCAACAAAGGCAAAGCTATTATGCACTCTCTAGAGTTTGCTAATGCTATCAATCTCCGCAGTGGAAGAGTTCTACCAACAAGACATAGAGCATTACCAGACACTGAGGACAGTGGAGTTGAAGAAGGTGAGGGTTTTCAACAAGAAGAAACTCAGAATGAAACACCGTTGAACTCGACCCATCACTCGACCATGCACTCGACCGAGTGCCTGATCGAGTACCTGATCGAGCTGCGGACCGAACACCTTTTCAGGAGAAAACGAAGCCAGTTGCCACCAAAGAAAAAAGAAGTCCGGTTCATTCCTCCTCCTTACAAGCCTCCACTACCTTTTCCAGGGAGATTTAAGAAGCAGATGGTTGAAAAGTACAAGGCATTGTTTGATAAACAAGTGAGAGAGATTGAGCTTAGGATGCCTCTAATAGATGCCTTTGCTATGATTCCTCCTTACCAGAAATTCTTGAAAGATGCTGTGATGGAAAGAATCAAAGAAGTTCAAGGGGTAGTAATCCTTAGTCATGAGTGTAGTGCCATAATCCAGAAGCAAGTAAACCCACAAAAGTTAAGAGATCCTGGTTCCTTCACTCTGCCTTGCTCTATAGGTCCTTTGACCTTCAACAGATGCCTTTGTGATTTGGGAGCTTCAGTTAGCCTAATGCGTCTATCAGTTGCTAAGCGCCTGGGTTTTACAAGGTCTAAGCCATGCAATATATCTTTGATCTTAGCTGATAGATCAGTAAGATTGCCACATGGTGTCCTAGAAGACTTACCAGTCAGAGTTGGAACAATGGAAGTACCAACAGACTTTGTAGTCTTGGAAATGGATGAAGAGCCAAAAGATCCTTTGATCTTGGGAAGACCTTTCCTAGCCACAGCAGGGGCAATAATTGATGTGAGAAAAGGGAAGATTGATCTCAACTTGGTAGAGGATCTAAAGATGACATTTGACATTGTAGAAGCTATGAAGAAACCAACAATTGGAGGACAAGTCTTTTGGGTTGATGAAATGGACAAGGTGGTAAGAGAGTTGATGGAAGAAGTAGCAGAGCAAGATCACCTTAAGACTGCTTTAACCAAAAGAGGGGAAGAAGGATTCCTCTATAAAGAAACCAAAGCTTATGAAGACATGCTAGACTCCAGCAGAGAATCAGTCAATCCTGAGGTTTTTGAAGGGTTGCCTGCATTAAGAAAAGAGGTATGGTCAGTTCAAATAGCTGAAAAAGAGAGCTCGACCACCCACTCGAGCATGCACTCGACCGAGTGCCTGTCCGAGTTAGAGATCGAGTGCCCAGCTGAGACCTTCAAAGATGACTGGTCTGAGCTAAAAGCACCAAAGGTAAAGCTTAAATCCCTCCCATCTGGGCTAAGGTACGTTTTTCTAGGTAAGAACTCTACTTATCCTGTAATTGTGAATGCTAAATTGAGTAGTGAAGAACTTGATTTGCTTGTAATTGAGTTAAGGAAGTATAGGAAGGCTATTGGTTATTCTTTGGAAGATATTAAGGGAATTTCACCAAGTCTCTGCATGCATAGAATCCATCTTGAAAATGAATCTTACTCTAGCATTGAACCTCAAAGGAGACTTAACCCTAACCTTAAAGAAGTAGTCAAAAAGGAGATTCTTAAGTTGCTTGATGCTAGTGTGATCTACCCTATTTCAGATAGTACTTGGGTGTCACCAGTACGATGTGTCCCTAAAACAGGAGGAATTACTGTGATAAAGAATTATCAAGATGAATTAATTCCTACTAGGACAATAACAGGGCATAGAATGTGCATTGATTATAGAAAGCTTAATTCAGCCTCTAGGAAAGATCATTTTCCTCGTCCATTCATTGATCAAATGTTAGAGAGATTAGCCAATCATACCCACTACTGTTTCTTGGATAGATATTCTGGATTTTTCAAAAAACCAATTCATCCTAATGATCAAGAAAAGACAACTTTCACATGTCCATATGGCACTTTTGCTTATAGAAGGATGCCATTTGGATTATGTAATGCTCCAGCAACTTTTCAAAGATGCATGATGTCCATTTTCTCGGATCTTATTGAGGATGTTGTTAAAGTTTTTATGGATGACTTCTATGTCTATCGAGACTCCTTTTCTTCTTGTCTTGCTAATCTGTGCAGGGTTTTAAAGAGATGTGAGGAGACAAATCTAGTTTTGAACTTGGAAAAGTGTCACTTCATGGTTGAAGAAGGGATAGTTCTTGGACACATGATTTCAGAGAAGGGTATTGAAGTTGACAAAGCAAAGATTGAAGTCATGGTTCAACTTCAACCACCAACAGTCAAGGACATAAGAAGCTTTCTTGGTCATGCTGGGGTTTATAGAAGATTCATCAAGGACTTCTCAAAGATAGTTAGGCCATTGACAAGGTTGCTTTGTAAGGAGACTGAGTTCAACTTTGATGAAGATTGCTTCAAGGCTTTTAAGGAGATCAAGGCTGCTTTGATTTCAGCTCCAATAGTCCAAGCTCCAAACTGGGATCTTTCATTTGAGATTATGTGTGATGCTTCAGACTTTGCAGTAGGAGCAGTTCTAGGACAGAAAAAAGATAAGAAGCTGCATGTGATTCACTATGCAAGTAGAACCTTGGATGAGACTCAAGGAAGATATTCAACAACAGAGAAAGAGCTCCTAGCAGTGGTATTTGCCTTTGAAAAATTCAGAAGCTACTTAGTAGGGTCCAAGGTAATTGTGTACACTGATCATGCTGCTTTGAGGCACATCTACTTAAAGAAGGACACAAACCCAAGGTTGTTGAGATGGATTTTTCTTCTCCAAGAGTTTGACATGGAAATAGTTGATAAAAAAGGGATTGAGAATGGAGTAGCTGATCATTTGTCCAGAATGAGGATAGAGGAGGAGACTCCAATCGATGATTCAATGCCTGAGGAGAAACTGATGCAACTTGAGACAACTCGGCCTCCAACTCGACTAACTACTCAAGTAGACACTCGATCGAGTGTCTTTGGCCTCGCGGTCGAGCAGGATCAGATGGAGGAGTGGATGACACTTGAAACTGAAGATCTACCTTGGTATGCTGACATTGTCAATTACAAGGTGTGTGAAGAAATCCCAGCAGACATAGACCCTTATAAGAAGAAGAAATTGCTCAAGGACATCAATGGCTACTATTGGGATGAACCCTACCTTTACAAAAAGGGATCATATGGGCTGTTTAGGAGGTGTATAGCAGAGAATGAAGTTGAAGGAGTGTTGGGACATTGTCATGATTCTGCTTATGGAGGGCATTTTGCAACCTTTAAGACTGTCCAAGAAGTTCTACAAGCTGGTTTATGGTGGCCTACATTGTTTAAAGACACTCACAAGTTCATCACCAAGTGTGATGCATGCCAAAGGATGGGAAACATCACAAGAAGAAATGAAATGCCCTAGAATTGGTCTAGCAAACTTGATGAAACACTTTGGGCTTATAGAACAGCTTTCAAGACACCAATAGGAAGAACCCCATTCCAACTTTTTTATGGAAAGTCTTGACATCTCCCAGTTGAGGTTGAGTATAAAGCTTTATGGGTAATCAAGCTTTTGAATCTGGATTTAGAGACAGCCCAAGCAAAGAGAAGCCTTGATTTACATGAGCTTGAGGAGGTCAGATTGGAAGCCTATGAGAGCTCAAAAATCTACAAGGAAAGAACAAAGGCTTTCCATGATAAGAAGATTCTCATAAAGGACCTAAAGGCTGGAGATCAAGCTCTACTTTTCAATTCAAAGCTCAAACTGTTCCCTGAAAAATTAAAGAGTAGATGGGGCTGTCCTTTCGAAATAAAAGAGATTTTACCATTTAGAGCTGTCACACTCCTCAACAAGGATGGAAGTGAGTACACAGTTAATGGCAAGAGAGTTAAGAAGTACTGGGGAGAAAAGGAGAAACAAAAGAAGTTTACAATGCTTCTCAATGATGCCCCTCAAGCTTGAAGAGATAAGGAGATTCAAGCGTAGAGACTTTAAACAAGCTCACTAGGGAGGAAGTCCCTAAGGTATCTCTGTCTATATTGTTTAGGTTTTTGGTATTTTAATCTTTGTTTTAGTGTTTTCATGGACAGGAAAGAAAGGGAGTCTAAACAGAAAAGGAAAAGAAGGCTCGGCATCCAACTTGACCCCCCTACTCGACCATGCACTCGACCGAGTACCGGTCGATTGCCATAGTCGAGTTGCCCGAATCTCCCCCTCCAAGTCAGCAACAAGACCCCAACTACACTTTTGACAGCATGAATGAGGATGTGGACAGCTTCTTCCACAATCCTTGAGGTACCACTATCACCTTCCCTTGTATAATATGAGATTCTATTAGAATTAGTCTTTACAATGTCGGCCATAGGCCTTAAATAGAAGAAAAACTAGGTTAACTACATACTATACTCGACAAGTTGGTGAGAGGGACACAAAGAGAGAGAACAAGTGAATCCCAAGGCTGATAGCGACCCGTTTTGGTCTCCTAAACGGAAGCACACCCGTGACCTTATCCTCCAACGGCTACTAGGTTCCTTTGAGATCCTTCTTATGGGCTTCTTGATGGATTGGCCTCATCTCTTCTCCTTGTATCACTCGAACTCGGCCTTATTGCTCTCTTGTACGGACGACCGTACGGACAATAGTACGGTCGTTATTGACCATGTTCCATTCAGCCTAAGTCACGACCGTACTATTGTCGTGACTTAGGCTGAATGGAACATGGTCAATACTCCCCCTCAAGTTTAGCCAAGTGAAACGGCTAAGCTTGGAACCCGCACAAGACCACCTCGTTAAAAACCTTAACATGGAAAACCACATGGGACAAAACCATGTTAAGGAAAAGAGTGTGACCTCCACGGGTTAGAGGAGTCTTCTCATGGATGTGTAGGATCCACTAGTCCAAGTTTGCTAGAGATGTATTCGCAAATCTGTGAACTAGTGGCCTTCGTGAAGATGTCCGCCAATTGGTCTTTGCTTGGCGTGTAACACGGTAAGACTACCCCCTCTTCAATCTTCTCTTGCACCTTATGACAATCTACCTCGTGTGCTTGGTTCCTTCATCGAAGACCGAGTTAGTTGCTATGTGTATCGCCGCCTTGTTGTCACAATGCATAGTGATCGGTTTGTCAGTCTCCACTCCAAGGTCCTTGAGAAGACCTTTGAGCCATGTAAGCTCGTTGGTGAGCTTCTTCATAGAGCTATATTCCGACTCGGCATTTGATTGAGACACGACCTTTTGTTTCTTTGACTTCCAAGTGACTAGGTTCCCTCCAACAAACGTGCAGTACCCTGTCGTGGATCTCCTATCGGTTGTGTCACCCGCATAGTCAGCGTCACAATAGCCAACGAGCTCAGTATTGTTGTTCTTCCCCATCCAAATGCCTTGGCCAGGGCTTCCCTTGAGATAACATAGAATCTTTTCGACCGTGTTCCAATCAAAGTTTGTTGGTGCTTTCATGTGTTGGCTCACTTGATTCACGGCATAGCAAAGATCCGGTCTTGTGATGGTGAGATAGATCAACTTCCCTACCAGCCTACGATATCTTCCCACGTCCTCATATGGCTCAGCCAACTTGTTCACCGGCGCATTCAGTGATTTCTTCATCTCCCCCTTTCGCTTGACCTGGTAACCCTCTTCAAGTGGTGTGGAGACCGGTTTGGCGCCAAGTTTACCAGTTTCCTTGAGCAAATCCAGCGTATACTTCCTTTGGGAGAGAAACAGTCCTTCCGGTGATCGAGAGATTTCTATCCCAAGGAAATATTTGAGTTCGCCAAGGTCCTTGATGTCAAAAGCGGAGTGAAGAAGAGCCTTAGTAGTAGAAATGCCGTCGGTATCATCACCTGTGATGATGATATCATCAACATAGACGAGCACCACCACTCGACCACCAGTGGTGCGGAGAGTAAACAAGGTATGGTCCGCTTCCGATCGCCTAAAGCCGTTGGTACGAAGCGCGAACTCAGTTTATGGTACCACGCCCGAGGGGATTGTTTCAAACCGTAAATGCCTTGCGAAGGCGAAGTACTTTGCCCGGAGTAACGATGTGTTCCATGCCCGGAGGAGGGTGCATGTACACCTCTTCTTCAAGATCCCCCTGAAGGAAGGCATTCTTGACGTCCATCTGCCAAAGGTCCCACGATAGGTTCGTAGCGAGAGAAAGAACTACCCGAACGGTGTGGAGCTTGGCGACCGGGGCAAATGTATCCGTTTAATCAGCGCCATAAGTCTGTGTAAAGCCGCGAGCAACGAGACGAGCCTTATAGCGCTCCACATAACCATTGCTTAGATACTTAATCGTGAAGACCCATTTCGAGCTGACCGCCTTCTTCCCCTTTGGAAGATCATCTTCGTCCCAAGTGTGATTCCAAATCATAGCATCGGTCTCATCATCAACAGCCGCTAATCATTCCTTGTGTTCTTTGGCTTCATCGTAGGTTTGATGAATGAACTGAGCATCGATCTTGGTGAGGAAGGCAGCATGGTCTCGAGGAACACGGTCAAGCGAACACACCGCTTGAATTGGATGAGCCACGGCCTGATTATTGTAGTAAACCCGTTTATCTTTCCACGTCGACAGATGAAATTTGAGACGTTCACTTCGCCGAGGTAGGACGACAGTAGATTCCTGTGGTGGAAGATCGGCTTCAGCCATGGTCTGGTCATTGTCCACATGGTCCGGCTCGGCACAAGGTTCATCGGTTGGGAGAACAAGTGGCTCAGAGGCATTTTCTTGATCTTCCTCGTCCGCTGTTGGTATAGTCGTCACGGCCGGTTCATGTGGAGGCTGATCAGAATGAGCTTGGTCCATTTGACTCGATGGTGTTGTGATACCGAGATGATTCAGGAGAAACTTGAGGTTGGCTGCATGATCAGAGTTGGATTGAGAGAGGTCCTTGAGGCTGTCCCAGTCCTTTGTCGCATAATATCCTTGTTGTTCAAGGAACTTCACGTCTCGGGAGATATGTAAGCGGCCAGTAGCCGGATCATAGCACTTATAGCCCTTCTGACTCGTTGAGTAGCCGATGAACATGTATTTGGTGCTTTTGGTGTCAAGCTTAGTCCTTTGTTCACCTAGAACCAAAACAAAACACACACACCCGAAAACGCGTAAGTGGTCCAAAGAGGGTTTAAATTGATTTAGTACCTCATATGGGGATTTGTCTTGTAAGACTTTGGTAGGAGTCCTATTGATCAAATAGCAAGCTGTCATCACAGCATCTCCCCAAAAATGTTTGGTGACATTGGTTTGAAACATCATCGACCTCGCCACTTCCATAAGGTGCCGGTTCTTCCTCTCGGCCACACCGTTTTACTGGGGCGTATAAGGACAACTAGTTTGTTGTAGTATGCCATGTTTGGACAGATGAGCTTTAAGCTTGTGGCTTGTGTACTCTCCTCCATTGTCAGACCTTAGTACCTTTATTTTTGCATTGAAATGGTTAGTGACATAATTCTGAAAATTAACAAATGCATCATAGACTCTATCCTTAGACGGTAACAAGGTAAGCCAAGTATACTTTGATTTTTCATCAATAAAAGTCACAAAATACTTGTTATTGTCTCTAGATAAGCATGGTGAAGTCCAAACATCAGAATGCACTAAATCAAAACAATGTTCATAAATAGTAGTTGATTTAGGGAAAATAGACTTGCAATTTTTACCAAGGATACAAGGTTCACAAGTTGAATTATCAAAAGAAACATTAGGCAACATTAATTCAAAAGCTCTAGAGTGAGGGTGGCCTAGTCTAGCATGCCATACATCACTCAAAATACTACTAAGATCCGATATGAAAGAAAACATATTAGGTGGACTCGATGAGGTTTTCTCTAGGACATAGAGATCTCCCTTAGCATCTCCTCCTCCAAGAACCTTTCCAGTCTCAATACCCTGAAAATGCACACTGTTAGGACCAAAGATAGTATAGCAGTTTAAATCAGTTGTAGCTCGCTTAACCGATAAGAGGTTTGAAGTGAATGTAGGCATAAAGAAAGCTTTTGAGTCCTTATCAAACAATTTCAAGTCTCCTACACCTTTAACTGGTATTCTATCCCCATTTGCAATAATAACATTTCCTACAGCCGGTTTTATGTTGTGTATAAGGCTAGGGTTACTTATCATGTGGTGAGAAGCACCCGAGTCTACAACAAGTGTTTTACTAGGCTGTGAAGCAAAGAAGGTGGTACCGGATTCCTTTAGTGCGGCAATGGATTTGATGAGGGCCTCCAGGTCGGATTTCCTCACAAGATCCCGAAACGAAGCCGCCATAGCCGTAGCCGCTGCACTGCCTTGGTTTGCCGCACCGGAACCTTGACCACTTGACCCTTCATGCGAGAGGTGCGCCTTGAACTTAGCCGGCTTGAGGTGAGGGTGGAGAATCCAGCACTTGTCCTTCATGTGTCCCTTCTTCTTGCAGTGGTCGCACACCATCACTCTCCGGTCGTCGTGCTTGTAAACACCTTTGTTCGCGGTAGCCAAGTCTTCTTTTCCACAAAAGAGACCAAGAGAACCTTGTTCCTTTTGCACTTGAGAATACACGTCTTCAAGTGTAGGCAGCTTGTCTCCACGGAGTGTAAGAATTGAACAGTAGAGAGTTTAGGTTAACCAAGAGTGTATGTGAGATCGTAAAGAGTGAAGATAGTGAAGAGAGTGAAGAGAGTAAGCGATTTAGAGAGAGAGTATTGGAGAAAGAGAGTTAAACTCTTTTCTTACTTAATTAGTAACCTAGATACAATCTAAATATTGACAGCTTTGTACAAAGGGAATAAACTCTAAGATGCTCTACACATTTACAAAGAGAGATAGCGACATCTCCTTAAACTTCACATGTGACTTCTCCCACTTGTGTATCTCGTCCAACAGCTCCAAGGGAAGATTCTCGAACACTTGAAGGCTTGTGACCGTTGGAGGCTCTTCTTGATGGACTGGACTTGGTATTCTCTCGGTTGTACGGACGGCCCACTCGTTTGATTGTACGGACGTCCGTACGGTCGTACGGACGGTGGTGTGCCGGTTCATACTCCCCCTCAAGCTTGACTTAGGGAACTGGTAAAGCTTGACAACATAGGCACCCACCTCATTAAAAACCTTAGTATAGAAAACCTCTTGGGAAAAACTATACATAAGGGAAAAAGAGTGTAGGTGCCAAGCAAGGAAATCATGGCCGAGTGAAGTCTATGAGGCCAAGCTTTGGGTGAAGATATTCACACACTTTGGGGCTTGCGGCTTTGGTGAGAATGTCAGCGAGCTGTTCCTTGCTCTCGGTGTGACACGGTAGGACAACTCCAAGTCTGATTTGCTCTCGAACCTTATGACAATCTACTTCAATATGATTGGTCCTCTCATGAAACACCGAATTGGTTGCGATGTGAATGGCGGCTTCATTATCACAATGCATTGTAATTGGCTTTGATGATTCAATTCCAAGGTCCTTGAGAAGAGCCTTAAGCCACATCAGTTCCGTGGTGAGCTTCCTCATAGCTCTATATTCGGATTCGGCACTTGAGAGTGATACAACCTTTTCCTTCTTGCTCTTCCAAGTAACCAAGTTCCCTCCAAGAAAAGTGCAGTAGCCAGTGGTAGAACGTCGATCTCCACGATCTCCGGCATAGTCAGCATCACAATAGCCTACTAGTTCGGTGTTGTTGTTGCGCCCCATCCATATGCCTTGTCCTGGTGCTCCTTTGATGTATTTGAGGATTCGGTTCACCATGTTCCAGTGGTGAACTGTTGGATTCTTCATGTGTTGGCTTAAAACTAATGTCAGGCCGTGTGATAGTTAGATAGATGAGCTTACCTACTAGGCGTCGGTAGCGGCTAACGTCCGCGAATGGAGCTGTGTTGAGCTCCCCCTGTTCTCCATCCTTATAGTTCTCTTCAAGCGGTTTTGTCACAGCCCTTGAACCTAGTTTACCTGCCTCACTCAATAAATCAAGAGCATATTTCCTTTGTGACAAAAATAATCCTTCACTTGTTCTATAAACTTCTATCCCAAGAAAATATTTCAACTCTCCAAGATCTTTAATATCAAAGACTGATTTCAAGAAGGTTTTAGTGTCTTGAATACCTACCGAGTCACTTCCAGTGATGATGATATCATCAACATACACTAGAATGACTACTATACCTTTGGTGCTTGGTAAGGTGAATAAGGTGTGGTCAGCTTCAGATTTACGAAAACCTTTGTCAAGGAGAGTGGTGCTTAGCTTGTGGTACCAAGCCCTTGGTGACTGCTTCAAGCCATAGATGGATTTGTTGAGCTTTAAGACCTTTCCCGGACCAATGGTGTCTTCTAAGCCCGACGGCGGTCGCATATATACTTCATCATCAAGCTCCCCTTGCAAGAAGGCGTTCTTCACGTCCATTTGCCAAAGTTCCCAGTCGAGGTTCGTGGCAAGAGAGAGCACAACTGGAACGGTATGTAGTGTCGCCACCGGAGCAAACGTATCAAGATAGTCCTCCCCATACGTTTGCGTGAATCCTCGAGCAACAAGGCGAGCTTTGTAGCGTTCTATCTCCCCATTGCTCTTATATTTGATAGTAAAGATGTACCGTGAGGTGACAGCCTTCTTGCCCTTGGGTAAGTCAGATTCGTCCCATGTGTGGTTTTGCACCATGGCCGCATTCTCGGCATCGACTGCATCTCTCCACACCTTGTGATGCTTAGCCTCTTCATAGGTCTTGGGAATCCAATTTTCATCAATATGACCAAGGAAGACTTGATGTTCCTTAGGGAAATGGGCAAGAGAGCAAACTGCTTGAATGGGATGAGCCACGGCCATGTTGTTATAGTAGACGCGAGTGTTCTTCCAATTGGTAGGAGGATACTTGATTCTTTGGCTACGTCTAAGGGGAACTATAGTGCCAGCCTCCAAGTTGACTCGCCCTGGTGTAATAATTTCCTCAAGCTGCTCGGCCGATTCCTCGGGTGGCTCGGCAGTATTGTCCGCGGGTAGTTCGGTTGACTCCTTAGGCTGCTCGGTCTGGTCATCGGTATGTGTCTCGGATGTGTCAAGGTCAGGCTCATTCAATGGCTCAGGGTGATCTGGTGATGTTGGTCTGGCCGGCTCGTTGATGACCCGATCATTTTCAATACCTATCCTCTCAAGAATCACTCGGAGGTTGCGTGTCCGATCGGATGGTGAGGTTGAGAGGTTGCGAAGCTCATCCCAGTTCTTCTCATCATAAAAACCTTGTGACTCCACAAACTTTACATCACGAGACACTAGAACTCTCCTTGTCTCTGAGTCATAGCACTTATATCCCTTTTGAGTTGTAGAATAGCCGATAAACATGGCCTTAGTACTCTTAGCATCAAGCTTGTCTCTTAGTTCACCTGGTCGCAACACATAGCACACACAACCAAACACTCGTAAGTGATCAAAGGTAGGTTGTTCATTGTTCAATACCTCAAATGGAGACAAGTCGTTGAGAATCTTTGTTGGTGTGCGGTTGATAAGATAACAAGCCGTGAGTACAGCATCTCCCCAAAACCGTTTTGGAACTCTTGTGTGGAACATCATCGACCTTGTTACCTCCATGAGATGCCTATTCTGTCTCTCAGCCACTCCATTTTGTTGTGGTGTGTATGGGCAACTAGTTTGATGAAGAATTCCATGTTGGGCTAGATATTGCTTAAAAGCATGGCTTGTGTATTCTCCACCATTATCTGATCTCAAAATTTTAATCTTGGCATGATAGTGGTTAGTGATATAATTTTGAAAATTAGTAAAAGCCTCAAGAACTCTATCTTTAGAAGGAAGCAAGGTTATCCAAGTATATTTTGATTTTTCATCAATAAAAGTCACAAAATACTTTTGATTTTCTCTAGATAAGCAAGGTGATGTCCAAACATCAGAATGAACTAAATCAAAACATTTTTCATAAATAGTAATAGATTTAGGGAAAACAGCCTTGCAATGTTTACCAAGAATACAAGCCTCACACTCATCATTTTAAAATGAAATATTATGAAACATTAAAGATAAAGCCCTAGTGTGAGGATGTCCTAGCCTAGCATGTAAAATAGAATCACTAGGTTTATTATAACCGAATTAAAACAAGATGCAGTAGAAGATAAATTCAAGTCCTCAAGCACATAGAGATCATCCTTGGAACCTCCTTGACCAAGAACCTTACTTGTCTCAATATCCTGAAAATGAACCTCGTTAGGACCAAATATTGATAACAATTAAATCAGTAGTGGCTCTCTTTACTGATAACAAGTTAGAAGTAAAATTTGGCATATAAAAGGCTTTAGTCTCCTTATCAAATAATTTCAAATTTCCAATGCCTTTAACCGGCACTTTCTCACCATTTGCTATCACCACATTACCATTAGCTGGTTTAATATCACTAATTAGCCTAGAATCACTAATCATGTGATGGGATGCACCAGAATCAACAATGAGTGGTTTAATTTTGTTTGAGGCAAGAAATGTTTTACCGGAGGCCTCCTTAAGGGCCTTGATGAGGGCGTCGAGGTCCAACTTTTGCACTAGCTCCGAAGACGCCGCTAATGCCACTCCATTCCCCTCAAGCGCCTGGCCACTTGGTGTCGAGGTTATCGCCTCTCCTACCATGCTAGCTTGGTTAGCTCTCGGTCCGCCTCGGCTTATTCCTCCACGGTTTATGCGGAGGTGAGGGTGAAGGATCCAGCAGCGGCTTTTGAAGTGGCCGACCTTCTTGCAATGCTCACACACCGGTGGGTTCTTGTCCTCCGGTTTGTAGTAGCCACGATTTGCGGAGGCCACTTCAGATTTGTTGGCGGTCACTAGCTCCCCCTTGCCTCCAAACAGCCCCATGGAACCATGTTCCTTTTGAATTTGGTTACAAACGTCATCAAGGCTAGGGAGCTTGTCCGATCGTAGTATATGCTTGATAAGGTCATTGTAGGAGGGGTTCAAGGTCAAGAGTAGGCCGAACACCTTATCTTGTTCGCGCCTCTCAATCAGGATGGCCGGATCTATGGTCGCCGGTCGGAGCATCTCTAGTTCAGCCCAAAGGGACCTAAACTTCCCAAAGTGCTTGGTGAACTCCATGTCTTCTTGGTTGAGGTTGTTGATAGCCCTCTTAATCTCGAAAATTCGGTTCACATTGGTAACATTCCCAAAGACATTCTTGAGAGTGTCCCACAAGTCTTTTGCTGTCTCACAATAGGAGTAAGCTTCAAGGATGGGAGCGTCTAGGGAGTTTTGAATGATGGCTAGAACTCCTTGATCTTCTTGAAACCACTTGTTCTTCTCATCCGCGACAAGATCCTTGCCGTCTTTGGTGGTCTTACCACTAGGAGCTTCGCTCGTTTCAACATGGGACCAAAGTCCTCGGCCGCAAAGGGCTGTCTTCGTGGTTCTAGCCCACAGTAAGTAGTTCTCTCCCTTGAGAGTAACCGGACCAATAAGAGTTTTTGTGGTTTCCATGGTAAACTCGTCGGTTCAAGTGTTTATCCAACGGGTACAAGAAAAAGAGATTTAGAAGCAAAGAAGTTTGAGAACAAAGAGAGTAATGCGGAAGATTGTGATGGTAATGGAGTCAAGAAACAGGAACAATCTGCTCTTATACCATGTAAGAATTGAAGAGTAGAGAGTTTAGGTTAACCAAGAGTGTATGTGAGATCGTAAAGAGTGAAGATAGTGAAGAGAGTGAAGAGAGTAAGCGATTTAGAGAGAGAGTATTGGAGAAAGAGAGTTAAACTCTTTTCTTACTTAATTAGTAACCTAGATACAATCTAAATATAGACAGCTTTGTACAACGGGAATAAACTCTAAGATGCTCTACACATTTACAAAGAGAGATAGCGACATCTCCTTAAACTTCACATGTGACTTCTCCCACTTGTGTATCTCGTCCAACGGCTCCAAGGGAAGATTCTCGAACACTTGAAGGCTTGTGACCCTTGGAGGCTCTTCTTGATGGACTGGACTTGTATTCTCTCGGTTGTACGGACGGCCCACTCGTTTGATTGTACGGACGTCTGTACGGTCGTACGGACGGTGGTGTGCCGGTTCATACGGAGGATATGCTTGATCAAGTCATTAAAGGCCGGGTTGAGAGTGAGCAAGAGGACAAACACCTTGTCTTGCTCCTTTCGTTCGTTGAGGATGGCTGGATCGATTGTACTCGGTCGAAGCATCTCGAGCTCAGCCCACAACGACCTAAACTTCCCAAAATGCTTTGTGAACTCCAAATCTTCTTGATGGAGACCATTAATCGCCTTCTTAACTTCAAACACGCGAGTCAAGTTTGTCTCGTTCCCATAAACGTTCGCCAGCGTCTCCCATAACTCCTTGGCCGTCTCACAATACGAGTAGGCCTCAAGGATAGGTGCGTATAACGAATTTTGGAGAATGGCAAGCACGGTCTGATCTTCTTGGAACCACTTGACTTCCTTCTCGAGATCAGCCTCCTTGTCTTCTTCCTTTTCCTCTTTACCGTCCTCCTTAGTGACTTTCTTGGGGAGTTGGTCCATTTCGACGTGGATCCAAAGTCCTCGGCCACTGAGTGTGGTCTTTGTGGTTCTCTTCCACAACAAGTAGTTTGCTCCCTTGAGCACCACCGGTGTAACAATAGGCTTGTTGTTATCCATTGTCAAGTAGAGTAGCGAGTAGACTAGCGAATAGAATGGTGAGCAGAGTAGATGAGTAGAATAAGAGGGTAGAATACTAAGTAGAATCAAAGAGAATGAAAGAAAAAAAATGAAGAGAAGGTTTATAGAATCATAGATCGATAAACATGCTCTGATACCATGTTGGTTTAAATTGTTTAAGAGGAAGTAAGAGCAAAGCTTGATAGAAGTGAAGTGGAGAGAGTATAAGAGAATATGAGATTCTATTAGAATTAGTCTTTACAATGTCGGCCAAAGGCCTTAAATAGAGAAACTAGGTTAACTACATACTATACTCGACAAGTTGGTGAGAGGGACACAAAGAGAGAGAACAAGTGAATCCCAAGGCTGATAGCGACCCGTTTTGGTCTCCTAAACGGAAGCACACCCGTGACCTTATCCTCCAACGGCTACTAGGTTCCTTTGAGATCCTTCTTATGGGCTTCTTGATGGATTGGCCTCATCTCTTCTCCTTGTATCACTCGAACTCGGCCTTATTGCTCTCTTGTACGGACGACCGTACGAACAATAGTACGGTCGTGACTTAGGCTGAATGGAACATGGTCAATAAGGACATTGTGATGTTTTGCGCGAGCCACGGGAAGGCAACCTGGATAGGGATCAGACTCAGACGTGTTCAGAATTGTTTGCTCACGACTCTTGGGGACTTTGGTTCTCCTAGTACTGCCATATTCTAAGACTTTGTGGCTTGAGATTATGGTTGGGGGCGCGCTGTAGGGTGGCAACCTGAGAGACGAATATTGGACTTCCTTAGATATTATGGCATGCGGGCTTAGGCTCGATGAGGAGGCAATATTATGGCATGCAGGCTTCGGCCTAATGAGAAGCAGATAGAAACTCAAGGTTAAAGACCAATGAGTAAAGAAAAGTCAAAAAGTTGAGAGCAAATAATGCCGGGAACGTGAGTCTATCACCTAGGGGTGACCTTTCATAGATCGGTCAGAGGAGTGCTGGCCGTTGATAACACTCTAATTTACATGTTTTTAGCATCCCTTTTTGTCCATATTTTGCATTGTTCATACCTCTAACTTAGCATTTTTAGACCATTTACTGTAGGAATCAAGTTTTAGAGCATTTAGGGTGTTGCATTTCTGCATTTGCATATACTGGATGAAAACAGGTGCTAAAGAGCCAAAAATGGGGAAAAACAAGGACAACTCGAGCATGTACCCGAGGGAGCCATCGAGCTACAAGAACAAGTCCGAACCCCCAACACGATCGAAGAGGATCCAAGGGCACGAAGAGCAACCTGAAGATCCACCCGAGGAGTTACCCGACTCAAGCCTCGTGCACCCCATCGAGTAGACCATCGGGCAGGTCTGGGAAGCTAGGTCAAATGGGTTTCCATATATATACCCCCTCTTTCCCTAGCTCGCAAAGGAGCACGCCGCAGACCCTCAAACCAGAGAGCGAGAGCTTCTGTGAGAGAACTGAGCGACTCAACATTTCTTCTTGTTTTTGTACTTTTAATTTGTAGTTTTTCATAGATCTTTTATCCCTACTCTTTTCTACTCTACTCTATCTTTTTAATAATGTCATTTTCATTTATTTCAATGGTTTTATCATTCGTTTCTATGTCCGAGTAGTGTAGAAAAATTTCTAGGGATGGGATAGATGATTAGGTGTTCTTGATCGGTTAGGATGCTTTAGTTGATTTTTATGATAGACAAATTTCCTTCTAGGTTGATGTTCTTAATGCGGTCAACAGACCGACAGGTTGAGACTAGATCTAGGGCATTTATAATGCTACAGGCCGAAAGGAGTAGAAAAAATGCGTGATTAGGTCAATGCTAGAGGTATACTTAACTTTGACTGACAAAATCAGATAAGTCTAAGTATATTGACAAAAAAATGAATTGTTCTTAATGCCTGCTTGTTCATATTGCTAGTGCGACAGTGTGGTAGTATGTTCAAGCTTGATTGTTACTAGTGCGACAGTGTGGTGACAAGGTTTTAGAGGTTCATTGTCTAGGAAATAATTGCTTGAGGCATGTAAGGCATTCATATTGGTCTAGAACACTTAGGATTCGATTACCCCCATCCTTAGGAACTTTCGTATTTCACTCCTTGCATTTTCCTTACTTACTCGACCACTTACCCGATCAGGTACACGATAACCTGCATCGAGTAATACCTCGAGCTGTTCATAGTTCACTTGCATACTCGATCACCCCACTCGATCCTGTACTCGATTGCTTTCATCGAGTGCTTAGATCGTGTGGTTTACTTGTCTATATTCTTTTACTTTGTTTATATTAGAACTGTTAGAACCAAACCCCCTTATTGCTTGGCTTGACTTGCTTGATTCTGATTGCATCTTATCTGTTAGCATAACAACCATTTTGATTGATAACCCTTTTTACCACAACTGCATAGGGAATTAATACCTAGGTGAAAACCAGTCTATCAGCCGTGCAGACGGTTGCACGGGAGTCCTTGGCTGATGGTTGTTCAAGATTCGTGGACGAATCTATGTTGGTGGGGGAGAATTGTCACATCTGCGAACCGAAATTCCTATTTAGGGGATGCATCGAGTGCATCGGTCGATGCAAGGCTGGTTTCGAGCGGTTTGACTTAAGTTAAACGCTGCGTTTTGGGTTAGGGAAACCCTTAAGTCGTGTTTAGCGAGTTCAAGTCATGTTTAGAAAAAAGTTAAGCCGTTTTAGAGAAAAGAGAAGGGAGAAATTGTTCTTGAGGTTTTGGGTGAGATTCTAGTGATTGGAGGCTGTTCCTGTAGAGATCTGAGACTTAGAACATTGTAGGAGCTTGCTAGGAGTGTAGATCTTGCGTTTTTAAGTCAGAAACGTCTTTGGCAAATGTGAGTGCATGACCATGGCTTATCTAAGCTGAGATTTCTCTGATTTGCTTGTTTATGTATTGTTAGGCTTGTTAGAACGTTAATTGGGACTTTGTGAAGCTTTCTTGTGGCTCGGGATCGAGTTTGATGGTTGTAGGAACGAAGATCCAGCGAGAAGCTTTGGGGAAAATCGATGATCGGCATGTGCATCGGTCGATGCAAGTGCGAGGACAGCGTGGTTTGACCTAGGAGCACCGGTCCATAAATGTCGGTCGATGCAGTCTTGTGTCGGTTGATACATCCCCTCTTGGTGTCGGTCAATGCATTGTTGGTGTCAGTCGATTTAGTCCTGGTTTGTTGGTTGATTGTTGTTTGTTGGTCTGAGTGTTTATAAAATACTCATGCATCTCAATTTGTGTTTGTGGTGCAGGTAAAGACAAAGTGTGATCGTGGAATCAAGGCGATGAAGAGGAGGATGTTGTAGTGGTTCGATTGGTTTTTGTCTGACTTCTGTTAGGTTGCTAGAGTTGAGTCCTAGAATGTTGTTAGGATTGCTTGTTTATTGCTTTATGTTGATTGGATCACTAGTTTATGGTTTTGGAATTAATACTGTTATTTGATATTGGTTAGTGGTATTGGTTATTTACTGGTTATTTATTGGTATTATTTATTTCTGCTGTTTGGTGTGATTATGGTTAGGGCTAGTGGGTATGGGAACACTAACATAGATTATTATTATATTATATTTATTATTTATTTATTCAAAAAAAACAGGCTGGGTCGTTTTAGAAGATAAGAAATCCCCAACTTACATTGAACAACACCATCACCAAGCTTCGCAGCTCTCCGGTACAGACTCATGGCTTATTACTATTATTTATTTCCGCTGTTTGGTGTGAATGTGGTTAGGGCTAATGGGTATGAAAATACTAGTTTAGATTATTATTATATTATATTTATTATTTATTTATTTATAAAAAGAAAAAAAAAAAAACTGGCTGGGTCGTTTCAGAAGATAAGAAATCCCCAACTTACATTAAACAACAGCATCACCAAGCTTCGCAGCTCTCCGGTACAGACTCACGGCTTATTGGTATTATTTATTTCCGCTGTTTTGTGTGATTGTGGTTAGGACTAGTGGGGATGGGACCAATAGCTTAGATTATTATTATTATATTATATTTATTATTTATCTATTAAAAAAAACGGGCTGACTCGTTTCAAAAGATAAGAAATCCTTAACTTACATTGAACAACAGCATCACCAAGCTTCGCAGCTCTCCGGTACAGACTCACGGCTTTATCCTTATCAACCATGGTGAACGTGATCCTTACGTTTCGCATCCCACTCTTAATTCTCTCCATTCTCTCCCTTGTAGAAGAATTAAAGATGTCACATTACAGAAAATAACAGATACAACTCAAGAAATTAATAAACTAAGAAATCCACAACCACAAACCTAAGAAATATGAACGCATAGCCTGCAACAAGCCCTTTTGGAGCTAACAAACACACTCCATCCACTTTGAAACAAATTCCTTTGTGGTTGACCTGGTCATTATCGCAGACGTTAACAACCACATAAGTTTGATGGCACAAGGACTCGAGGAACATAAATATTTTTTAGAAAGTTATAATATACTCATACAGATTCCCATACCTCAGAATATATGCCTGAATCGCCGCTCATTTGCATGCAAATCCTTTGCAACTAACTCAACTAACTCAGATTGTTAATTACTAAAGCAAAGATTTGTAAAGCATTATTATTAGTGAGTAACAAAAGAAATTATTTTCAGTAAAACCCTATCTTATTTCTCCTAAGATTATTAACCATGTCTCTTATTCCAAACCAAATCAATGAGTCGACGATTTGTTACTAGAGCAAATGAAACCGGATCTAATTTGACTAGATCTGAACTAGAGAAATGAAACCAGATCTGGGCTTAATTACTTGTGGCCACTGGCCAGCGACGTTTTTTGTGATGGAGACTATGGCGGAATCGAAAACCTAGCTTTTCGATTTCGGGGAAATTTTTTTTGATTCCCACTATCAAAGCTTACTTGCGATTATGAGATGACATAAAGGACAAGAGAAAGACAATGAGAAGAGGACGAGCGAGTGGGAGAGCAAAGATCGAAAGAAGGGATAGATTAGAAAAGAAGATCGGAGACGATGAGGATATAATCGAGAGAGTTTTTTTTTTCTTTTGTTTAAAGTTTTTTTTTTTCTTTCCACTCAACCCAGTGAAAATTCACAATGATCTAGTTGTGTTTGTGTTTTTTTTTTTGCTTTAAGTGCCTAACGCCGATGAAAAGAATAGGCTCTAAAATTTCCCGCTTTAGTAAATTTTAGGTATAACATTTTTCAAATGCTATGATATAGTAACCAAAATTACAAACTGATTTTTAATAGCAGAAGAAGAAAATAAGCTATCTTCTTGTGCTATCAATGTGAACTTTTAGTGATTGCTGGAAACGTTAAACACTTGAGCTACTTTGAACTTTTCTTTCCACCTAGACCATAATGTATTTGATATCCTCTACGTGAGAGTGCATAAATTTACTAATGAATGTTAAAGGTTAAGTTATTTAATGAAGTTGTTATGGTCATGGCGAATTACAATTTAGTACTGTTTGATATGAGTTTTGTGATAGTGATTTGAAGGCAATTGTTTGAGAGCATGATCCCAGAAGATGTATGTGAGTTCTCGCATTTTCAAACCTCTTTCCTTGGCACAGGTTTTGGTTTTGCTTGAGGGCAAGCAAGAATCTAAGTTAGGGGGAGTTGATATATCATGGTTTTTTATGGTTTTTTAACCATGATATAAGTGTGTTTTTGGAGTCTTTTGATTTGCTTTTAGGTTCTTTTGAGTCTTTGCATGGACAAATGCAATTTATGATGGTTTAGAGCTTAAAGGGGAGTTTTGTAGCAGATTTGGAGACATTTTGGCTGTTGAGGCTAAAGCACAAGAGCTGGTTTTCTACATTGGTTGATATTCCTGAGATAGCCCAATATTTGTTTCCAGAATGTTTTCAAGCAGAAGAGATGATATTCCACATTGGACGATATTTTTGAGACACCCAGTATTTGTCTCCAGAAAGTTTTCAACCAGAAGAGATGGTTTTCCACATCGGACGATATTCTTGAGGATGCCCGATGTTTGGTTCCAAAAAGTTTTTAAAGAAAATTTAATAATTTCTGAAGATACAAAGCTACCCCAAATTTCCTCCTATTTACAACATTTGCCCCAAGTGAGTTTTAGGATATAAATAAACTTTTTAGGTTTTAGAAAAAACTTACATTTTATTTTTTTTTGAATTTTTCTGCACCTAGAGACTTTTGTAAGCCATTTCTGGAGATTAGAGATCCATCATCTTTTACAATTTGGAAAGATTTCTAAACTCTTTTCTCATTTTATTTCATCAATTTAATAATGTCTTCTTCATCTCTTTGTGTTTTTGCTTTCAATATGTGTGAGTAGTAACCTAATTGGGTTTTAGGGTTCTAAGTAGGGGATCCATGATTTAATAGTTTAATTGTTGCTTGGGAATTCTATTATCTTTGTGGTTCTTTGATTCATAAGCTCTTATTTCTAGAATAAGACTGATTACCTTGTTCTAGATTCTTGATGTTTATACGCATCAAAAGTGTTCGATAGAATGCCTGAATGAATGTAATTTGAGCAATGTATTTAGCCTGTGAAAGTTGATGTTAGGATGCATTGTGAACTTGATGAACTTGAATGTATTGTGAGTTTTGGCTAGGAGGTTGCAAATGAAAGTGTAGTAAACTATTTACAAGTCTCGTAAATTTTAAGTGTACCATTGGTCCTTGTGGACTCATGTAACGCCCCGACCGCCACCTATCAATGGGCCTCATTTCCATTCCCAGTCCATGGTCCCACCTTCCTTATTGGGCCTCACGTCCTATCCTTAGGCCCGTGAGCCCATTCATGTCCAATGGTCGGTTTGTTACGTCAGGAGGCTTTAAAGACTTGTTTACCGCCCCTACAAATCTACACATGATCTTTCCCAATGTTTTCCTCACTCGCACAGTTCCGACAATCACTTCTCGGCAAGTCATCCATCCTGAAACTACTCTAGCTCAAGCACGCTTAACTCTGGAGTTCTCTCAGAATCCTTGACGGAAAACATAAGTGCACTTTTGTGACGTAGGTAGCCAAATCAATTCTTTTAAACCTCTCTTCATGTCCCTGAAATCGGGGTGTCATAATTCGACACTGCATATACTGCCCCAAGGTCAAGTGTATCGGGTAAATACTCGACCAATCAAGTTGGCGCTATTGCCGGGGACAGCAAGACATAAGAAGGTAAGTGAGGTTTGAAAGTGGGATCTCAGCTCCTAAAGCTTGCAAATAGACCATCTAGAATCAATGTCCAAGTTACTAGTACTATGATGCAAGTTGAATGAGCTGTACTTAAAGACTTTAGACAAGCATATCACAACCTTTACTGATTTGAGCCTTAGATATCCACATGCATTCAAATCAACCATTTCCTTTAACATTCATTAATTAAGAACATGAATCAATTCTATGCAATGCTTAAACTCATTTGGCTTGGAGGTAAAGGCTTTGAGACAATGATGGTCTCTTTTTAGAGTGGGGCTTATCAATATCAAGGTTCTCTCATAAAAAATGGATTGAGCTTTAGAAGAATGCTAAAGGTAAGAACACCTAGACACATACAAGAATAAAACCTTGTCTACCCAAAGGTACCCAAAGTGTTTATCCTAGCAATCTAACCCCAAATGATCCTAGTGCTACCCTTTAACTTCTTCTTTTCTCTTTCACCCTTTTCTCTTTTGGTTTTCAAGTCTTAGGAGAGGTTTCTTATTTGATCTTTCTAGTGGGATGGGGGATTCTTACTTATTTGCTATGGTTCTCTTCTCTTCTTATTCTTAAGACATACAAGCTTTTTGCTAGACTCTTCTTTTCTTTTCTTTAACTAGAACCATCTTCAACAAATTTTTTTACTTCCCATCCTTTCACTAGACTTTAGCTTTTACTTAAACACACTCTCCTTTTAAAAACTCTACCCTATTTCTCTTCCTCTTTTTTTTTTTTTTTTTTTTTTTCATTCTTTCTTTAACTGCCAAGTCCCAAACCCAACAAATGAACCACCTAGTCCTATCTAGTTTGAAAAATGCAAACTAGAACTACACAAGGCTTTACTCTTGTCAGTTCAAACCTAACACTTTCTACCAAGCTCAATCCCAAAAATAGGCCTCACACACTCAAGAATAAACATGGCTTGAAAGAAGGGTTGGTTAAGGGTAGGGGAAACTGATTCTTAATGAGGAAATCAGCTACTTGGATCAACAAGAGTGGTAAAAAGGAGAAAGATGATCCAAATATGTATATGGTATCCATGAGTTTAAAGCAATGCACACATTGATAATTGAAAGTCAATATTAGGTTCTTATAGATAGGAAATGGCATCAAATCACAACATGCTTCAATTTAGACCAAATGCAATGCAGGAATTCAATGCTTGGTTCAATCTTATGCTTCTAACCACTCAACTAGCATCAAAGTACTATTAACTTGGGCATTGATCCTAGTCTAGTGAATGAGCAAGCTAACAAGGAAATACTCATCATAGATCCCTAATGCAAGCAGTCCTATATGATAAACAAAATACTTGAATATGCAAAGCAAACTACATGAACACTCTTTTTTATTTAAAAGATTTTTGCAAAAAAATTTCAAATTTTTAGGGTTTTTCTATGCCTTAGATGCTATGCAAATACTAACATGATGATGCTAAAAATTTGAAATAAGAAAACAAAACACAGTGTCAAATGCTATCTCAAACCCTCCCCCAAACTTAAATCATACAGTCCCTTGTGTGAAAGAAATTTGTCTGAGGATTCAAGACTTAAAACAAAACACACAATATGAAATGCAATGGTATGTACAATGTAAAGGTGATAGTGGTACCTCAAGGATTGGAGAAGAAATTATCCACATCCTCCTGCATGCTATCAAAAGTGTAGCTGGGGTCTTGTTGGTGACTTGGAGATGGTGATTGGGGCAGCTCGACTATGGCAACCGACCGTGACTCGGTCGAGTGCATGTCCGAGTGGGGGGGTCGAGCTGGACTGCGGATGCCATAATTATGTCCTTGCTGCTGGGAGAACTGTTGGTAGAACTGGTGGTAGAGTGCTGGATCCATGAAGTATTGGGGTGGGATGGGAGGGTAACCTGGATAAGCAGCTGGAGGTGGGAAGCCATATGGTTGTCTGGGCTGGAACTCGGTCGAGTGCGTCGGTGGTGCTCGGTCGAGTGGGGGCTCGAGTGACCCGGTCGAGTGCCTCGAAAGCTGCTGTTCTCGGGTACTTGAGCTCCTCTTCCTCTAAATTGGCTCAGACATTGAAGCCCTAGCTGGTTCCACAGGATTCGCAACCCTTGAAAGTGCTCTAGTTAAGCTACTTCTCCTCAAAGGGCTTGAATGGCTAGGAGATGAGTTTCCACTCTTCAGTTCAGCAATCTCCTTCTTTAAGCCTTTGATAGACTTAGCCATGTTGGTCACCTTCTTCTTCAGCTTATCAAACCTCTTTCCTTGCCACTTGCCCCACTTTTGCAAAAGAGTTAACCTCTTGGCATTCTCCCTCACTCCTCTACTATCTCTTGGGTTGGGCTCATAATCTTCAAAGTAGAACTGCTCCTCTCCATCAGCTACTTGTGCATTTCCAGCTTCTTCAACTCTAGGTTGAACCACTAACCAATGCTCCTCAGCTGGCCAAAAGTCAATGTTGGCTCCCTCTTGAATGGTGGTGAGTTCTTGGTTAGGCAATATGAATTGCTTTTTCCCAAGTGTTGGAAGCTCATAGTTGAAAATGTGGTTCCCTTGATGCATCTCCTTGGCTAGGATGAGAGTAGAAGTGAGGTAGCTTGAGTCAATCCATCTTGGTGAGACACTTTCTCCTCTAAGTGGAACTTTAGCAGCTTGAAGGATTGGAGTGATGATGCCTCCAATGGTAAGTGCTCCTCTTGATCCTTTGTTTTCCAACTTTCTTACCCAACTTCTCAAGTAAACCATGTGGTCAATGAGCACCATTGCAAGATCATTCTCTACATTACTCCTAAGGATGATGGTTCCATCTCTTGCCTTGAGGATGATCCCATTGAGAGCCAAGTCAATCATCTTCAGCTCTCCCTCATTGATGTTCCCAGTTTCCTTCCTTGCAAAGAAGGTGTTTGCAAGAGCTTTATGGAAGTACCTTAAGACTGGGCTCCATATCTTTGAGCTCTTGGAGTTGGAGGATGAGTAGAGCCTGTTGTCCCCAATGGTTTCCCAAACTGAATAGAGCTCCTCTCTTGGTATCATCAAGCTCCTATGGCTCCCAACTTCAAATCCAAACACATTGGCTATCTTTTTCATTGAAAGCTCATGCCTCTTCCCCTTGATTGTGAAGGTGATGTGACCAGCTCCAACCTCAGGATTTTTCCTTGCATATGTATGCAGCTTGACAGTGGCAAGGAACTCACAACTCTCCTCTTTGTAGCCCTCCATGCAAAGCCCCATAAACTTGGTGAGATTGCTCCTCTCAAAGAGATATTCTACATCCTCATCAATAGCAAGCTTCTGCATGGTCTCCTTGTGTGGATACCTAGTTCCCAAGAACTCCATCCTCATGAAAGCATCATAAAGCTGCCTTTTTGTCAGCCCACAAGACTCAGCTTCTCCATCATCCATAAATTCTTCTTCTTCACTTTCTTCCTCACTGTCATTTTCACTTTCTTCTTGCTCAACTTCAACAGCTGGCCTCTTCCCCTTGGCCTTGTGTTTCCTCATAAACTCATTGAGATTAGACTCTCAGGATCTTCCTCAACTTGCTCTCTCCTTGGACGCGGCACCTGGCTCGACCGGCTGCTCGAACCGCCACTCGGTCGAGTGGTCGATCGAGTGGCCCGTCGAGTGACTCTCCCAGCTTCACCTCTTGATTCAAGGTCAGCGTCACGACGTTCTATGGAGCTTGCAGCGGTTTGGTGAGACTTCTTGGTTATCTTGGAAGACATTTTCAAAAGAAACTGAAGGGAATAGACTCAAAGCGCAAAGTTAATAGGTTAGTGACCCAAAAACTTGAAAGAACAAAGCTTGAGCAAGAGATGAACTTTGAAAGAGATTTTAAAGCTTGAATTTAAATATTTTGAGCAAATGAGAGAATGTGAGAAGTATAGGATCGAGCAAGGACTATATAAAGAAGCTAAGGGGACAAGGAGACAAGGGTGGAGCGTCCATACCATTCAAATTCGAAATGGTAATCTTTGACTTGCTTTTGGCTGCCACTCGACCCCACACTCGACCAGCACGTGGTCGAGCTCCTTGATCAATTTTGAAATTTCAAAATTTTTCTCCTTGTTCTTCCCTCCACTTGATCATTCTAGAAGAATGGGAATCAAATGGGCTTCAATTAGTATCCAGCTCGGCCGACTACCTCTTGTGGCCTTGGTCGAGTGGGCTTGCGAGTCTCCTTCTCCAAGTCCAAATCTTTCTTAATCCAACTACATTCTTCCTAAAAAGTCTGTCCAACACAAACATAAAATAAAACACATCAAAACTACAAGGAAAATAAACTATATTTACAAAGGATACCTTAGGGATGATGTTCATATATTTTACCCTGTTTTCCCTTAGTATATTCACATCTTTTGCATCTTTTGCTATCCATTTTCACCATTATTGCATAGCTTTAGGACTAATCATGCATTAGAGTTTAGTTGCATTGCATTTGCATCTTTTCATGCATAAACAGGTGATTTTGGAGCTTAAGGAGCATGGAAGCAATGTTGAGGAAGGAGTGAAGCAATCATGAAGGGAAAGCAAGAGAGTTAAGGCTGAAATAACAAGGTCCGGAGTCCAACTCGACCGCACACTCGACCAGACACTCGACCGTGTGCTGAGGAGGACTCGACCGAGTGGACAATGCACGAGAGAAGCCAGCTCGACCTGCCACTCGACCGAGCACAGGTCGAGTTGACCGAGCCGTTGACTATTTTGTCTTTTAGCATTTTTAGGGCTTCCACTCCCCTCCTATATAAAGCCTTGTACCTGCAGCCACAAAAAGGAGTCAGCTTTTTAGATATTCTCTAAACCTAGTATTTACCTTTTTGGGATTTATTCCTTTTGCTTTTTATTCCTAAGATCTTGTACTTGAAAAGACAAAATTTCTCATTATTGTTAGTTTAATAACTTTCTTAATATTGAGAATTTAAGTTTCATTTCTTTTTCAATATTGTAGATCTTTGTTTTATCTATCTAATGATGCAAGTTTCAATCTTTTCTGGGTTTATGATTTTGATGTTTATCATGTGTTCTTGTGAGTAGTAGTTTAGGATCTTGAGGATGGGTTAGGCTGGGCTGTGAATGAGGTTTGTTTGGCTTGATCAAGCTTGATTGTTGTAGATCTCTTCTAGGGTAGATATTCTTAATGCTGATCCTATATCTGAGAAGGTAGGATCTGAGTTCAAGCATCTTAGCATCACACCAATGTTTAAGAGGCATAGATAAGGCTAGATCTAGAGCTTACCATCTTGCTTGCTAAGAGATTAGAAGTTTTGTTTGGTATGAGACATATTTCTTACTGCCTGCTTGTGTAGATTCTTTACTATGTGAGAGCAAGTCTAGAAATGCATAGGTTTGATTGTTTCTTGACCATGAGAGTGGGAGAAACTTGTCTTGGATTCATATGTCTAGAGATTAGCTCATGTTGTTTGAGATTTGTTGATCAAGTTAGATAGCCTCAATCATTAGTCCAGCCCATGAATCCCTCCTCAAGTCCTTCTTTGTTTATTGATTTTTCAGTCTTAATCCCGTTGCTTGATTGTAGTTTGATCTGTCTTTGCATTACTCTGTTTTTATTGCATTGCTCTGTTTCTGCGTTTAGTCTAGCTCGACCACTCACTCGACCTACACTCGGTCGAGTGCTGGCTCGAGTTCATCCCCAGAACTCTGTTATTTGTGATTTGTGATTGTCTTGTTTCATTCCTGTTCCATTTCTGCTGCATTCATTTAGTGTCCTGTTCATTATTGTCTTGCATTTGTTCTTTATCTTAGTTTCTGTTTCTGTTGATTGCATCATTACTGTCTTAATCATTCTATTTCATTTGCATTTAGTTCTTAGTTCATTTAGTTTACCTTCTGCACTTTTCACTTTCACCATAGGATTGTTTAGTGGCAACATCCTTTTCATCTGGCTTAAATTAGATCTTTATGCATATCTTAACTGTTTACAACCACTCAAATTGGATTGATACCCCTTATACTGCAACTGCATAAGGGGAATTGAAACACCTTACCCATCATTGCATACATTCATCATCATCCATTCCATCTTGACCTGTCCACCATAAAATATCTTGTTTCAATTTGGCGCCGTTGCCTATTTGAGTGTGTTTTTGTGACAATTAGGATCCATAAAAGTCTAAGATTAAGTTCGTTTATCCACTTGTTCACTACTGATCTCATTTCTTCTCCTGCTTGTCTGTGCTTGAGTTTCAGGTACCAGCTCGACCACCAACTCGACCACCACTCGACCGAGTGTGTGCTCGAGCACCTGATCGAGTCAGAAGCCGGATACAAATAGACAACAGTTCCCACTCGACTCGACCACCCACTCGAGCCTGTGCTCGACCGAGTGCCTGTTCGAGTCAGTAATCATGTTTCACAACAGTATGTTCCCTTCTGTACCATGGCAACATCAACCAGGATTCCAGGCTCAATGGTGTCACCCTCCAGTGTTTCAAACTTCACAAGCCCACGAACTTGACTTAAGAGCTATGATGCAACAACTTTTACTTGGGCAAGCAACTAGGCAGATTGAGGTAGCAAAGCAGTTTGCTGAGCTGAACCAAACGTTGAATTCCTATTCTAGTGACCTAAACTCCAAGGTCAAGTACATGGAGAGCTCCATTGTTCCTCATTCAGCTCCTCAGCCAAACCACCTTCTTGAAGAACCTATTCCAAACCCAAGGGAGTTTACAGCTAAAGCTCTTAATCTCTATGAAGATGCTGTCACTGAGGACAGTGAGATTCAAGGTGGGGAGGATTGGTCATTTATTGAAGCCCAGGGTGAAGCTTGTGCACAGCAGACTGAATCCGTCAAAGCACTCGACCAAGTGCTCGAGACTGCACTCGACCGAGTGACTGATCGAGTGGTCGATCGAGCTGAGGACACAGAAGTTGTTAAGCCTACTAAGTACATTCCTCCTGCTTACAAACCACCTCTACCATTCCCAGGACGTTTCAAGGCACAGAAGCTGAAAGAACTCAGGGAAATTATTGAGAAAAGGGAAGAGTTGGCTTTGCAACAAGAGAAGGAGTTAGCTTTACAACAACAAGAAGTCATTGAGAAGGAAGAAGTGATGGCTTTGAAGGAAGAAGTTGTGATTGAAAGAAAGGAAGTAATGGCCATACAACAGGAGGTTGTCATTGAGAAGAAGGAGGAAGTAATGGCTATACAAGAGATCACCATTGCTTACAAGGAAGAGGAGAGAGGGCCTGACTTGAGCAAATTCGTTCAGAATCCTTCCTACAAGGACATGCTGCTTGAATTATCCAAGATGAAAGCTCAGGAACAAGACATGAAGGATTTAAGAGAAATTGGGGAAGCTGTTATACCAACAAAACTTGAAGACCCTGGATCATTTGATCTACCTTGCTCCATTAGTTACATGCACTTCAACAAATGCTTGTGTGATCTGGGAGCTTCAGTGAGCTTAATGCCATACTCAGTGGCTGAGAAGTTGGGATATGAATATTTTAAGCCTTGCAACCTCTATATTGGCATGGCAGATGGATCCAAGAGGGATGTGCTTGGGATAATTGAAAACTTTCCAGTCAAGATAGGAAAGGCAAGAATCCCAACTGACTTTGTGATCATGAACATGGACCAAGAGCCAGAAGATCCTCTCATCTTGGGAAGACCATTCTTAGCCACAGCTGGAGCTGTAATTGATGTTAAGATGGGAACCATCAACCTTCACCTTGCTAAAGACTTCACTATGAAGTTTGACATCTAGAATACTACTCATCAGCCTACTATTGAAGGTCAGCACTTTATGATAGGGAAAAAGGCTAGTTGTGAAGTTTTTGAGGAAGGAGGGAACCCTAGGATTAAAGGTTCAGCCCAAGCTAAGACTGTCCAAGAACTAAAGGGTTCAGTTCAAGTGCTAGCTGGTTTAGTGAAGGAACTTCAAGCTCAGCTCAACAAGAGGTCTTTGAAGAAGGCAAGACCAAGACTCAAGTTTAAGAAGAAACATGGTTCAAGTGTCAAGGAAGTAGTGATCAAGAAGGAACACCAAGGTTATCAAGTAGAACCAGGGGGATTTCATCACCTCTTTGGTCTCCAATTCAAGCTTGAAGAGCTAGAAGAAGTCAAGCTTAGTGACTTTAAACAAGCTCACTAGGGAGGAAGTCCCTAAGGTATCCTTTGTAAATATGGTTTAATTTTTTAGTAGTTTTGATGTGTTTTCTTTTATGTTTGTGTTGGGCAGGCTGTTTAATGAGAGTGTAGATGGGTTTGGAGAGAATTGGACTTGGAAAAATAGACCCGCAGTCCAGCTCGACCCCCCCACTCGGACATGCACTCGACCGAGTCACGGTCGATCGCCATCGTCGAGCTGCCCCAATCCCCCTCTCCAAGTCACCAACAAGACCCCAGCTACACCTTTGATAGCATGCAGGAGGATGTGGATAGTTTCTTCTACAATCCTTGAGGTAACACTATCACCTTTCCATTGTAAATACCATTTGCATTTCATATTGTGTGTTTTGTTTTAAGTCTTGAATCCTCAAACAAATTTCTTTCACACAAGGGACTGTGTGATTTAAGTTTGGGGGAGGGTTTGAGATAGCATTTGACATTGTGTTTTGTTTTCTTATTTCAAATTTTTAGCATCATCATGTTAATATTTGCATAGCATCTAAGGCATAGAAAAACCCTAAAAATTTGAAAATTTTTGCAAAAATCTTTATAAAAAAAAAGAGTGTTCATGTAGTTTGCTTTGCATATTTAAGTATTTTGTTTATCATATAGGACTGCTTGCATTAGGGATCTATGATGAGTATTTCCTTGTTAGCTTGCTCATTCACTAGACTAGGATCAATGCCCAAGTTAATAGTACTTTGATGCTAGTTGAGTGGTTAGAAGCATAAGATTGAACCAAGCATTGAATTCCTGCATTGCATTTGGTCTAAATTGAAGCATGTTGTGATTTGATGCCATTTCCTATCTATAAGAACTTAATATTGACTTTCAATTATCAATGTGTGCATTGCTTTAAACTCATGGATACCATATACATATTTGGATCATCTTTCTCCTTTTTACCACTCTTGTTGATCCAAGTAGCTGATTTCCTCATTAAGAATCAGTTTCCCTACCCTTAACCAACCCTTCTTTCAAGCCATGTTTATTCTTGAGTGTGTGAGGCCTATTTTTAGGATTGAGCTTGGTAGAAAGTGTTAGGTTTGAACTGACAAGAGTAAAGCCTTGTGTAGTTCTAGTTTGCATTTTTCAAACTAGATAGGACTAGGTGGTTCATTTGTTGGGTTTGGGACTTGGAAGTTAAAGAAAGAAAAAAAAAAAAAAAAAAAAAAAAAAAGAAAAAGAAAGAAAAAGGGTAGAGTCTTTAAGAGGAAATTGTGTTTAAGCAAGGTCTAGTGAAAGGATGGGAAGCAAAAAAATATTGAAGATGGTTCTAGTTAAGAAAAAGAAAAGAAAGAAAAGAAAAGTCTAGCAAAAAGCTTGTATGTCTTAAGAATAAAAAAAAGAGAGAACCATAGCAAATAAGTAAGAATCCCCCATCCCACTAGAAAGATCAAATAAGAAACCTCTCCTAAGACATTAAAATCAAAAGAGAAAAGGGTGAAAGAGAAAAGAAGAAGTTAAAGGGTAGCACTAGGATCATTTGGGTTTAGATTGCTAGGATAAACACTTTGGGTAGACAAGGTTTTATTCTTGTATGTGTCTAGGTGTTCTTACCTTTAGCATTCTTCTAAAGCTCAAATCCATTTTTTATGAGAGAACCTTGATATTGATAAGCCCCACTCTAAAAAGAGACCATCATTGTCTCAAAACCTTTACCTCCAAGCCAAATGAGTTTAAGCATTGCATAGAATTGATTCATGTTCTTGATTAATGAATGTTAAAGGAAATGGTTGATTTGAATGCATGTGGATATCTAAGGCTCAAATCAGTAAAGGTTGTGACATGCTTGTCTAAAATCTTTAAGTACAGCTCATTCAACTTGCATCATAGTACTAGTAACTTGGACATTGATTCTAGATGGTCTGTTTGCAAGCTTTAGGAGCTGAGATCCCACTTTCAAACCTCACCTACATTCTTATGTCTTGCTTATTTGCTTGAGGGCAAGCAAAGACTAAGTTTGGGGGTGTTGATGTTCATATATTTTACCCTGTTTTCCCTTAGTATATTCACATCTTTTGCATCTTTTGCTATCCATTTTCACCATTATTGCATAGCTTTAGGACTAATCATGCATTAGAGTTTAGTTGCATTGCATTTGCATCTTTTCATGCATAAACAGGTGATTTTGGAGCTTAAGGAGCATGGAAGCAATGTTGAGGAAGGAGTGAAGCAATCATGAAGGGAAAGCAAGAGAGTTAAGGCTGAAATAACAAGGTCCGGAGTCCAACTCGACCGCACACTCGACCAGACACTCGACCGTGTGCTGAGGAGGACTCGACCGAGTGGACAATGCACGAGAGAAGCCAGCTCGACCTGCCACTCGACCGAGCCAGGTCGAGTTGACCGAGCCGTTGACTATTTTGTCTTTTAGCATTTTTAGGGCTTCCACTCCCCTCCTATATAAAGCCTTGTACCTGCAGCCACAAAAGGAGTCAGCTTTTAGATATTCTCTAAACCTAGTATTTACCTTTTTGGGATTTATTCCTTTTGCTTTTTATTTAAGATCTTGTACTTGAAAAAGACTAAATTTCTCATTATTGTTAGTTTAATAACTTTCTTAATATTGAGAATTTAAGTTTCATTTCTTTTTCAATATTGTAGATCTTTGTTTTATCTATCTAATGATGCAAGTTTCAATCTTTTCTGGGTTTATGATTTTGATGTTTATCATGTGTTCTTGTGAGTAGTAGTTTAGGATCTTGAGGATGGGTTAGGCTGGGCTGTGAATGAGGTTTGTTTGGCTTGATCAAGCTTGATTGTTGTAGATCTCTTCTAGGGTAGATGTTCTTAATGCTGATCCTATATCTGAGAGGTAGGATCTGATTTCAAGCATCTTAGCATCACACCAATGTTAATGGCATAGATAAGGCTAGATCTAGAGCTTACCATCTTGCTTGCTAAGAGATTAGAGTTTTGTTTGGTATGAGACATATTTCTTACTGCCTGCTTGTGTAGATTCTTTACTATGTGAGAGCAAGTCTAGAAATGCATAGGTTTGATTGTTTCTTGACCATGAGAGTGGGAGAAACTTGTCTTGGATTCATATGTCTAGAGATTAGCTCATGTTGTTTGAGATTTGTTGATCAAGTTAGATAGCCTCAATCATTAGTCCAGCCCATGAATCCCTCCTCAAGTCCTTCTTTGTTTATTGATTTTCAGTCTTAATCCGTTGCTTGATTGTAGTTTGATCTGTCTTTGCATTACTCTGTTTTTATTGCATTGCTCTGTTTCTGCGTTTAGTCGCTCGACCACTCACTCGACCTACACTCGGTCGAGTGCTGGCTCGAGTTCATCCCGAACTCTGTTATGTGATTTGTGATTGTCTTGTTTCATTCTGTTCCATTTCTGCTGCATTCATTTAGTGTCCTGTTCATTATTGTCTTGCATTTGTTCTTTATCTTAGTTTCTGTTTGTTGATTGCATCATTACTATCTTAATCATTCTATTTCATTTGCATTTAGTTCTTAGTTCATTTAGTTTACCTTCTGCACTTTTCACTTTCACCATAGGATTGTTTAGTGGCAACATCCTTTCATCCGGCTTAAATTAGATCTTTGCATATCTTAGCTGTTTCAAACCACTCAAATTGGATTGATACCCCTTATCTTTACCGCTGCATAAGGGAATTGAAACACCTTACCCATCATTGCATACATTCATCATCATCCATTCCATCTTGACTTCTGTCCACCATAAAATATCTTGTTTGAAGGT